>CAJHNH020007645.1:285000-393008 GCA_905116865.2 Candidula unifasciata
CGGAAAAAAAATCGTCACAATCAACCAGGATCCCTTAAAAGGAGAGCTTTTGGTTATAATTGTGACCAGGTTTATTTTGTACCATATTAAATGGCTTAACATTGCTCGCCACCATGTAGGCACGAAAAGGTCTCTTGCAGTCTTGATGTTACCCAGAAAGACAGACCCAAAGACTGGCCTGACCCATGACAAAGTCGTCTACCGGCCAGCCAATGGGTGATCCAGTCGCCGATAAAGTCATCACGTGTTACACATGTTGTCATTTCAGAAACGCTCATCCCAGATTTCAGCAGCCGTCATTTCAAAACACAGACGACACGCTTATCTTATGGTCGCGCCAGGCACATGTGTTGACAGCAGACTGAAACCAAGACCGTCTCTATCTATCTATCAGATGGAGACAGTCTTGGCCAAACTGGCAATACGCATCGGTTTCCAAATATTAGAGATTCAGTGGGATAAAGTCAACGATGCAGACAGTTGCTGTGTCGCTAGAACTACAGTAATTGTAATTACGACAGAGAAATGCAGCGGCACAGAGACCCGCACGCTTGGGTCTGTGTTTGTTCGAATCCCTACCTTCATTAACTATTCTGTATAACAACAGCCATCAATTTTTGTTCATGTTATCAGAAGAGGGGGAAATGTTGTAACCACTTAAAAGAATTGTGGAAAGAGAGACAGAGAAAGACAGTGCCCGAAGATTCTTGACAGACTTTTGTCCTGGCATGGAATGGGTGTCAACACACGAACTGATACACGCCGTTACAAATCGCAGAGTGTGGAGAGGCTGATCGCCCACGCCAGTCTGCAGGGCACTTGATGATGATGATGATGATGTAACGATCGTCTGAATACAACCCACACTGGACAACATGTTACTTGGCAGCCGTTCTGTGGTACCCCAATATAACTGCTATATGGCTATAGGGTTGAACCGGGTTTCCAGGATTTGACCCTGTTTGATTCTCATTCCCTGAGATGTTAATCACGCAGATCCCCGTGAGGGTTCTGGGGATCCATTGTGGGGAGTACAAGAATAGACCCACTGCCTGTCCCAAGAAAGCATGTCGTAGGAGTCGACTAAATGGGAACTTTTTTTCAAAGTCGAGTGCATCTGCCTGAGACGCAAGGAACCAACAGTCTGCATACACACGAGTCAGTTCTGTAAAACGGAAGCACATGTAATGCTCAGATTCGCAGTTCATGCCATTTCAATGGTTTGAGATGAATTCTGTCTTTATTCCATTGTTGTGGATTTCAAGCTGTTCGATAGACATTGCCAATGAAGACATCGTTTTTTTATCGGTGCTTAGTTGGTCGTTTTCTTACTAAACTCTATCTGTTGCGTAAATTCCTCATTTTCCAGCATGCTAAACAAGGCAGATGTCTATTCTGTTGTTCTTCCTGGTCCTCTAGGCAGCCGGTAATACTGGTGCGTTCCTCTAACTGATTCTTTCTGTCTAGTCACTACTTTAGCTGGGAATTGTTTCACGTGGACTTCTAGTAATTTCCCCTTGGCTTTGTCTAGTAAGATCGGACGCCCGTGTGTATTGTTACGCACGTTAAAAACAAACCTTGGCAGTTTGAAATCGAAAAAGAGTAGCCTAACGGCGCTGCCTAGGCACAACTTTTAAGTTAAAAATCTACCCAAAGTATTTCGGGATCCTGGCCGGTGCTACGGAGTTTGTGCACCGTGTTGATCCTTCGGACTCAGGCTTGAGTCAGAAGTTATAAGTTACCACCCGTGTGCCATAATGTTGATCCGTCGTCTAACCCTAAACTACCACTTCAGACCATGAAATGATGTTGTATGGAGTGTACTTAATGCTTAAGTAATCTCATAGAAAGTAAAGAAGACCCAGTCAGGTCTGTAAAGCAGATGTGCACAAAACGCTCAGGTTCTGTAACAAGATTAAATTCTAGTGGCAGACGAACAAACAGAACTTTCCGCCGGAATGTACAACTAGTGAACACGGAGAAGAGGAAGAAAACAAGTTATAAGTGGGCACCGGTAACGGTTTACCAGCCTGTTGCAATATCTTCTTCTTCTTCGCGTTCACCAGCTGTACACTCTGGCGGAAAGGTTCTGGTTGCTCGTCCACTACTGAACTGCAGTCCTGCTCCAGAACCTGAGTGTTGCGTGTGCATCAGTTTTACAGATTTTATTCTCTTGAATACAGACTGTTGGTTCCTTGCCTCTCCGGCAGATGCACTCCGACTTCAAAGGAAGCTCCCCAATTAGTCGACTCTTACGACATGCTTTTGGGGAGGCAGTGGGTCTATTCTTGTTTTCCCCACAATGGGGCCCCGGAACCCACACGGGGGAGTTGCAATATGAAGTCCATGTTAAGTGTGCTTCTTGTTGTGATCTCTGGTCAAACAATTTAGTACTCGGATCATCTGGGTAAATATTCCATATCACAGTCTTCAGGAGATGCTCCGTCTCCCTCCTCAACAGTCAACGACGAGTCTCTGTATTGATGGTACCTGTTGTCCTATCGTTAGCTATTCGTCTTACGTGTAACTCACCCCTTAATGAAATGACTAGGGAGCTGCGTCATCTCAAAGCATAGTGTCCGCCTGAGTGCTAGAGGTTCCGGGTTCGATCCCTGGTAAGGGCTGAGATTTTTTCACGCAGACTTGGACTTTTAGTAATTCCTCCTGGTCTCTGGGTAGTGAGATCGAACGCCCGTGTGTATTGTTGCCTGTAAAAAATCCCTTGGCAGTTGGAAATCTTAAAAGAGAAGGCTAGCGGCGCTGCCCGGGCAAAATTTGGAGTTTAAAATATACCTAAAGTATTTCAGGATCCTCGCCGGTGCTACAGAGCCTGTGCACTGTTCTGAGCTTCTTCGGGCTTAGACTTGAGCTAGAAGAAGAACGGAGCACCCTTGGGTTACACCCGTGTGCCATGATGTTGATCCGTTGTTCAAAACCTCAATGTAATGACTGGATCTGCTTCTATTTTATGATTAGCTTAATATAAATCTATGTTACAGTGAACAAGGCATCTAGATTTGTTGAATTACTGGTTCCATTTGCGCAACCTTGGCGAGGCCAGTTGATTTATTTCACGGGTCAAATATCTCCCACTACAGGCTTTGAGAAGAAGAAAGAATTAAGAAAGCACTGTTGCTAGAAGGTTAATCCTGCCTGGTGTTGTTACCACACGATATAGTCAGGCAAAATAAAAACTGCCCAGCCCTATTTGTCCCTACACTCTAACAAGTGACAAATAGGAAGGGACAATAATGGACCAACATCATGACCAAGCCTTGTTTTCCAGAGACTTTTCCGGACACTCCTGACTGCCCAATATCCGGACCAAAGAAAAAGGGCCGCTAAATCACTCTACCCCGCCAGATGTCATCACTGATCAAACACTACCCCTCCACAGTGGAGACTCACTTGACAAGTTAGTAGATCCAAGAGCGATAATTCTTCAACATCATTGACTTATCAGTCGAGAGGTGCCGCCCGATGGACAAGGGTGTGGACAGGTAAAGATAGGAGGAGGTAATTGAAGTGTGAATTTGGTTGACCAGTCCCAGATGGCTGGTTTTATTGTCCAGTTACGTAATGGGCGGGTAACTACAAGGCATGGCTGCTTGCATATTTAAACCAAAATTTTCGTCGTCTATGTCTTAGTAAGAGCTTTCAACACTCATCGTCTGCCTGCGATCTTCTAGTGTAGAAAGTCCGAAACGTAGGACAACATTTTGTGGTTTGAATTTTTCTTTTACTTGTCAACCGAAGTTCAGCCAGACTTGGTTTCACATTTGCACTGTGGTCACAGTATTCAAGACAACTTCGGAGAATCATTCTCTGTGACTGAACAATGACTTGTCCAGAGGTAAGTTCTGAGTTATTCTTCTAGTATCGATAATTATTTTGTTTAAATCTGTTGAAAGACTGCGAACGAAAAGCTAATTACTAAAAAGTCAGTTGAAATATTTTAGCGACATTAAAAAAGAAAATACTCTTTTAAAAAAAACCATAGTGGGGGAAAGATCGAGGGCAAAAGAGAAAGACGTAGACAGCGATATAAGAAGGAGGACAATATCAAGAGATAAACGATCAGCAGTCCGAGAGAGTGTACAACCGAGACAAGAGACAGAGTACAGGAGATCCGCTGCCGCCAACCTTTAATGTGGAGACGGCACCTGATTGATAAATTGTTGTGTGTCCTAAAATGAATAAGAAAATGTCCTAGGAGGTAAAGATGGTCTGTGCGATGTTTATTACATCGCCTATATTGTGCCTATTGGTCTAGCCCATATGTTGTATGGTATGAAACGGCAAGAAACCGTTAACTAATACGTTGTCCCTGTCCCTGTTTATTTAGCACCCTTCCCCACCCAAGATATATAACTATTACATTTTGTTTTGAGCTTTCATTTAATTCATTTACTGAGTTTTGTTTAGCAAACATTTCATCGTGTAGCGAGACTAGTTCTCACATTACTCACACATACGTAGTGTTTGGATTTTTTTCTGTTCACGAGGACTTAGTAATTTCCCTTGGTCTCCGGGTAGTAAGATCGGACACCCTTGTGTATTGTTGTGCACATAAAAATTCTCTTGGCAGTTGGAAATCGAAAATAGCAGCCTAAAGGCGCTGCTCGGGCAAAAATTAGTTTAAAAATCTATCAATATTTCGGGATCCTCGCCGTTGCTACGGAGCCCGTGCACTGTGCTGCGCTAATCCGGACTCTAACTTCAGTAGAACGGAGCACTTATAGGTTATTACTACCTGTGTGCCATGCTGATGTTGATCGTTGTTCAAACTTCACCACACATACGTTTGTAAAGAAAACAGATAAGTTGACAAGCAGCGATTTGGACTCTTACAAAATTAATCTCTCACCAATTCAAACCCGAGGATTACCCTTTTGGTAACAAGGTTGGCTGAAATCGAATATTTTGTGAAGAAATGTTGGCGTCTGTGATTTGGATTTGCGAAGGTGATTTGTAATGTCAGGGTGCCGGGTTCGCTCCCAGCTACGGACTGTTTGACTTGCGTTGGTTTCGACAGTGGTAGTAAGAGCTGACCGTTGAGTAAGCAATGGCAAACTACTGAAAGAATAATTTGCCTAGAAAAACTATAACAACCAAAAAAATGCTGGGGTTAGTTCTGCAAAGTCCTGTAAAGGATGCTCAACTAACCCTTTTAATGTGTAGAAATAGGCAAATTTAGCAGCTTTAAAACAATATTATAACATGCTAACCGTCCTTAGTTGGGATTGAGAATCCCACATGTTAAAGTGTAGGACTTTTTTTTTTGACTGCTTGCCGTTTATCTCCCCCCGGCTGCTACCTGAAAAGATTGACAATCTGAGATCACATCTCCGTCTAGATGGCAGACCAACAGGGCAAGCTCATCTATCCCGTTCAACCTCTACAGAGGTTATAATTAGGATTACACTGCAACTCTCTGAATGATGGGTAGAAAGCATTCGAAAATCGCACTTAACCTCCATCACCTGGATCTACACAACTGGTCGTGCGGGTTTAAAGGGTAATGAGCGAGCGGATCAGCTGGCAAGCAGTGCATTAACGCATGTGGGAAGAAGAATGGACAAAACAGATATCGAATTATGGACAGAACAGATATCATCAAAAATGTACAGACTGGCTAGTGAATAATGATGACTCTCTGATACTAACACGATTACGTGACATGACAGTAAAGCATGGTGAAGAACGTCTAGGCCGCCTTTAAAACCGAGAGAGGAGACATTATAACTACCTTCTCATGGGAACAATTAGAAGTAACTTGGAGTGTTTGCTGCATCGGAGGATTGAACACGCATGCAAATGCCCAATATGCAGTGACGTCGATTGTGATAACCTTGCAGTCCTGCAGATATTGAGAATACAATGCTAAGACGGGTTCCAAGCTTGAAAATATTTGGCCAGTAGCTGATCACACATGGTGTACTGCTTGAGACAGAAAGGCTTACAGTCGAAATTGTCTTCTGTATTTCATTTTGAAAGAATTTTACTCCAACATTATCCTGTATTAGGGGAGCCGCCATGGTGTAGCGGCCAGACGCTTGCCTGCGGGTCGGAAGGTCGTGGGTTCAGATACTGTGCTTTAATTTAATTCATTTGTTGCGTTTTGTTTAGCAAACGTTTCTTTCATGTAGCGAATCAAATTCTCACATTACTCACACATATGTTTTTAAAGAACACAGATACGTTGACCAGTAGTGATTTTGACTCCTGGGTTCGATCCAGCTGTAAATACGTACTGGTATAGTCATGGGATGTAAAGGTGGCCGGTGTGATGCTGACCACATCATCCATCAAGTGCCGACTGGTCTATAAAATATAGGTCCAGCCCTATGTGCCTGAAGGCGTGAAAAGAGGGCCCTTAGTTTAATTTTGTAGATTTGAACCACAACCCACTAGAGACAGCCTTGATATGTCGTGTGATCTTCTGCCGCATTTATTTCCATACCTAGGGACAAAAAGATCTGTCTTTATTGTCCTGCTCCCGCCAACGCCGTGGCCAACTCTGGTCTCTTTCAGAGGTAATGCCGTTTATTGCTATTCTTTCTAAACCTAAAACTATTTGACAGACAGCTGTTCATAATTTTTTTTTTTTTTTTCAGTTTGAAATTTAAAAAAAATAATGACGATTGTGTGCTCTAGCTAAGTTAGTTAAACCAGCTGCACGGCGACCGGGTAACACAATTTCTTATGGTCCGAGTTCACGCTCGGGGGTATACAAAAAAGTCACATATTTCCCAGATTTACGGTATCTGTCATCTGCCATAAAATCAAGACCCGATGGGTTGCAATATCCATACACAGGGTTGATAGCTCGTGGTTTCTGAAAAAAAAAAAAGCTCTGTTCATACCCATGTGGGTTCCAGTGTCCTATTGCGGGGGAGAGGGGGGGGGGACAAGAGTAGATCCACTGCCTGCCCAAAAAAGTGTCGTAGGAGTCGACTAACTGGGAGTTTCCTTTAAAGTCGGAATGCGTCTGCTTGAGAGGAAAGGAACCAACAGACTGCGTATACATGACTCAGATCTGTAAAACGTCTGGGAAAGACCAAGTACAGAGGTGGACGAGAAACCCAAACTTTCCTCTAGAGCTTACCTGAGTGTTGCGTGCACAACCGTTTCCCATATCTGATTTATTTGTGTGTAGATTGTTGGTTCCTTGCTTCTCGGGCAGACTTCCGACTTCGAAAGAAGCAACCCCCCCCCCCCCTCTCCAGGTAGTGGGTCTATTCACAATGGGCCCCAGAACCCACACGGGGAGTTAAGGCATTGAAACGCTCCTTTACCTTACTTGTCGACGTCAGGGGATTAGGCCTTGCAAACTTTCTTCGTCATTCCGTGGTACTTGGTCCAATCCCAATTACAATACTATTAGAACAAAATGGAAAAAATGGAGGGTGGGACTAACAGACAGATCGTTTGTAGCCAGACACAAAGAACAAATGGCAACAAGTGACAGGAGGTATATACAGTGGGACATAAAACGTAACTTAAATATCCCCCCTTGCCCTAATGTGGCTTTAGCGGAATTAATCCATCTAGCACTCCGTGGTGAGTATTAGGAAGGACTCCACAGATACATACATACATACATACATACATACATACATACATACATACATACATACATACATACATACATACATACATACATACATACATACATACATACATACATACATACATACATACATACACATTCATCCGCTAGTGTTGATTTCTTTTTTTTTTTCTTTGATTGATCCCTTGGCCGGAGACTTTCTTTGCGACTATTGCGTGGATATTTTAATTTAGAACCCTCCCTCCCTTTAATTTCCCCCGTGATTGCTCTCGACGTATCACAATGCATTAATGAAGTGGCCGTCCCCCATTCGGTAAACACTTCACGATCTCCTGGTCTGACAGCTCCTTTTGACCACATGCGGCGACCTCATGTTTTGCATCACCTTTGTGTCCAGCCAAGTGGAAATATCTCAGGGCCGGCAGTGTCCATCCGTCTTTTGGTGTGATTGCTATCAGACAACACTCCGGTGGGACCACACGTATAGATTGCTAATTAATGACACATGTGCCCTTGGCTGTGGCATCGGAATGGTAGGATAGCCAGTGGTCAAACTAGTTGGAACAATGGGGTATGTTCCATGCTAGCTGGACATGTGGACAGTTACAGCTTAGCACAGGGTTCATTTTCGTTTTACAGCTGTGACCTTCAGTTTACTAAGAGTGCAGATTTTACAGAAATCCGTGGGGGGTTGTTGCCAGAAAGACAGAGGTCAGGCTTCGCGTGACGCTGTCACTAGGCGGCTAGTCGTTCTGGGGAGAGAGACTGGGCCATATGGGATAAATCCAGTGCAGTGAAATCGGTTCTTTTGTCTTTAACTTTACACTTAATGAGAACAAGAACCAGTCAGCTTCACATTGTGACGAAAAACCCATTAACATTGCGGCAAAGCGTGGGTTCCGGCTAACGTGGGTTCTTCTTCTCGACTTTCATATACTGTAAACTCTGGAGGAATTTTCTTGTTGTTCGTCCAGTTCTTCCCTCTAGTTTTGTTCCAAAAACTTGAGTAAACGTCCATTCTACTGATGTCGCTTATTTGATTGTGGGGACTGTCGGTTCCTCTCCTCCTAAAAAAGATGCAATCCGACTTTTAAGAAAATATCATTAATTAGTCGGCTTTTACACTTATTGTCTCCACAAAAATTACCCCCCCCCCCCTCCTTGACTGAGGTGTTTCTCTGAGTACACTAGTTTTAGGCCACCACATCAAAACACTAACAACCCATCCTTTGTGAGCCATGTCCTTACATGTCAGCCCTACCCCAGGGTTCCTTGTGGTAGGCTCCGAGACCAGTGTTTCCCTTTCTCCCAGTCTCACCCATTCCTCTTACAACGCGCCTCCATGTGGTCTGCTGTAAAGATAGGATACATGTGGTCTTCATTTACGGCAGGGTTAGTGCCGGCTTCTGCCCGTGTTGCTGTGGGAAGGAGTGCCTAATTAGGGAGCTTGGCCATTAGCTCATACATTGGGTACCAAAAACGCGATTTTAGTAAAACTTAGTCAACCTATTACGAAATGCTTGCTAGTGGCGATGAGTCCATTCCACCAGCCCGGTGGTTATAAAACAAGACGAGGAAAAAGAATATGAATCATTATTGATCGCAACTAACTACTGGGTTATACAATTACGGATGAAGAAAAAGATTACACGACCAATCGCACGGATTTAAAAACTAAAGCACCATATCTAAATATGCAATGGGGCATGTTATAGGAAATAAAGGCGGGCATGATGTTGACCGCAAAGCCAATCGAGTTCCAGTTGCTTTATAATTACGAGTCTAACATCATATGTCCATGAGTCACTAGCATGAAGAGGGTCATTTACCTACCTCCAGTTAAGATTTCCTCCTCATCATTTCTTTACCAGAATATTTCCACTAGGCTTGTCGGTACAAAGGGGTGTCAGCAACCGTACACATGTTTTTAAGAGAGGGAGGTGCTCAGTATGCTTACGGCTATAATAACAGCATCAATGATAATGATGTGCTGAATGCAAATACACATTTTATATATATATATATATTGTGTGTATATGTATATATATATAAATATATATATATATATATATATATATATATATATATATATATATATATATATATATATATATATATATATATATATATATATATTGTGTGTGTGTAGATATATATATATACATTTGGTTTCCGGCAGGGGCAAAAATAAAATACTAACCTGCACAGTGCGTGGCGACACAACAGTCATACGATCCCCAAACCCTAAGTCTTTAAAACCAAGTGGCTACACTGCAGAAGTGGTAAATATAGGTAGTAGTGGTAATGGTACTAATATAAAGGCAGATGTTTTTTTTTTAAAGAATTTCTTTACGCTGGGGGGAGGGGGGGGCGTTATGTAAATTCGGAGGGGGGGGGGGGGGCTGCCTAACTATCTTCCCAAAATATTTTCGTGGGGGGAATAGGGTATTAAGTCCCCTTATTCCCTGTGCCTCTGATCTTCGTTGCATATATTGCCGGAATTCACAGCCTGTTACTTCTAAGACTTTATGGCTTTACTCGTTTGGGAAACGTTATCAGTATATTTCCATTAGTAAATATAAGAAATAGTTTGTTAAACCACTTAGGCAAAACTTTTGTTTTTTTTTAACCACTGCTTCGCTACGTTCCACAAAGTACTTCCATATCGCACTCTAGTGTGAAAACTTCCCCTCGTCTAGTGGCTTACAGACCAGGCTCACTGTCGGAAGATGCGACACGGACCAGTCTACAGAATCAGACTATTCCTTCCAGTGACCCCCCTCCCCTCTTTCAACTTCTCGCCTGGAGATTTCAGAACCGTCTTCACTAGTCTCGCTTCCGGTCTGTAGACATTCACTTCTCGCTACTAGTTCATGCATGGGTCGTGCCCACGTATACGTGTTCTAAATATGGGATGTGTGCATGCCCGATTGTCCCATGTCTGACCCTTGAGGGAAGACCCGTCGTTTGTGACGGAGAACGTGGATAACGTTGATTCCAAAGATGAAACCCCTTGAGGTAAGTGTTACCCAAAAATTAAAATCTTTGTTTTCCAAATCAAATCTTTGATGCCATTTGATAATTTTTCATCAAACGGATATTTGTCTCTCAAGGTAAAGTGAGTCTTTCGTGTGTGATGGTACTGGGAATCCATAGAGCAAGCAAAGAATTTTAACACTGCAATCGATAGTGCGTGCCGTAAGAGGCGTTGTCGTGAGACTTGTTAGCTGTATAATCAAACAATTATGGCCAGTTTTCATTTTTTTTAAAGGTATTTTCAGTGTTGGTTTAGAAGGGCCTGTCTGATCCGCAGCTCAGATTTTTACGCAATAGGAAACTCGAAAAAGTTACATATCCACCATTAAGAGTTTTAATTTTCTGGAAATCAGATGTGAATGATAAGTGACCTGAAGTAAACTAATTACCCCGAATAATATAGCGGAGGTTTCACAATTTGTTTAATAACTGATACATAGAGACTTGGTAGTGAACATTATACCACAATGTTTCATGTTTGTCTCTAGTCTGTATCGAGATGTACACAACTTGTGGCGTCGGTACACATCATACTGTCACTTGTTTTGTCAATAATGTTTATACGGTCTCCCAGTTTAACCCGGTGGTGTCGCATTGCTAGGCGGTACTTAAAGCGTAAGATGTATATAATCAGCCCCCCCCCCTTCCGTGTGGTTTATGGGACCGCATTGTGGGGAAAACAAGAATAGACTCACTGCCTACACAAAAGCATGTCGTAAGAGTCGACTAAATGGGGAGCTTCCTTTGAAGTCAGAGTGCATGAGAGCCAAGGAACCAACAGTCTGCATTCAAGTGAATCAGATCTGTAAAACTGATGTCCACGCAACACTCAGGTTCTGGAGCAGGACTGCAGTTCAGAAGTGGACGAACAACCAGAACTTTCTCCAGAGTGTACAGCGGTGAACGCGAAGAAGAAAAACAACCTCTCCCCCACCCCATTTCCCTAATTTGTTACCTCCATACTCAAATAATTGAAGTTACATTTTTTTTTTAAATGTGAACTATTTTACACATCTGATAAATATCTGCGATGATAAAGCACTGCCAAAAATAGTGATGTAATACTGTTCTTAATTTCAAACAAAATCTTTTCTAAACACTCTCGTTTAGCAGCGTGATAAACTCGTTTTGTGTGGGATATCTCGTATGTCGCCTCCTTGTGACTAACGTAACTGCTTTAGTTTGATCAAGTGTTCTCTCAGTACTGGATCATAGTTCGATACCAGCAACTAACTGTAAAAAATGCCATGTTTTCCGATAACATGTGGACTCTGTGGTCATGAAAGGGTAAACTTTGATGAGCTAAAAGTAGAGTTACGTCATTTTCAAAAAATCTATTTTTTTTTTCCTGCAACTAAAAACTGCCACCACTGTCTGTTTACCAGCTTTTTGGGCTGTGTAAGGGGGCAGGGGAGTCTGAGAATTAAGGGCTGCACGGCTAGTGCTGTCGCCACGGACTGTGCATAGGTTTTCCTGCAACAGTTACGCTAAATTGATTAATCGTTTTGTTAGCACTTAGACGTGTTCGTTATGTTTTATATTTTTCAAAACAAGTTAAGTATTGCTAACAGTTTTTCGTAGCCGAACTTTCCGATGAAGTTTCCCTTAAGACTGAAAACTAGTGATAAACTTTGATAAATTATCTCTTAAATTTTCATCTCTGTTTATAAAGTAGGCCAGCCAAGGTCTCACCATTGAGTTGACGGACATCGAACCATTTAGACGTTAGGTGGCGAATAGAACCCTTTATTTTATCACCTGGTCTTGTAACTGTAACAAACGTACCGTCTTTGTTCCGTTTCGCTTCACTACCCATTTTAATTAAATCAACTCTTAAACTTTGTAGAACAGGAATATGCCAGTAGGTTTTATTTTCATAAATATTTTTGTGCAAAATTCAGGCCCTGGCACAAAGCAAAGCCCAGATGAACAAAATACCAGGACTTTCAAAACTTAAAAGCCTACAGTTCAATAAACAAAGAAGAAAAAAAAAACAAAGTTTCCTTTCTGATGTCATCTCATTATAATATCTCTTCCTATAACACAAGCTCTTCTATTTCACCATCTCCCTTTTCTCTGTGCTTTTTGATAAGTTCAGTAGCTTGTCCTTTCTGGTTATCGGTTTCAGTTTTGTTATTCGCCTTCGAAATTGCTGTTCAAAAAAAGAGAGCTCTCTGTTTTCTTCAAAATCAAGTTCATCCTTACCACTTCACTGAGATACTGCTTCAATGTTTGCTCCCACGTTCCCCGAACGTTTGAATGCACTAGAACACAAAATGTTGATGCCCGACTGGAAGATGTGACAATATTCATTGTCCTCTTCTCCCTTTTCCTTATTTATACTCAGTATCGAGCTTTACGGAGTTTCTTGACTAAACTAACACAGTTTTAACGGGTATGGTGTTAACCTGTTGAGTCAATTAATTGTCAGAAGGAGTTATTAAACTCGTTTTAAATATTATTTGTTTCCCACAACCACAAAAGTATCGTTAGCCTGGAAATTTTTTTTATTTTTAAAAATACATATTTCTGCCATCTTGTCACCCACCCAGTGATGACATCCAAGGCAGCCGCATCCACCCACCCACCCCCTACGCTACACTTTGTTAGGGCAGCTCTACCCCTACGCTACACTTTGTTAGGGCAGCTCTACCCCTACGCCACACTTTGTTGGGGCAGCTCTACCCCTACGCCACACTATGCTAGGTCAGCTCTACCCCTACGCCAGACTATGCTAGGACAGCTCTACCCTACGTAGATTCGCTCGTTTTAAAAAAGGTTATAACTGTGGGTTCTGGGGTCTTCATTATTGAAAAAAAGGGGCGTGGGCAGAATAGCTGCATAGCCTAACAAATGTGTCGTACACAGTGACGAAAAATGGGAGTTTTCTCCAAAGTCGGAATGCATCTGTCTGAGGCGAGGAACCAACAGTCTGCATATAAATAAGCAAGATCTGTAAAACTAATGTGCATGCAAAACTCAAGTTCTGGAACCAGACCAAAGTCCAGAAGTAAACGAACGACCAGAACTTTATGCCGGAGTTTACAACCGTTGAACATTAAGAAGAAAAGGGTGAGCAGCAAATGGCAGTGTTATCAGGTGACCCTTTGCTCAACTTGTGCTGACAATACACGCCTACCGGTGAACGCCTGAACCGATAAGCACGCGCGTTGCCAGACCTGGCCATGCCTTTGTGTACAGTAGCCGAGGCTGGATCGCACGTGCGGGGTTACCGATGTGAGCCTTTTAAGTTCCTCTGTCGGCTAGATAAGGCTAGTTGCCTGTTAGAAGGTAGTTATGAATTTGGGAGAGGGGTAGGTACAGAATTTCCATGTGGTCGGAAGGTCCTAGCTAGCACATGGCCTTGATTACAGGTATTTCTTTTAGGTTTTAGGTATGGAGGGCGTTGTCTTACTAGAGTGGTATCAGGTGGATATACTCAAGGAAAGGATCAGTTTCCTGTTATAAATTCATGTTTATAGACTCTGTGGGTTAGTTCTTGGCACAAATTTTAGACCTGGTTGACTTAGAGAGTAAGGTCACATTTTAATACATCGACCGTCAGGAGCAACTGAACTTATGATCCCGCACTCTCAGGCAAGCGAGCTGTCCACTGATCTACCCCCGGCTCCTTTACATTTAGTACTACTGACTTTTGAGATCTAAAAAAAAATGACATTTTTGCTTTCAGATCGACCCAGCCTTTAGTGGGTACGAGGCATAGTCCTTGGAAGTAAGGGCGGTCGGGGTGATTTGAAATATAAATAGGTCTAGTCCAGTGTTTCCTAAACTTGTTTGACACAACCTCCCCGAGAAAATCGCCCACGCGCCTCTCTCTCCCGAGAAATATATCATCATTAGCATCATGTTCCACGCCGAAAAGTATATGCGGTCATCATTCGCTATCCTACACTATCAGCAGAATCACTGATCATGTGGTGCCCCTGTCCCGTCCCATGTGGTGCCCCTGTCCCGTCCCATATGGTGCCCCTGTCCCGTCCCATGTGGTGCCCCTGTCCCGTCCCATGTGGTGCCCCTGTCCCGCCCCATATGGTGCTCTTATCCCACCCCATGTAGTGCCCCTGTCCCGCCCCGTATGGTGCTGCTCTTCACCCGCCCCATGCATGATGGCCTGCAATCAAGGCAATTATCGCGGTGCATTTCCCCTTTCTCTTCTATCAATCTTGCTAGTTGTCCTCAAGCTCTCGAGGCTGTTCTTTACCTTAAAATATACCTTCTGTAATCAAACAAAAAGAATAAAATAATGCAACTTATTATTATTATTATTATTGTATCGTTTTTCTTTCCTCTCCTTACAGCATGGCCTGGTCTGTATTTTGGGCTCTCCTTTGAATAACGGACCCAAATGACCTACGCAGATTGTTTACCCTCGGGACAACTTCAAACCAACAGCCGTCACTATGGCGCTCCACTATCCCGACCGCCCCTTGACCGTGGCGAATGCGACCACGCTGGCAGTTGCGACGGAAGAAGTAGCTCATGACTGTTTTCCTGCGACTATAGTGCCACATCCGAGAGTATCCCCGCGCCGCTCGTAGTGGAAGGGGCTAAACTTGATGGCTAGGACTCACGAGCAAAAACAATGGAGGAAGCTGCAGGAGAAGCGGTAGCTGCTGCTCGTGAGTCCCAGTCATCTAGTTTTGCCCCTTCCGCGCCGCGCGTAGCGGCGCGGGGATACTCTCGGAGGTGGCACTATAGTCGGCGAAAAGTGGTCCGCAACTTACATATAACTGTGGCCCTGCCGTAGGATTGCGCTATCGGGAGTATTCTTGCGTGTCCACAAAATTTTTTGTCCGTAGTTAATCCTAGTTTTGCCGCCGTTTAATCGTCGTTAAAAAGTCCGTTGCTTTTCGCGGAAATGTCGTGCGCAATTAATCCTACTTTTGACGCGGTAGATTCGCCGCAAAAGAAATGCGAATTTTAGATATGAGTGAGGCTCTGTTAGAGTAAACTTTCTGCGTCGATCCTTTGGGACCATTATTCAAAGGAGAGCCGTATTTTGAATAGTCTTCTTTCCAGTTACTTTACATTGTTTGAAGGGTGTCTTTGGCGTTTTAAAGCTCGTTGACAGTTGGGACTGCATAAGGTTTCCTATAGCTTTTATCAGCTCTGCCTTTCTATTTATAGGGATCCACAATAGTAGGGTTAGATTAACTGCTGGACTATTTTTGTTCTTGTGGACAGCATTCCCATGTTTCTCACAATTCAAAGCAGGATTACTTCCTTCCTGCTTTTCTCTGAAGTTGGTGCAAGCTTCCCATGCCAATACTGAGTGTGTCTCTGGTTACAGTCAGTGTGTACAACGTTATATTTGTATCCTGTTGTTTGTGGCTCCTCCTTCCTCCCCCCCCCCACCCCCACTAAAACCATCTGTCTATACAAATACGTGTCCAAATATTTGAACGATGCCGATTTCTGAGTATATAAAATGAAACAGCTCTCCGTGCTGACTGTGGTCTTTGTTGGAGATTTGTCCTAGGACTTCAAAAGCTAAAGTGCATTCCTTCAAGAGCTGAAGTGCATTCCTTCAAGAGCTGAAGTGCATTCCTTCAAGAGCTGAAGTGCATTCCTTCAAGAGCTGAAGTGCATTCCTTCAAGAGCTGAAGTGCATTCCTTCTCATAAGGTGTTTGACACAAAACAAACTGTCAGTGTCAAATTTCTCTAATCAGTTTACAGTTTTCACTGATCGAGGATTGTCTAGTTCTCTGCAACTGCCTTCTTCCTTGTTCACATCTTCTTTGTCAGAGCCTGTGTTTTGCTTGAACGTCTGTTTTACTGGCTTATTTTTCTGCAGTTAGTTGTTTCTTGCCACTCGGGCAGATGCACTTCGACTTCGAAGAAAGTTCCTAATTAGTGGACTCATTGGACATGTTTGTTATGGAGGCAGTGGGTCTATTGTTGTTTTCCCAAAAATGGGACCCCAGAACCCACACGGGGAGTTTTATGTGACTAAAGACTAAAGTCCAGAAGTGGATGAAACAACCAGCAATTTCCGCCGGAGTTTATAGCCGGTGAACCGGAAGAAAATGAAATGCCTGTAGTCGCTTGTCCTGACCTTACATTGCTTGGTTTATTCCTTCTGTAGGCGATACGATGCACATATCCTAGATGTCCATGTGAGTGCTTCGCTCCTGGGCGGCAAAGTCTGCGCTTCTGTGAAACTTGTAACCATGGATGGGTGGCTCACGGTAAGATTGATGTTGTAACTTGTTAGTGTTTTCTTCTTCTTCTTCTTCTTCTTCTTCTTCTTCTTTTTCTTCTTCTTCTTTTCTTCTTCTTCTTCTTCTTCTTCTATTTCTTCTTCTTCTTCTTCTTCTTCTTCTTCTTCTTCTTCTTCTTCTTCTTCTTCTCCTTCTTCTCCTTCTTCTTCTTCTCCTTCTACTTCTACTTCTTCTTCTTCTTCTTATTCATATTTTTCATCTTTTTTAACTTTCTCTTCTTCTTCTTCTCCTTCAGAGTTTTTTTTTTCTTTTTAATCATCTTTCTGTCTTTCATCTTCTAGTGGAACTAGACTCCTAGTGTAATCACGGCAATCACCATATTATAAAAGATTTGGTATTGTTCCTAGAGACATACCAGAAGGAAATTTATGTTTCACAACTGCTGGTTGTTGAACCCGGCCCACTAACTTTATAATGACGACTGAATAATTGTGCTGTAAACATAATCGAATCGTACACATATTTTTCCTACAATTTATAAATATAACACTGTTCTTATTATTCGTATTTACAAAATCTGATGGAAGTAAAAGATACTGCGTTAATTTAGACAAAATATTCCCAAAATAATATGACAATTAAACATGAAAAAGAGTGGTCAACCGCGCATATTACAGTAAACAAAGAGATAATAGAACAAGCAACAAATGTAGCCTATCTGGGGAAACAGATGATGGCTAGAATTGAATAAAAATTACAAAGAACAGGAATGAACGAATGAGCTTCAACAATGGGCGAACATTATTGACAGCTAGAGAGAAAAAGAACAAATTGAAAATAAGAATTATTAAATATTTTTATACTCTACCCTTCCGTACGGTGCAGAAACCTGGACAATGATTGTCAGTAAGAAGTGAGTCTCTTGGAGATGTGGCTATACACGAGACTGGTTGGTATCTCACGGACATCAAAAACGGCAACAACTGTCAAACACAGAGACAGGTGAAATGTTTTGAAATGTAACGTTCTTTGAGAAAAAGTGGTAGCAAACGTCATCAACGAACGTTACATATCCTCCCAACACTTCAGTGAGGTACAAGATAGAAGAAAAAGAAGGTAGCAAACAACAAAGACAAAAAAGCAATAAGAAAAAGAAGGTAGAAAACAACAAAGACAAAAAAGCAATACGCCCACGGTAGTATAAGTGGGAGGAAAAGAGATGGACGAGCAGCAGTGTGAGTGTACAACCAAGACGAAAGACACAGAATGTTGTCGACTCACGGTGGCCCAGCGTCAATGTGGAGATGACACCTGATTATATTGCTCGTATGCTATATTATATAACTCATGCTTCGTGCAGAAAAGCATGCTTAACTGCGGAAGACACGGGTGAGGAGTATTGTCTGGGTTTTCTCACGGGGACACACCGGTGTATTGGGAAATGAACAGACGGACATACTGGCTGGCTTTGCACAACTTGGTGGAATAATGATGCATGATAAGGCAGACATGGTTAGTGCCTTGTGACAGAGCGTGTGCAGTTCGGATGAGTAGATGGATCACCACAGTCTGGTGAGATTGATGCAGCGGGGAGTGACTAGAGGTTCTGGCAGATGCTCGAGGCTCAGAGGAAAGTCAAGACGGACGTATATCAGAATTCTACTGGCACCATTAATATCGGAACTCTTCACTGGCTGCTGAAGATGGTGACGGAGCGCTTATGGGATTGCCCCGAGTGCTGTGATGTCGGTTCTTGAATCAACTCAA
This sequence comes from Candidula unifasciata, assembly GCA_905116865.2. Lineage (NCBI taxonomy): Eukaryota > Metazoa > Mollusca > Gastropoda > Stylommatophora > Geomitridae > Candidula > Candidula unifasciata. The sequence goes on from CAJHNH020007645.1 coordinate 303,560, forward strand.
TTCGTATAACTATATCCTCAAGTTTCAAAAGATTTGCCTGTCCTACGCCATCCCCAAAAGCACTAAATACAGTCTTTTTCTTTTCGTTCTCTCTGTCGGTGGTTTTTCAGAAGGGAAGATCACATGCCTCTATGAAGGCTACGTTGCTGTACATGCTCTCCACTGATACATAGTTTCGTTCCCATCGGAATGACAGCTGATCAAACCTGGGATCTGTCTGCAGCATGTAGAGATGCACAGAAACAAATAGACGGTGAACCCTGATACCGCAGATATAATAAATACATGGGCACTCACAGAAAGAAGTAGAGAGATGAGAGAACACGCTAGACAACATAAAAATCGAAAGCAATAGTTACCATTGTATGTTGGCTAGTGTGTCCTGTCGGCGCAAGTGGCTTAGGCGTTGCGAACGAGCTTCATAATGCTGGGGTGCCGGTTTCGATCCCAGTTGCAGACGATTTGTCTTGCGTTGCTTCCGACAGTTGTACCGAGAGCTGACGCTTCAAAAGCAGTGGAAAACTACTGAACGTAAAATTTGCTTAGAAAATCCACAACAGCAAAAAAAAAATGCTGGTATTTGTTCTGCAACATTCTGTAAAGGATACGCAACTGACTTTGTTTCAAGTGTGTCCTCTTATCTTTCTACTTCTTTCTACGAGTGCTAATCAGGGTATTTGTATAATATGGTATGCAGAAATCATGTCTGCAGCACGTTTTTACGTATTCTAAGATGTCTGTTCACAAAGATTGTATTCCCTAATCTAGGATTTTCTTTGCATGTGGCTTGGCAGTTAGTTGTGTTTAGCAGACTCTGTAAATATAATAGTCATACAGACAGCTTTAAGTGGTTGCCACCAATTTCAACACCCGTTTCTGTTTCCGAAAAAAAAAGTTGGGGAAGGTGGCGAATACTAAATAAAATAACACCTATACAAATAATTATTACTATTTTTGTTGCCAAGGAAACAATGAGATAGATACCTCTAGCACGTGAAACTTGACCGTCCCAGCTAGCATTCTTGTCGGTACAATACAAGGCCTCAGTGGAATAGTACTCCTCTCATGTTACCCCCTTCGTTATCTCAAAACTGTGGCTTGATTGTTTTCCCAGAAATATCCAAACAGCTTGTGTTCGCAGAAGTGTAAATCACATTGTAAGACACGTTACTTGAATAAGATAATGGTATTTTATAGCACTAAACTCGTCTGATTCCATGTTATAATACGGATACTGGTCTTTTCGCCTTGTCATCAGTTGGTAAGGTGACTATAATATCTTGAGCTGAAGCCAGAGCTAAAAAACGGGACATCGCAAGCAAGACAGTTTAACTCATTATACTAGGTAACCGGGGTGAAAGGGTTAGTTACTCGTTCGACAGTGATATTAAAACCCGAACCACTGTTGTCAAGAAATTAACGAAATAATATGCTAAGTGCACTGTGAAAACAAATCCCATCAACACATTTCAGACATTAAAAGTATCTAAAAATATTATATCTAGTAAGGTCTACAGATGTTTATACTCTTTCCTCAGGTTCATTCATAGTGGGTTTTTTTAAAATAATAAAAAGAACCTTTTTGCAGGTTTTTAAGCGAAAAAGAGAGGGGCGCATGGTCACCCTGTCAAAAAAAAAAAAAGGTTAAGAGAGTGGTATTTCAACGCTTTAGGTTTATTGCACAGACGTAGTCCAGCGTTGTTGTTTTTAACAAGATTTTTTTTTTAAGTTTAGTTATTATTTTTTTTATTTAATTTACTCCCCGTGTGGGTTCCAAGCCCTTTTGTGGGGGGAAACAAGAAGAGACCCACTGCCTCTCTAGCAAGCATGCCTTAGGAGTAGACATAAATGGGGTCATCCTTCCAAGTCGGAGTACATCTGCCTGAGAGGCGACAAGCCAAGAGTCTGAATACAAATAAGCCAGATGTGTGAAACGAATGTGCACACAACATTCGGTATTCTTCAACAAGACTCAAGTCTGGAGGTGGAAAACACTCATAATTTTCCACTGAAGCAATAGCCGTTGAACGCGAACAAAAAAAGTAGAAGAATAATTTCTGCAGAGACGACCAGACATGTTACCTGCAGGATTTTTTTTTTAAAGGGGAGTATGCATAGAACTGGAAGCTTCTATTGTGCAGAATAGAGGCCATTTATGTTGTCGATTTAGAAGATTACCTACACCCCTCGCTCTCCCCCCCCCCCCCCAAACACCTCCTCGTGTCCCTAACTCCGTGTTTGACATGTCTAAACACGTGTTTACTGGACTTCAAATTTCGAATGGCTCCATGATGAAGACATAGCCCTGCAAGCTGAAGGTCGCTGTTTCAGTTTCACACTCCGTCGTTCTCTTTGGGCGTGCAAGTTTTACGTATATTTCAGAGGGGCGTGGTTAAAACCACGAAGCTCGTGCTTTGTGTTACGCTTCCAGTGGATGATTAGCCTCTCTCTGTGGGGGGGGGGGGGTATTGTGTAGTTTAGTTCCTCTTGCTTTAAAAAGGCTTTATCATCTTTAGTTGGCATTTTTATGGAGATACTTTGCAGCACACGTCCGCCAGATTTCCTAATCTCTTTGTACTAGAGAGCTTTGTGTGTATTTGTAATAGTTGCATGAGGACGGAGCACGCATGGGAATGCCCCGAGTGCTGTGAGATCAGTTCTTGACATAACTTATAATAGATGCGATTGCTGATAAAAGCAGTGACTGAATTGTCCTTAAATTGCATGTTCTAATTGGGAGATACTTTTCTTAACCAGGGCCATTCGTATTAGTCACATTCGCCGTGGTCGTAGCTTGTGATTCCCATGCTTCTCTATAGTACAGTGTAACATTATCAACTGGAAAGACAGAAAGGTGCCAACAAACAGACCGATAGAAAGTCGAATCAGTAGCCATCGTTTGACATGACCGGAGGTCAAATTACTACCAGAACAGGAGGTACCCAAGAATCCTGGACTAATCTCTCTCTCTCTCTCTCTCTCTCTCTCTCTCTCTCTCTCTCTCTCTCTCTCTCTCTCTCTCTCTCTCTCTCTAGCTGTACCCCATCAGGACATCACACAAGCGATAAACACCCGGTGACACAAAGTGCCAGCATGCGGATGAGGAACACCCGTGGAGAGGTTCCAGAAACCCCTTTCAGACGTTATGGCCACATTTGTGGCCCATCTTTATTCAGGGCCCCAGCAAAAGCCGGGGTGGGGCTTCAAATAACGAAAAATTGCAACCCACAAAGGGATGACTTCTGGACCAATTTAACGACCCTAGCAAGTGAATGAGATGTCATTGTCTTTCTATGAGGGTCATTTAATTTAGTTATGACCGTGCAGATAGAAACCATTTATTGGCCTTTGAAAAGAAAAACTCTCTCTCTCTCTCTCTCTCTCTCTCTCTCTCTCTCTCTCTCTCTCTCTCTCTCTCTCTCTCTCTCTCTCTCTCTACTTCTTCAGCGAATTCAGACAACAAATTTATCCTTTGAACAGTGTTGAACCCTGTAGTCACAATAAAACCTCACAATAAAACCCTCGCCGACTGGGCAGAACGCCATTAGCGTAGATAACCTATGCTCAACTCAACGTTCTTCTTCTTCTCCTTCTCCACTCGCCGTTGATGTAATTAATTCCATGCCGCTGACAAGGTGAATGGTCTATCCTCCACGTTAATCAGCGCCCAGATACAATTACCGCCCCTTGAAACTTGTCCACTGGTGTGAATTGATGATCCCAGGTTGACTGCTTAGTTGAAGTCTGGTAACATTAACCGTTTCTTCACGCTGCATATTTTATTTTATTTTGAGAATCGACATCATAGCCCGATACTCTCATAGATACAATCTTTCGCAGCAATTGTAAGATCTAGATACTGACAGTTCCCTTAAAATACTGGTGAAATCAAATGTTGTTTTTAACAACCAATACCCAGATGTTCTTATGTCATGGTTACATATGTCCTGTTATCACTCGCTGCACATAACTATTCAACCTTAGTCATGGGGTGCAATTTTCATTATTTCAAAGCCCTATCCTGTCTCTTGCCGTGGGGCTGCAATATAGCCCGGCCATAAATATGGTCTAATGACTAATGACGGAACGCGGTTTCTTGAACCTCTCAACGGGTGATCCTCATCCACGGGTGATCCTCATCCACATGGTGGCACATTGTGTCATCGGGTGTTTATCGCTTGTGTGATTTCCTGGTGGGGTAGAAAGTCAGTTCAGTTTATTTGCTGCACGAGTATTTAGCCAGAAGTATGCGTAGATTTATCTTCGTGTTATATCTTCTGCATATGCTGAAGCTCATTAAAAACACACAACCTGTATAATCCAGGAACACAACAAGTTTACATATTTGGAATCTTTGAAAATATGCAACTACAACAACAAAATGCACTCACGCTATCCTAAGTATCTGGGATGTCCACTGTAAAAATTCATTCCCACACTTATGTTCCACCTTCTCTGCACATTATATATTAAAGTAGTGCTATTTAATGTACTTCAGTTTATAAAGCCACTCTCACTATTGTACGCAGAAAAAAACTCGTTCTGCTGCCAACTTTTCCACCTTGTGGACTTTCATGCTCAGGTTGTCCTTAGCATCATATGTCCACCGACATACTGTTCGACCCCTGCCTGTACTTCTGGAAACCATACCCTGAAATTACTGTTCCCCCCCCCCCCCAACTGCTATGTCATTTAAACGGTAAAAGTATCTGTTTCCTTTAAAGGATATTGTTTTAGAGTGACTACCCTCTATATTCAGACCATGAAGAATATTATAATCAAAGCGGCCACCATTTCCTTTACTTATGTGATGCAATGAAGCTAGTCCATTTTTTCAACAAGGTGTCGTTGACAGCCATCAGGTGTAAACTTTGTTAGCACAGTAAAGAAGCAGTTGTGGGGTGATCACTATGCCACTAACAACCTGTTGTACTTCTCCACAGCCCTGGACAAGCTCGGGGCAAACTTTGGCCTGCAAATGGAGATGGTCCAGCCCAATATAGTCTTTGATATTGCCAGTTTGATGTTATATGGGGCTCAAGCTACACCAGTCCGTCTGAAGATCTTGCTGGACCGGCTGTTTGCAGAGCTTCAGCATCAAGAGATACTGCAGATTCTGCATGGATTTGGTTGGACTTACGAGGATTATGCTAGAGGTTACATACTGCAGGTGAGTAACCCTAGATTAGAATAGGTCAGGGGGATACCTTGCAAGGCATACACCAAAAAACGTACAAGAGTACATCATGGGGTAGCCAAGAACAAAATGGAAAAACAATATCAGGAAACTCAACCACACAATGTGTCTATGGTCGAGGTTGTCAGAAGAGCAAGAAGCTAAACTTTATATCTCTCTCGACACTCGAAGTGGTAAGAGAGGAACTTAGGAAGAAGAAGAAGATGGAGGTCTACGTAACAAAGTTGGCAAGCCGTTTCCCTCACACTGTGAAGATCATAGATTCATTCCATTGCATACTGTTTGGTTCACGAATGCAACTTTTATGGAGATCCCTTGAGATTGTCACTGGAGCTATGGAGTTTAATCTTTGTGAGACACTCTAGATAGGCGGCTGGTAGTTCTTTAGAGAGAGCGACGAGCCATATGATATAATACCAGTTACAATGGAGCTGACTATCTCGGCTTTACCCTTTAAAGCAAAGTAAGTGAGGGATACTTTCCTTGCCTTTTGCTGGTTGACATCATTCACTTGGCAGCTCATGTTAGTTTAGTAAAGAAATAAGACAGCACATGTTTTTTGTTTTTTTTTAAATTTCTTTAATAAAAAAAATATGCCACCATTTCAGACCACAGCTCTGATCTCATGTTTACTCAGACCACAGCTTTGATCTCATGTTTACTCGGACCACAGCTTTGATCTCATTTTTACTCGGACCACAGCTTTGATCTCATGTTTACTCAGACCACAGCTTTGATCTCATTTTTTACTCAGAACCACAACTTTGATCTCATGTTTATTCAGACCACAACTTTGATCTCATTTTTACTCAGACCACAGCTTTGATCTCATTTTTACTCAGAACCACAACTTTGATCTCATGTTTACTCAGACCACAGCTTTGATCTCATGTTTACTCAGACCACAACTTTAATCTCATGTTTACTCAGACCACAGCTTTGATCTCAAGTTTATTCAGACCACAGCTTTGATCTCATGTTTACTCAGACCACAACTTTAATCTCATGTTTACTCAGACCACAGCTTTGATCTCATGTTTACTCAGACCACAACTTTAATCGCATGTTTACTCAGACCACAGCTTTGATCTCATGTTTACTCAGACCACAACTTTAATCTCATGTTTACTCAGACCACAGCTTTGATCTCAAGTTTATTCAGACCACAGCTTTGATCTCATGTTTACTCAGACCACAACTTTAATCTCATGTTTACTCAGACCACAGCTTTGATCTCATGTTTACTCAGACCACAACTTTGATCTAATTTTTACTCAGACCACAGCTTTGATCTCATGTTTACTCAGACCACAGCTTTGATCTCATGTTTACTCAGACCACAACTTTAATCTTATGTTTACTCAGACCACAGCTTTGATCTCAAGTTTATTCAGACCACAGCTTTGATCTCATGTTTACTCAGACCACAGCTTTGATCTCATGCTTACTCAGACCACAGCTTTGATCTCATGTTTACTCAGACCACAACTTTGATTTTCACGCCACCATTTCAGAGGACAATTTGGATAACAATGGGAACACCATAGACAAATTCTAACTCAAATCATTATCCCAGATTACAACTTCTATCTTAGTCCACAACTTCCATCTCATGCCAACATTTTAAATCCAACTTCAAGTTCTAATCACTTTTGTGTTCTCTGTCTGCCAATATCCAGGTTATCATTTCTAGACACTGTTTAATGATACAGTTAATTTTTCATGGTCTCCTTTCCTTTATCCACTGTCTGTTGTTTACAAAATAATTTTGATGTAATGAGTGCTACCAAAATTTCCTTATACTAGTAAATAGTTTAATAATTTTTGTTTCATCTTGCTATGCAGGACAAGATGGGCCATGTTCTCGACAACTGGTATATGACCACTCATGAGGAAGAACTAGTTGTGCTACAACAGTTCTTGCGCTTTGGAGAAACTAAGGCAATAGCACAAGAAATCATACTACAAGACATGAAGAGCAACCATGAAATTCTCAAACAAACACAGAAAGCTGGATCTAGTATCAAAACATTCCTTGAGCATAGTAATCAGCCAGAACAGAATTACACCGTGCCTTATGATTATGCAGCAAAGTGTTTTGTTACGAATCCGTTCCAGTTTGTTCAGTCAGCGAGTAGAATGATACCAGCTCCTGTTATGCCTCAGATGTGTAGTCCCACTGGCGAACCGCATTTTATGTCTATGCTGCAGGCACCAGTTGCATCAAGTACACCTGTGAACATATCTCCACTTCACCGTCTGAATGTCTTGAAGCATTCTGATTTGCTTGAACAGTCTGCGGTAAAACCCAATCATAAGGGATTTGATGGCAGCAGAATACCCAGCTGCGAGAGTCCACAGGATCTGAGCAATGCCTCATCATCATCATCTCATCAGTCTTTACAAATTCATCAAAAACACCAGGATCAAGGGTCAGATGGGAAAGATGGCAGTGATTCTCAAGTTTCAGGGTCAGATGATGGAGATGTAAGGGACTATTCCAAGAGCCAAATTTCCAATTCTCTTGCTGAAAAAGGAATGGAAAGACATGTACGGAAGTCAGAAAACCCATGTAGAAGGGAATGGAGAGAGTCTAGAAATTTTGATAACACATTTATGGGATCAAATGGAAAGAAAAGAGCATTATGCACTGCCTGCAATAAAACATTTTGTGACAAGGGTGCGCTCAAGATCCACTACAGTGCTGTTCACTTGAAAGAGATGCACAAATGCACTGTAGAAGGTTGTCAAATGATGTTCAGTTCAAGAAGAAGCCGAAATCGGCACAGTGCCAATCTAAACCCAAAATTGCACATGTCACAAAACCAAGCCAGTGAACTTGACCATGCAGAAAATGACTTGTCTGAAATTAATGGATTAGTCCCACTTGCTGCTTCCAGTTCTTCAGCAAACTTAACGTTTTCCATGGCTGATGCTCCGTCTATGCATCTGCAAATTCCTACCATTCTGAATGCACAAAACAGTGTCAGTGGCAAGTCAGATCCTGTTGATTTTCTAGCATCTTTGAGAAAGAGAATTAAACTGGAACATAATCAGTCAGCAAACGTTGAGGATCACTGCTCTGATGATGTACCATATGACCTCAGCAAGAAGTTAGATAATGATGCTGATCAAGAGATTGATTCGGAAAGATCCAGCAATGACAAAGCCACAGTTCAAGGAGCAGAATCAGATGAATCAGAAACAAATAACCAATGGGTTACACAAGGACGGGTTCTTTCTGCTTCCGTACAAAATGGTGATAATGACACTTTCACTGAAGGCAGATACTCTTTGAATCATGACAGTGGTCAGATGCTACGCATAAAGACTTCTACAATCGACAGTATTGATGTAGCTAACAGCAGCAACAATCCTCAAGTAGAGAAACAAGTTAAAGAGTTCCAAAAACCAGGATCGTCACACTCCAAAGACTTTAATGAAATCAGTGAAAGAAAAGAAAAAAGACGGGTTCCAAAAGTTACAGCATCTCAAGGAGTAGACAGTGCCTTGGATACTTCCAAAAGTCTTCCAAACAATGAAGAATTACTGATAGCAGATGGGACTTGTGCAGTCAGTGAATCAAGGAGAAAAAAAGAAATACCTGCAGCTGCACGAAACCACACAGAAGAGAACCAGTTACCTTCAGGTAATGATGCTCTTGTAGACAAGAAGAGCAAACATCCATATCAGTGTAAAATATGTTGCAAAAATTTTACAGAGAGCTTCTTTTTGAAAATTCATTTTGAGAAACATCATCTTAATTACATGATTCCATCTGATATCGTCAATAGAAGAGAGAGTCCATCCAAGAAGAACCAGACACACTAATTCTTAGCAGTGTCATATCTAAAATGTCAAGATTGTCCTAGAGTCAAGCATGAATGTCACTACAGAGATGTCAAAATAGTATGTCCTAGAGTCAAGCATGAATGTCACTACAGAGATGTTAAGATAGTCTGTCCTAGAGTCAAGCATGAATGTCACTACAGAGATGCCAAGATAGTCTGTCCTAGAGTCAAGCATGAATGTCACTACAGAGATGTCAAGATAGTCTGTCCTAGAGTCAAGCATGAATGTCACTACAGAGATGTCAAGACAGTCTGTCCCAGAGTCAAGCATGAATGTCACTACAGAGATGTCAAGATAGTCTGTCCTAGAGTCAAGCATGAATCTCACTACAGAGATGTCAAGATAGTCTGTCCTAGAGTCAAGCATGAATGTCACTACAGAGATGTCAAGATAGTCTCTCCTAGAGTCAAGCATGAATGTCACTACAGAGATGCCAAGATAGTCTGTCCTAGAGTCAAGCATGAATGTCACTACAGAGATGCCAAGATAGTCTGTCCTAGAGTCAAGCATGAATGTCACTACAAAAATGTCAAGACAGTCTGTCAAAAAATCAAATAATCTAATTCTCAATTGTGTTACTTTAGATATTTCAAGATAGTCCATCTAAGAGTCAAATAATCTAATTCTCAATTGTGTTACTTTAGATATATCAAGATAGTCCATCTAAGAGTCAAATAATCTAATTCTCAATTGTGTTACTTTAGATATATCAAGATAGTCCATCTAAGAGTCAAATAATCTAATTCTCAATTGTGTTACTTTAGATATATCAAGATAGTCCATCTAAGAGTCAAATAATCTAATTCTCAATTGTGTTACTTTAGATATATCAAGATAGTCCATCTAAGAGTCAAATAATCTAATTCTCAATTGTGTTACTTTAGATATATCAAGATAGTCCATCTAAGAGTCAAATAATCTAATTCTCAGCTGTGTTATTTCAGATATATCAAGATAATCCATCCCAAAAAATTCAAACTCACTAATGTTTAGTAGTCTTACCTCAGACATCAATGGCAAAGAACATGTTGGTGAAGGGACAGACTTTTGTTTATGTTCAAAATATAATAACTTGTTTTAGGGCACACGTTCAAATCAGACTTATACAATTTTTCTGTGCAGATCTTTGCTTTAGACTTTTGTATATTTTTGTTTCCAATGTTTGTGCACTACAGTATAATGTTCAAAAATGTTTTTTTATGTCATAAATGAAATATACTTTAAAGATTGGAATAATAATATTTTGTAAATTACTGTTTTTAATGTCTATGCAACAGCTTTCATATTTTTTTTTTTGGTAAGGCACGTAAAACATTGCATTTTAAAGAAGTGTAAAATTATACTTCTAGGTGCTGACTGACTCAGTCAAATCTTTATTTGGCACACCCTGAGTTAACCTGGAGGACAAATTTATTACATATCAGTTTTGCTGTAAAAATTAAATGGGATATGTAATAATATGTCACTACATGAGTGTAATTATTTAAATGATTTTTTCCATTTTGCATCAACCTTTGCTGTAAATGATCGATCTTGTTAAATATATTCTAATACAATGAAAACGTTACTTTTTTTTTTTTTACATTTGCTGTAAATATAAGTAAATATTGAATATAGTTAACTTGTTCAGTATGAGGTTTCTCAATAGATAGCAAAGTGAGGCAAAACCATGCAAATGTTGCTATTAAAGTGGCAGTACACAGTTCAGTAGTGACCATTTGTGGAAAACAGGTGTTCTTAATATATTCTGACCAAATATAAAAATGCAAGAGAGCACATTATTTTTTTTTTTTTTAGGGATCAATGGGCAGATTCATTAATACATCAGACGTGTCTTGGGACTGCCAGAATTAGGTAAATTAAACATACTTTCTAGAAAAATAAAGACAAACAAGAAATAAAGAAAGAAATAAAGAAAAGAAAGAAATCAATAAAGAAAGAAAGAAATCAATAAAGAAAGAAAGAACGAAATCAATAAAGAAAGAAAACTAATTGTTATTATTCACAAGTAACGCAGTATGTGTGATTTTCACTTTATGCTATGCCAATGAATGCATTTTTCATGTTTGATCTGAGTGTAAAGAGGAAATCTGGCTATTTATTGAAACATATCATGGTCATTTTAACATGAATTACTAAATTGTTTCCATACATTGTTATTTTATTAGAAATATTTATTGTTACTTATATACTAATTTTTTACAATGCAATTATCAAGTTTATCATAATTATTGTGTAATCAAATTCTAAAAAGCTCAAAGCAAGATTATGCTGCTAAATACTCAATTAAATTATTGAGTTAAGAAATTTACTTGTGTGTGTGCTTGTATATATGTGTATCCATGGATTTCTATGTGCCAGTCCTAAATAATGTTTTTCTTTTTGTTTTCAAATTGACCCCTCCAAGATTGCAGCATGAAAGATTAACCAACAAGTGAAGAGCCACTAATCAGGTCAAATCCAATACAAGCTCCCTTCTGTCTTCTTCTTCACATTTATCTGCTGTAAACTCTAGTTCTTGTTGTTCGTCCGTTACTGGACTTTAGTCTTATTCCATACCTGAGTGTTGCATGCACATCCGTTTTACAGATAGGACTTATTTGTAAATGTAAGCAGATTGTTGGTTCCTTGCCTCCCAGAAGATGCACTCCGACCTCGAAGAAAGCCCCCAATTAGTCTTACAGTAAGCTTTTGGGCAGGCAGTGGGTTTATTCTTATTTTCCCCACAATGGGGCCTCAGAATTCACACAGGGACCAACACAAGCCTCAGGTGAAAATCTAACACCAGCAAATCTAACGATGCCTCTTCAACTGTATAACAATTATGCAGTACATACCACTGAGGGCGATCTCGGATGTGGTGAATTTCCAGCAATTTTCCCTGCTTGAATTCTTAACTTGATAAGAGGGATTTCTGATAAGAAGAACAATTTCTTGGGTCCTTAGTGAGTTCCTCTTATCAGGTCTGCTCTGTACTAGGGTTAGAGCAACCTAGTATCCAAATGTATGTATGTGTATATGTGGTCAAGTACTCCAAATATTTGTTTCAGTTGTGGGGTGTTCATTATTTCTCTTTTATTTACAAATATTCTCAGGTACAGCTTTTAAAATGTCCCATTGTTTATGCAAATTATGTTTTCATACAATTAAAAAGTGTAAATAACAATTTTAAAATAAACTCTTGCTGTGTCTTGAAATATCTTTTGTTTTTTAATGTTTCAGAAAAATGCTTAGTAGTAGTAGTACATTTTACCCAACTAGGACATCACACAAGGGATAAACACCCTATGACACAAAGTTTCACCATGTGAATGAGGATCACCCGTGGAGAGGTCCCTGAAACAGCGTTCAGCCATTAGGCCATATTTATGGCCGGGCTATATTGCGGCCCCTGGCAAGAGCGAGGGTGGGGCTTCAAAATAACAAAAAATTGCATCCCACAAGGGGATAATTGAATTTGATAAGAAAAATGCTTGATTCAAGAATTGGTTGGCTGCTTGTAGATCCTCAGAAAGAGTTTGAACTCTTTGGTCGAATACTCTGGCGTCTGAACCAGAAACTGGGCTTTTATTTTTCACTCTGTAGTTAGTTAAGAGATTTGTCTGCCCGGCTCTCTAGCGTTGTTGGCTAAACCGGATTGCGCGGTGACCGGATGACGAACTTCTTGTGGTCCGAGTTCACTTTCTGGGGTAGGCAGAAAAGCCACATTTTCTCCTAGATTTACGGTATTTACAATGGAATAAAGGCCGAAAGGTTGCGATATCCATAATACCGAGCCTAAGGGTTAACAACTCTTGGCTTCTGGATACTAAAACAAACAAACAAGAGATTTGTCTCCTGTTCAGGTACAAACTACTTTTTACAAGGGAAGTGTGTTACAGATCTGCTTCCCATTTCAAGCCCAGAAAAAAGGGATGTGTGTGCAATATGTGTTTCTTCTTTGGCAAACCGGCTCAAGGGGCCTGGTTCCTTAAGTTCCGGCGCCCATGGAAGGAAAGTATAGTTATGCAATAACTTACCACGCCCCGTCGAAACTTGCAAAACCTAATCACACGTCAAGTCTAAATTGGCTTGGCCTGCGTCCTATGGGGGCATATCGTCCACTATGGGATGAGGTAAAAGATGATAACAAAGAATATATCATCGCTTTGTCACTGTAAAAGTCCCTTCTGTACAGCACCTATTAGGTCAGCAGAGGCCACCTGCTCTTCATTCCGTTATCTCTCATCCTCATTGCTACCTGAAAGCTAGACGACTCAAGGTTTGCAAAAATCTCTGAATGGCAAACCAACAGAACAAATCCTGGATGTTACATTTAACAACCAAAAAAAGTTATGTCGAGCTAGGGGTAATTTACTTACTATTTTTTTTTAAAGATTGGGGGGGGGGGGGGGTCGGGTGAGCTTTTTAAAACCGTTGCTCGTTTCAGAATTGGTGTTGCAGCTAGAAATCATTTGTCGACCGACATTCCCACGCGCGCGCGGGATTACTCACACACACGCGCAACAAAGGCGGGCGTTATACATCAGACTCTACTGGATGAAACGTATGACTTCATGGGTGCAGTTGACCACTTACTTCCCTGAACCCCCTTTCTTTCTTCAAACTCCGTGTAGATTATTTCTTTTTCTTATTTCACCGGCTGTAAGTTCCGACGGAAAGTCCTGGTTGTTCGTCCACTTGGACTTTAGCTTTATGCCAGGGTCTGAGTTGTGCGTGATCCGTCTTACTGGCATTTGTATGTGCAGATGTTTGTTCCTTACCGCTTGGGCTGTTGCACTCCGATTTCGGAGGAAACTCCCAATTAGTCGACTCCTACGACATGCTTGTTGGGAGACAGTTGGTCCCCTAAACTGAGAGCTTATTACTTTATTTCGAACACGTTGCTCCTGTTATTTTCCAGCACTCTGCCAAGATCACGTAGACACCCGTCTATGCTGAGAAACTTCGAGAAAATGTGTGAGGGAGAGTGATGCTTCTTCTTTTCTGCATACACCCCGGGATCACAACGTGGTTATACATGCAGTTATTAAAAGAGCTGTAATTCGGATTTTAATCAGATCGGAAAAAATTTTAGACAGCTAGTTCAAGAGTAAACCACGTTATTTTGGTGGCACCATACGCCGTAGGAAGGAGGGTTTCTGTCGCCAAGCCGTTTGCAGCGCGTTCTGAAGGAAGACAAGTTATGTCTGCGCTGCGTTTTCTCCCTTATACCCACTCCATGATCGCACACTGGTGGTGTTACACGCAACTACTTAGAGAATCACAATTCAGACGTAATTCCGACAAGAACAACTTTCATATCATTTTGGGAGCACCCTGATTTAAACAAAGAAGGGTTTTAGTCACCCAGCCATTTGCTTTACAATCTGGAGGTAGGAGGTTCGATTCTTGGACACGTCGATAAGGTCAGATGTGCAGTTTTTACAGACATCATTGAGACATGCCGCTGGAGCTTTGGAATTCGTACCTTGTGTGACTCTCTCGGCAGGTGGCACTTATAGACAGAGACCCAGACATATGGGATAATCTGGTGAAATAAAGTTAGTCTTCTCAATTTTACTTCACTTATGACTGCATGTGGTCTTGTGTGGGTGTGGGTTACTATACACACACAGATCCAAACCAAGGCGATCTTCAATATTCAAAATTCGAGAATTTATAATTATTGTTTTTCATTGGTCGGCGTCTGTGGTTTAAGCATTGCGAACACGCTTCGTAATACCGGGTTGCCGGGTTCGATCCCTGCCGCGGGCCTTGTGCCTTGCTTTGGTTTCGACAGTGGTATCGAGAAGCTGACCGTCCAGTTGGCAGTGGCAAACTACTGGACGTATACTTTCTTAGAAAAACCACAACAGCCAAAATAAATGTTGGGGTTGGTTCTTCCGTGGCTGTCCCTACCGACGGTCCCGGTTCTGCAACGTCCCGTAAAGGATACGCAACTAACTTTTAAACTTTTCATTAAGGAATTAGCACTCCTCCGAATGACGGATCCAAATTATCCACGTCAAAAACCTACTCTTACAAGGCTTCAATAGTTGCTTCCGTTTGAGTTGCATCCATAACCCTTCAATTGTTTGGGTGTTAGGGCTAACACCGCAGAGAGAATCTGTTACAACAGTCCAACTGCGAAACTTACGACATCAAACGTTTGCAACAAGAACATTCTACTGTTTCTCGTGTTAATCTGTGTGCAGCAAGCCATTGCGGCCACAGTGGTTTATTATTCAATGAAACTGTATATATAAGTCGGCAGGCCTAACACCTACAGCAGCCAGTTCATTAATCAGTAGAACATTATTGCTAATCTGTGTTGGAGCTGATGGTTTGCCTGTCATAAATAGATCCATCTTAAATTTACATATCGCTGAGGCCCTGTACGGGTAGATTTTTAGCTAGATCATTTGGGGCCGTTATTCCGAGGAGTGCCATGAATTTATATATTCTAGGAGGCTGCGTGGTCTCGAGGCATGGTGTGGGCCTCGAGTGCTAGAGGTTCCGGGTTCAGTCCCCGGTAAGGGCTGAGATTTTTTTTCACGTGGACTTGGACTTCTAGTAATTCCACCTGGTCTCTTGGTAGTGAGATCGGACGCCCGTATGCATTGCTGCGCACGTAAAAATTCAAAAAGAGAAGCCTAACGGCGCTGCCCGGGCAAAAATGTGGAGTTAAAAATCTACCTTAAGTATTTCATCACCTTCGCCGGTGCTTCAGAGCCTGTGCATTGTGATGAGCTTCTTCGGACTAAAAAAAAAAGGGGGGGGGGGTAAAGTCGTGAGATGTAAACCAGCGTCATTGCACACGGTTATAAACCATAAGTGCTCGGCCACCAGTACGGACAGCTGATAAGAATTGTCCGCCTGTGTCGCCGTTCGCACCTAACTCTGTAGCTACAGCGAAGTTCCTCCATTTACCCCAGAGTATCACTCTGGTACCCATTTCCTAGAGCTGGGTGAACCTCGGGAGCCGCCCGGTTTCGAACACCGACTGCAGCGAGTCGCAGCTAGATTTGAAAGCGAGCTTCTTATCGGTTGCGCTAACGCGGCCCCAGAGACTTGAGTTTGAAGAAGAATGGAGCACTTATGGGTTACTACCCGTGTGCCATGATGTTGATCCGTTGTTCAAACCTCAAACCCTAATATATTCTAAGAACATGAGATTATATAAGACTGCAATCTGTATAAGCCATACTAATTAATTAATATTAGAACATTTATTTCTAGTTGGATTCTTGCCTTGATTTTACGGTTCAACATATGTAGTGTAGAGCTATCTGCTAATGTAGGGCAATATTTTGCCCCATTAAGTTTGTATATGTGTATATACCTAAATACATGTTCTGTTCTGGAGCTTATTCCTAGAATTGTTTTGGGGAGTACTCAGGGGACAGCCGGGACACACCGAATTAACGAGGCTGTCCCAGTAAAAACGGGACATATAGTTGCCCTATTTCTAAGACATCAACTGCCTTACTGAAAGTTGTTCATGTTTGTATCTTTAGCCCGGGGTTGTGACGTCACATCAAGCTGACGCCATCAGCCCCCAAGGCCCATATTGAAGACGGCCTTGCCCACACATACACACCTCTAAGAAAAACACAAGGCCGTATATGTGGAAAGGGGTCAGTTGGTATAGATTGTAGGTAATGTGGCAGACTAGAGAAGAAAGAGTGTTTCGCATTTACCCGCAGAGAGCCAGCGGTGAACGCCTTAAAACAACACACCATTTTGTAACTAGCCGGATTTATAGGTAACTTGATATTCTCCACATTTTGAAGAGATAAGACAGAAGAAACAGGCAGGTGAGATCTGACACGTCTCGAGAGAAAGTGAACGAAAGTTAGCGAAGCCAGACGCATTCGCCAGAAAGAAGAAGCTCTGAGACCGGACATATCCGCTAACCTCTGACAGCGCCCTTCGGATTTGAAATAGTAAAGAACTTTCTGCTCGCCGCAGACTGCGGTATACGTCCCTCACCTGCTGTGAGTCGTTTGTTTAGATCCAATTATAAACAAACTGGCGAAAATCCTAGCAGACACCGGTCAGGCAATCTGGGGGTGTGCTGGTGGCAACACGCGTTCACATTCTCTCGAAGGGGGGGGGGAACAAAGTGGGGGGGGGGGGGGGAGGGAGGGACTAGCAGAATAAGTTAGTGTTCTTGCAGACGATAAACAATTATCAATTCATCACAATCCTGTGCCAAACCGTTTATTAGCGTGGGACGTCATAATTTGCCATCGCGCACCATCTCCGGTGTTACTTTAGGTTGTGTTCATGTTCTGATTTGTTCCCCCCATTTAGGCTACTGATCTTTTTTAAACAATAAACCATAACAAGAACCAAAGGACACACACATAAGGAGAATATAGGTCAGAAACATGTTCCCGACTCTGTTCAAAATACGTACGTATATGTGAATAAAATCGGTACTATATTAGTAAGAGAACTACCCTTTATTTGACATGAAGACTTTCTCTTGCCTAGTGCAGATTTTTTTGCCCAGCTTATGAACCCGGTAGAAGCGAAATGGAGTTGAGAAAACCTCAGCAGAGATGAGACGTTAGAAGTGCTGCTAGATAACAACAGTGATAAAATTTAAAATCAAGAAGTTATATCTACGCGGTAATAAGCCATAATTGAACAAGAGGAAATAGTTTAGCCATCTGACAAACATGCTCTATTAACAGTCTTCTTCTCCTCGTGTGGGTTCTGGGGGGGGGGGGAGAAAAAAGAATAGACCCACTACCTCCCCAACAAGCATGTCGTAGGAGTCAACTAACTTGGCGCTTTCTTCGAAGTTGGAGAGCATCTGCCGGAGAGGCAAGGAACCAACAATATGTACACAAGTAAGTCAAATATGTAAAACGTATGTCCACGCAACACTTAGGTTCTGGAACAGGACTAATGTCCAGGAGTGGACGAACAACCAGAACTTTCTGCTGGAGTTTACAGCCAGTGAACGCGAAGAATAAGTCTTCTTCAGCATTTTGAGCTATTGCGGTTAATTGCTGCAGATATCACCCGCCTCCATTTATCTCTCTGCTTTGCCTTTTGTTTACATGTGGAGACTTCGAGTATGTAAGTCTGCACATACATTATCTCTCCACCGTCTTCTTTGTCTACTCTCGTTCTGACTCGTTTATGTGTGCAGTTTTCGTTCACTCTGTTTATTTGCCATTCTCTCGATATTGCCCAACCATCAAAGTCTATTAGCCTTCATGATGTCAGTAAATTAGTCATGATTCAAGCAGATTATCAATATCATTGTTTTCTCTTTGTAAGTCACACTGAGAAAATATGATTACGGAGCATGTAACAGATGGGGCATGGCATCCAGAAAAAACCTAAACAAACGAAAGCCAACTAAAACAATCATTTAAAAGGGCACAAACGATTCTTACACCCCCCCCCCCCCCCCACCCCCTCACCACCCCCAATCACAGCACTTCACTGGGGAAAGAAGATGGAGGGAAAAAAAATGAAAAACGTGCAAAGCTTTTCAATTTTAATTTTTGGTTATTTCAAATTAAGTTCTTTTAACGTTTGCCACACAAGCTGACTTTCATTAATTAGATGCAGTTTTGCGCCTGTTTATCCTCATCTTTGTCATTCTGTCTTGAAGTGTAGAAATGTTTGTCTGGTTAGTTTGTCAAGAAAATAAATATTTTTACTGTACACTATATTGAGAATAGTGTCAGTTTTCCATTCATCCTTAAAAAGGCAGTTGCGGTTTGCAGCAAGGCTGCAACACCTCTGACCTCCACTTAACATATCCACTTTCAGCTAACCATAGTTACCTTTTACAACATGCTTGTTGGGAGACAGTGACACCCACCCCCCCCCCCTCCCCCTCTTTCCCACTCCCACATGCAGTCTTAAAAGACATACAGGAAAAGAATATAAAATAAAAATAAAAAAGTACAGGACCCTTCTCCATGCCTTTAAGCGTATAGGGCATATAGGGCTAGACCTATTTTTGTATAGACCAATCGACACAAGATGGGTGATGTAGTAGTCAGCATCACACCGGCCACCTCTACTTCCTGGGACTGCCCCCGGTACCCACTCAAGGCTGGGGAGCCAAGGTCATTTTTGAAAAAAGTCCAGCTCCTCTAGGAAGCAAACCCACGACCTTCCCCGGCGAGCGTCTAGCCGCTCCGCCACGGGGACTCCCGGAAAAAATATGATAATAAATTACTATTTTATGGTATACTATCTCCATAATTGAACCAGTCTGCATCCAGAGATCAAATACCAACTCTGCAGCAGCAGTGAGAATCACATTAGGTTAGCTGCGTATCCTTTACAGGACGTTGCAGAACCAACCCTAGTAGCCCCTGGCTGTTGTGTGGTTTTTCTAGGCAAATTTACGTCTAGTAGTTTGCTTTCTCCCTCTGGACGGTTGGCCCCCTGATACCACTGTCGAAACCAACGCAAGGCGCATGGCTCGCAGCTGGGATCGAACCCGGCATTACGAAGCGTTCGCATCGACTTAGCCACACAGCCGACTAAGGTGACGCACAGAGCCGACGAGAATCACATATACCGTAAAAATTCTTTTGTGGGTTGCTTTTTTATCACTGGAAATTTAGTCTGTGTAGCTATCTATCTTGGCCGCACTATATGATTTATCTTTGCTGAGAGACTGTTTAAAGTGTAACGTGCATCTAAATGAGGTTTGCTTGACAACAAATATTTATTATAGTCAGAAAAGTTCTGTCTTGTGTTGGCAGGTTTTGTTGTGGTTTACAGCCAAGCTGCGATATCTTTGCCTTTCAGCCCAATACATTTTAATTCAGCAAAAGTTTTAATTAACCCCCTTTCACAAAATGTTTTTCTAGGGGGCATTGGGCCCATTTGTTCACGCCCCCCCCCCCCCCCAGAATGAGAGCCTTGGACCCATACAGGGAAGAACAGTTCTCAGTATAACTGTGTGTGATTGTAACTGACTCACAGAGCTTGTTGAGAAAGGTGGAGACAGGCATGCTCTGTGCAGAGCGGCAAGCATCACTTCGAGCAGGCAGATAGACTGGCTGGTTCTGCACCACTTGGTAGTGAATTGATGTATGACAAGCTAGATGTTGTGAGGGCCCTTTGGGAGCGAGTGAACAGTGCGGAGGCCCAAATTATGATCTGAGGAGAATGGCGCTGCAAGGAGTTACCAGGGGATCTGGCCGACGCTCAGCACTCCAGGGAAAGGCGAGACCGATATATAATCAGACGGTTACTGGTGCCATCAGAACTGGAACTCTTCCCTTGCTGTTGAAGACAGGGAGACAGTGTTTATGGGGTTATCCCAAGTGCTATGATACCAGTTGTTAATTTAACATAACTGCGAGTTTTTGCCAGTTTCACTTTTGTTTTTTCCCATTCTTTTATTAAAAATGACTACAGTCTCTTTGTGTTCTGGATGATGCCACAAGTAGAAACTGAGATGCAGCAGAGAAGGGATCATCAGTCTCTCTCTCTCTCTCTTGTTGAAGAACAAAAATGAATAATTCAATCGCGTTCTGGCATCTCAGCTCCTCATAGCTGTTGTCTATATCTGCTATCTTTATTGTGTAGGACTTGTGTAGGTCTTGCGTAAGTAGTAGACTTCCCCCATTTCCTCATACTTTTCGTTCCTTATTTTTTTCCCGAGTTTCAACATTTTAAATCGTTGTAGGGCATGAACTAATGAGGCTCTGTTAGGGTTAATTTTCTGCGCAGATAATTTAGGACCGTTATTCAGAGGATAGCCCAAAATTATTTTACCATTTATCATTACTATAAATACGTATCTTGGTTTACCCCTTAAACAAAGCGACAAGAACGACCGCTCTATGTTTACGCCACTGATTCAGTAAACTGCAAAATGTGAAGCTACCAGTTACTAAGGCTTACAATCTTGGCTGTGCAAACATATTCTAAAAAGCCAATTAACGAGGAAGAAAGCATTACATGATACCCTCTGCACTGTAGCCGTTACCTGCTAACACTTACACGTGTGATTTGATCCCACCTCGCAACTGGTGCATATAAACCAAATATTTGCGTTTATCAAAGAAAGCTAATCAAACAACTAACCCAAGATTAGAAGACAGGATCATTTATTTCTTATGTTTGCAAAAGCCAATGCTGTCAACACAGAATCATAATAGATCTGCTCAAGTGAGAGGCACATGTCATCCTTGTAAACCACTTTAACTGTCAGGCAGTGCTAAGCAACAAACAAATTCCTAATCCTTTAAAAGCACCGCAAACGACTGGCATCATGAGGACTAACAGAATACTATGGTTGGGGCATATAGAGAGGATGGCAGATAACCAAAGGCTTCTTCGCGTTCAACGGCTGTAAACTCTGGCAGAAAGTTCTAGTTGTTCTTCCACTTCCGAACTTTACTTGTTCCAGATCTTGAAGTTTTGCATGCATATCTGTTTTACAGATATGGCTTATTTGTAAACAGACGGTTGATTCCTTGCCTTTTAGGCAGATGCATTCTAGCATTGAAGGATACACTCCTAATTAGTCGACTATTACAACATGCTTGTTAGGGGAGGCAACTGGTTTTTTTTCTCCGACAGTATGGCCCCAGAACTCACATGCGGAAAGACATACAGACAAAATATGATTTTTTTTTTTTTTAAAGTTACATGGGAGCAGACCACAAGGCAGACCAAGACAATGGTGGAGAGATAATATCCAGTCAGACCTACAAACACTTGGAGTCAGAAAATAGAAATAAAAGAGGACAATCAGAAAGAACTGGGGGGGGGGGGGGGGGTGGGGTGATATTGCACCTCAAGGGATTAAAGTGCTAAAAGAGAAATTATAACAGCATCTTTTTCTTCAAAAATAGTGGCAGTTTACTTTCTTCAACCATCAGTTACCCTGTACACAGATAAATGTAAGATATATGTTTGTGCAGGAAATTATCACACGTAATTTTTTTTAAATGTAAATAAAAAGTTACGTATTGAATTTGTGCTGAGAAATCAAACATAATACCCAAATGTAAGCCTAGGGTAAACTAACTAAAGGTTATGGACTGCCTACAATAAATTAGCTAAAGCTCAGGGACTCATAATTCAACCATGCCTTTAAAAAAAGTTTCAGAATTTGTTTGGCAAGCTATAGTTTCCCCGCAATGAACCGGCATTCCCATTTCAGTTTCATATAAATAACCAAATTGGCAACTAAATGATCTACTATGTTATTAATAAATTAATACTTTTTAAAATAAACTATTTTCCACCGTAAATGCCTTGCTGTTAAAAAATGAAACATATCCCACGAGATGTTTTCAAAAGCTGTGAGGCCTTCTTGTGTAATTTTTTAACATGGGCCCACAAAGCATCGCATATCAAAGTCTGAAAAAGCCACAACTGAAAAATTCAACAACAGCAACACAAATAATATCAACAAGATACAAATTGAAGCAACATGTATAAACCTGTATTTGGAAACATGTCACTGCATATTCAAATATAGCATGAAGCCAAACACAAAATGGCAATACCAACTGTAATTAGGCATGATTTGGCTTTTCAAAAATACCTGCAAGAACATTTTTAACATTCAATAATTTTTAAAAGAGCAAACACCAGTGGGAAGTAAAGGTGGCTGGCATATGTTGGCTGCATCACTCACTGAGTGCCGACTGGTCTTCAAAAATATGGTTCTAGCATCATATACCTATTACACCACGGGGCATGTATCCTTTTACTTTTTTGTAACACTGCTAAAACAAGTTAAATGTAATTGAATGGAAAGAATTACTTAAACAGGGTTACAACTTTTTCTTTGTTAGATAACATGTTATAACTTGCAGATTACTAATACATTTGGGGTCGCCATGGTTAAGAACAATTTAGAACTGTGAGCTATGAAAACAAAATGGACAACAGGAGAGTAAAGTCAGTGAATGATTGACTTCTTGTTCACTACATGTGTTTTCTGCATGCCGACTACCAGTAAACATACAAAGTTAATTATAAACGAGAGGACATTTACACAAAGGCAGGTGTACACGAAGTCTGCTTGAGAACAAGATAGTAATATTCATAGCCAGACAAGTTCCCAGGACAGCTGCCAGTTTCATTTGGGTTTTTTCTCATCCTTTTTACTGTCCTTTTTTGAATCGGCTATACTTCTCATTGCGTTCTGGATGACGTCACTATTGGGATCTACTCCAGGCAGACTTTGTAAAACATTCTGCAGAAAGTCAGGATCATCCATTACTTCTGAATAGTCCTCTTCCTCATCCTAGACAAGAGGGAAAAATAACACAAATTACTTTAGATTTATATAAGAATAGGTGTCTAAGAGTGTCTGTATACACAACAATTATGAACTCATAGAGGATGTGCACCTAATCCTATGTGTGTGTAAAAGTACCACAAGAGTTTAAAGAACAATGGCTCTGTAACAAAGGACACACAGTGAGCAAATCTGACAAGACAACCAGGATGTCTTTGTGCTGGAACCAACAGGGGCACATAATACAGGCAGACCACCTCCCCTCCACAAAAAATAACCAAGGAGGGAGCTAGAGAATGAAGTTAAAAATATGGAGAGGATATGGGTTTAGCTGTATGCAAAACTCAAAGTTTGGCTGATATTTTAGCTGTGAAATGAAAAGGCCTACATAGGTGAGGGGAAAAAAAGCAGTTACTGCAGCAAGCTAACATCAAGAAGTAAACAAAACTTTAAAAAAAAAGGCTCACAAGGAAATCTGTTTGGTGTATGAAGACTGGTCGAATTGTCTTCTTTTTCTTCTTCTTAGTGTTCACTGGCTATAAATACTGGTGGAATGTTCTGGTTGTTTGTCCATATCCGTTCTAAAGGTCTGGCTTACTTTTATGCAGACTGTTGGTTCCTCACCACTCGGGTAGACGTGCTCCGACTTTAGAAGAGAAAATCCCTAATCAGTCGCCTTTTTTGACATGCCTGCTATTGCCCCCACCCCAACAGGGCCCCAGAACCCATACAGGACATTTAGTTGCGTTTGTGAATGTTTGTTCTTTATTATTTTTCTAGTCACAGTTTGCTCTGTGTCTAGGTCAAGTAGTTAAGTGCATGCTAATCAAGTGGGAGGGCCGGGTTCAATCCCTGTCAGTGGGAAAAACAACAATCTGAACCTGCAGTTTGTGGCAACTGCACCAGCCAAGCGGCATTAAATTCTCAGATTCATGACATCCCCCCCCCCCCACCCCCCTTTCCGCCAGGTGTAAGGATAGCCTCATCTGATGAGTCAAGCTAGTCTTGAAAAACTGACTACTAGATAATTTTCAGCACTTTCTGGGACAGAAGTGGAGTGACAAAGGGAGCTGGTCTCATGCTGAAGTCTTACATATGTAAGTACTTGAAAGTCTGACAGCAGTATTTCTGTCCTTTGCCATTTCAAGCCAACTCACTGTCTCCTCCACATATTTAAATCTGCTTCTAATTGGCCGTGAGCTAGACTGACCATATGACCTAGCTATCTACATTGACTGGATTTGAAATGGATCCCCAGTAATCAAAATGAAGATATAGTCATGTACTGACATGATGATTAATATTATTGTTAATGTTTCTAATATACTATACAACTGACATAAATGTTTCTGTCTATCAAAGTGTACAATACTGGTCCTATTTTCAGTGCCTTTTTCATATAAATTTCTAGTGTAGTTGGTATCACGTCTGCCTTACAATCGAAAAGTCCTGCGTTCAACCCCTACATGCCGTTTATTTTTTTTTAAATTATTCTAAATTTGAGCTCTTAGGATTTTTGACAACAGATCACCAAAGCAATAATTAATTAAACATCCTGTCACTTGCGTTCAGGTGGATTTAGATGCGTTACATGTAATCTTGTTCCTTGTGAAGCAAGGTTGGTGTTCTGTGCATTTGTGGGGGAAAACACTCCTGTTGCCGAATTTCACTTAATGTTAGTAAGATAAATTCTACAAAAATATTGCAAGGAAAAGAGAAAAGGTGTAGGAGGACAAAAAACTGAAGATCTGCCACTTCGTTTAGTACAAAGGCATTTCCGTTCAATAATGGTCCATAACATCACAGCAGAAATTCTTAACGAGAAAGTGTGTGGTATGCGCAAAAAGCAAAAAAACGACAGGAAACATGTGCAGGAACTGTGATTTGGCATTGTGTGTCGCACCGTGTTTTGAAATATTTCACACAAAAAGATATTAATAATAATAAAAACCATGTTATTGCTTACAATAGTGTTTTGTCTTTGCTTTGTAAGTTTGTAGTGTTTTCGTTTTGTTAATGAGTTTTCATGGCATAGCCATAGCGCGTCTGACTTGTCAGCGCAAAGGTCAGCCATACACCTTTAAAGATTTTTTATTTTAAGGGTAGAATTTTTACCCTGCGCTGCAAGCGCGTCTTCTGCTTTTGGAGGGGAAAAAGGTATTCAGCACAGGAGGAAAAATTAGCACTCGCCTGGCTCAGCACAGTGGTTACGTTGGCTGGCGGAGGGCGCAGCAGCGAAAGGGTTAAAAAAACATAAACTTGTGGTTTTGTTCATACCGTCTTTCAGAAGCTGACATTGTTCCTGAATTGTTATCAGGATTGCTTCCATGGTTTTCATATATCTTAAGGAAAGCTGCCTTGTTTGTTTTTCTATTAATCCATAGTTTTTGCATTTTCAAAAACCACATAACTGCTGTTAGTAAATGTTTTTGAGCTTTTCTTTTTGTCTATGAAAGCGTCCACGAGTCAGAAAACTGATATCAAATAAACGATCATTGATACCTTTTTCTGTTCCACTTTAGCAGAGGCCTCGCCATCATCAGTTTCCATTGGTGCTGGAGCATCATCTTCACCGCCTGCAATATCAAGATATTCGTTTGAAAAACTAGAAACAGCAAACATCAGATTTGGAGTAAACTTTTTACACCATAATATATTCCGATTTTTGTCTGTTCTGCCTACAAATATCGGTGTTGGAACGCAGTCTTCTTCTTCATGTTCCCCGGCTGTAAACTGAAGGAAAGTTCTGGATGGTCGCCCACTTCTTTGCTTTAGTCTTGTTCCAGAACCTGAACTTGCAAAAGAAGCAAAGTACTTATTTGTGCAGGTAATTGAAATGCCAGGTCTGCAGGCTGCCTACCGCTGGCTTAAAAAGACACAACCTGTGATGAATGAGATGTTCAATATATGGAAGTGAGGTTATGAAGTTAAACAGTCATGAGCAGGATGTGACGATTCTCTGGGTGAACCCAGTAGCCGAGGACCATGTACTGACTTTGCATTATTGGAAGCTTCCTTGGATGGTGGGAAATGCTCATGTTCCGCCCCTGCCTTCTCTTGAGGGCTGACCAGTATTATGCGGCTGCTTTGGACAGGCCTGATGTGGGGCACCACGGGTGACATGAAAAACAAAGATCCCCACACAACAATGAGACCGCACTGTCCCACAAAACTAACCAGGAAGGCTAACCCGGTCAATAAATGACTGCAGAAGCCAGATGTGTTGGCCGAAAGACGCATATATCGCAGCCACACTGTAAGCGAGCACAATGCAATTACACCTTTGGACAAACATAGAAAAAGATAAAGAACCTGAATTTATCTTGCACATCAGTTTTCACAAATCTGGCTAATTTGTAGAATGTTGGTTCCTTGCATCTCAGTGAGATGTACTCTGAAACATCCCTAATTAGTCTACATGCTTGGGGGGGGGGGGTCTACCCTTTCTCTCCCCAAAAATGGGACCACAGAACCCACATGGGGTGTTGGAATGTAGTCATTATCATCATATACCCTGCCAGTAAAGGGTAGATGGCAACATTTCACTATCCCAGACGATTACCAGAATCATGGACCAGGTCACTGCTCGTCTTGGCTGAGAAACCAAGGTATTTGTATTCATTTACATTCTCCTCGTTCTTTTCACATGAACCATGCAATAATCACCAGGTTCTCACACCCATTTCTTCTCATAACAAGTCCCCAAAATATCAATTTTCTACGTCTGATTTCTCCAATTCAGTGGAATGTAGTATCACCATTGTCTTGCGCTATGTGGATGATGTCACTTGTATTAATCCACTTGCCGTTAATTGCGGAGTGTGGGGTACTTAAACCTGCATTTGAGCACATTCCAGATTTTTGTAACTAATATTTAGTTGTTGAAGATGTTTAGCATTACCTGCTGAAAGATGACTGAATGAAACAATGTATGAAATTAGTACGGTCAGAAGGACAGAATGTTAGACAGGCCTGTGTGCCCAGTTCTTAACCCTTTGAAAAAACAAAGTTTGTTCATTCGAAGAATGAATGGAAACATTTTAATTTCAGTTTCTTCTTTGATTTGCCCTTAAAGGAACTTTTTACGTGGTTATTTTCAGCCAAACACATCTTAATTTCTGCAAGGCTTTATTAGTTGACTTTAACAACATGCTTGTGATGGGGGCAGTGGGTCTATTCATCTCCACCTTCCCCCCCCCCCCCCCATGTGGTCCTGGGACTCTCCTGAGGACAAATTAGGTCCATAACAGTGTATCTGGGGGGCAAACTAAATAAGTTTCCACAAATCAAGAGGTGGAGAAATAGTGTTGGCATTAGACAGAAAAAATTAGCGATAGTATAATAGAAAGTCTCTTCCTGTAACTCACACACGGCAAAAATGATAAAGAGAATTCTGCTATTAAACAAACAAACGCATGCACACAGAGAGAGAGAGGAAAAGAGAGGGGGGGGGGGAGTGGAGGGAGGTGAAAGAGCTGATATTCAAAGGAGAGATACAGTAAAGAGAGAGAACTGATATTTACAGTTTTTTTAATGCGAGGATGCAGTTTGAAACCTGAGAATTGAAGATAAATGTGTTTCAGCTGAGAAGGCAACATTAGACTATTATCAAAAAACCTCTAACCGCCAAAAAGCAACTATAACAACAGCAGCTCTTACCTGTCTCCATTGATAATTTCATGGCGTAGGCAATCTGTTCCTCTTCAGTCATCGCAGCAAAATCCACAGCAGAAGATCCCGTAGTTGGTGGAACTGATACAGCTGCATCTGGGACCAGTGAACCTCCCAGAGCTCGTTGCAACTGCTCCTCTTCCACGGAGGCTGGAATCAATGAAAAGACAACATTTCATCCAAATGTTTATATTTTATACAAACATGCCGAAATGACTAACACTGTTCCTGGAGTGGGTGCCCTAAATTTAGCTTCTATAGAGACTGAACAGGTTATCTGGCTTTTGCAATGTTGGTCTGCCATCAGGACTGAGATTTTGTCAAATCTGGCTTTTGCAACGTTGGTCTGCCATCAGGACTGAGATTTTGTAATATCTGGCTTTTGCAACGTTGGTCTGCCATCAGGACTGAGATTTTGTAATATCTGGCTTTTGCAACGTTGGTCTGCCATCCAGACTGAGATTTTGTAATCTCTGAGTGGCAAACAGACCTCAAATCTGCATTCTGGAGGAGGACAAAAATGGAAGGAAAGACAGAAGACACCAGATCCAATGCATACTACAGGTTTTGAGCACAGTATGCTAATGAGTGCACCAGTAAAAATATTAATGAGCAAAGGGATCTAATGTGTGTGAGTGTGCATATGGACATGCGCATGTGTGTATAGAAGTTTTTGTGTTAGAGGTGATGAATGTATGCTTCTCATCCCCTTGAAGAAAAATCAACTGAGTGTAAGAATCTACATTTGCTTCTAGAAATAATGCCATGTTAAGATATCCTAAACACTATATTTCTATAAAGCTTGTCCACTTGTTGGCCTGAATGTCTCGGGTTCAAATCCACACCAAGTGGATTTGGGAAGCAAAAGTTCCCTGGCTGGTTTTAGATCGACCCAGCCTACAGTGGGTACCAGACAATGTCCTGGAAGGAAGGATGTCCGAAACGATGCATTATCCAGTGGCTGTTCTATGAAAATGTGTCTAGCACCATAACCCTAGTGGGCCATTGGTGTAAACAAGGCCCTATTATTAGCAAGTGCCCACTATGGTGAGCTGCACTCACTATTCTTAAGTTGACTACTGAATTAAGAATCAGCATCTTAGCACTTGGGACACTCCCAAAAGTGCCCCGTCTCCATCTTCAGGAGCAAGCAAAGAGTTCCGATTCCAACAGCACCAGTAACTGACTGTATATCCGTCTTGCGTTTCCCTTAAGTGTTGAGAGTCGGCCAGTGCCATTCTCCTCAGACAGTAATGATCAATTAGTACCTCCACACTGTTCACTCGCTCCTAAAGGGCCCTCACAACATCTAGCTTGTCACCATTCTTAAGTAAAAGTATGAACCTGGATGCTGCTGTAGCTGATGTGCAATTGTGACGTGAATAAAGTTTTTGAGAAGACCACAATGAAGGGAAAATTCAATGGTAGATGAAGTAAAGAAAGATCAAGAGAGATACTGCTACATGGTCTAAGATGGCTGTTAGCAGGATTATCATCAAAACAAACCGTAGGATGCCTGTTTATATTAGAGTGATTTGCATCACTGCATAAGACTCAGGCAGGTGAGAAGCGTATCATGGGTTTTCCATCCAGTACCTAGAGTGAGATGGTTTATAAGTAGGCTGATAGGATGGCAGCTGCCCTTCCTTTAGGTGGTGAGCTACTTTATAAAAAAGCGGATGTGGTGAAGATTCTTTAGAATCAAGTGGACAGTGCAAAATAACATAATACACTGAAAGATAAATTCAGGGGCCGGGAAGGGGCAGCCTGGAAGAGAGTCAACACTGCGTTAGCGCAGTCGATAAGAGACCCGCTTTCAAATCCAGCTGCGACTGGCTGCAGCCATGGTCGGTGTTCGAAACCGGGCAGCTCCCGGGGTTCACCCAGCCTCTAGGAAATGGGTACCAGAGTTGACACTCTGGGGTAAATGGAGGAACGTCGCTGTAGCTACAGAGTTACGTGCGAACGGCGACACAGATGAACAATTCTTATCAGCTGTCCGTACTGGTGGCAGAGCACTTATGGCTTATAAGCGTGTGCAGTGACGCTGGTTCACATCTCCCGACTTTACCTTTACCTTACTTAGGGGAAACAAAGATTAATTTTAACCAGGCTGCTTCTTTGGCTTCTGAGGAAGGAGACATGAGTATGTGTGGGAAAATCCAGTGAGAGGGATGTTTTGATTCCTTCACTCATCAAAACACCTGATCTAAAACACCAACAATCAAGATCTGCGGAGACACATGAACACATACGCCATCAGGCTATAGATAGAAAGTTCTCACAAACAATTATCACCATCAAACATCTAGCAAAACATCTACGATGAAATTCTAAGGAGGCACATGAACACATGCCATCAGGCTACAGACAGACAGTTAACTTCTGACAAACAATCCTCAAAAGATCCAGCTGAATGTTTAACTTATTGCTGGCACCTTACCAGGTGACAGTGTTTCACTGCGCCACAGGGACCACAGGAGAATCACAGCCCATGATGATAAGTATGACTAGCACGACCTGCTCACATTTCCTAAAACCAATTAAGGCCAGGGAATAATTCCTTCTCTCCACCGCACAAAGCCAGTGTAGTTGATAGGATTCTAATGTCTCCACATTTACATGCTCTGCAGTGTGAAGTTTGAACACTACTGCTGAGACTTTCCTATGTGACTGACGGGAGAGGCATCACTGTGCAACGCGGGTGACTCTGGGCAACTAATACAAACTATATCCAGAAACCATGAGTTGTTTCCCTTTGGCTTGGTACTACGGATATTGCAACCCTTCCGCCTTGATTTCATGATAGGTACCGTGAATCTGGGAGAAATGTGGCTTTTCTGCCTACCCCCGGGAGTGAGCCCGGACCACAAGGAGTTCGTCACCCGGTCACTGCAATGTCAGGTTTAACCAACTACGCTAGAGAGCCGGGCCAACCAAACTGTATACCTGCTGTGACTGCTGCCGCCTCTCCAGTTGTGGCAACCGCAGTTTCCCGTATCTCCTTTTCCTGTCGGGCCCTCTGCTCCTCCATTGATACACGCAAAGCCTGTGAAAAAACAATGAGTGTTCTTACTGTATGAATTATGTAAAGGCAGTCACACAGTTGGTACAGCCATTACGGTGTGAAAAGTAGAAGTGTCACAGATTCTAGGCTACGCCACACAAGGTATGATGGCCTGTTTCATTTCTACTCCCTTTTATTTTGCAGCCTTCACTTTCTGCATTTCTGCTTAGAGTGGAGGATGGCCCATTGTGGTTTACAGATAGGCTGTGAAATATGTACCTTTTACCTCAATACATGCAATTTTAGGACCCCCTCCTAATTAGTGGCCTTGTACGTCATGCTGTATTTTCATTTTACCCACAATGGGGGAGGGGGGGGGGGCCTGTAACCCATACAAGGATTCTTTGGAGACAATTCTGAAAATAATCATCATGTTGTTGACAATTCTGAAAATATTCATCATGTTGCTGACAATTCTGAAAATATTCATCATGTTGTTGACATTTCTGAAAATATTCATCATGTTGTTGACAATTCTGAAAGTATTCATCATGTTGCTGACAATTGTGAAAGTATTCATCATGTTGCTTGTTCACAAGATGCGATGATATCAGTTCTTTTACCTGTGAGTGACAGAGGTGGATTTATGTCTAGACAGACAGCCATTAGGAAACAGTTGTGCTTGCTACCGTTAACCCTATCTTCCCAGGAAAGCCGATTTGTTTAAAGACTTTCATGGGTTTTTCATGACAGGATGTCTTCAGGGCAGTGGCCAATACCCCCACATAACAGCTATGGCACTTGGTGCAACTACACGGTGTGTAGACATGAGGGTACAATTCTCCCTTTTAAAGACATTACTTGGTGGGAAAGACTGACTGTGATATCACGATAAACTTATCATGACATCAGTTTGTTCTCTGTGCAAATGAAAACGTGTTTTTTTTTTTTTGGTAGATGGGAAGAAAAGCAGTAACTTTTTTACTCCATTTATATTTAGTTATTATTATCTTTCATATTTAAAAAAAAAAAACTTCATGACTCTAAATATGAGAAAAATTCATCTTTTTTAGTGACTTGGGGGCCGTGGGATAGTTAGCAGCCTGCCTACCTGGTGGTCATAGGTTTCAACAACCTAGATTTTTTTTTTTTTAAACCCGACCAAGACTTCTTCTGCTGATTCTTCTCTTTCTCTAGTTTGTGAGAGCAGAGTTTCAGAGAATTATAACAATGTGTAACAAAATTTGAAAAAAGCCATTTTAAAAGATTTTTACGGGTGATCGGTCTAAGCAGCATTCAAGGGGATTTTAACAGAGAGATGTGCTAGTTGTGAAGCTTCTTAGAGAGAAGGGTTAAAGTAGTTCTCATGGTAGTTGGTACCTGATCTTTCTGTCAATGGTGAAACCAATTAATCCATTATTTTATTAATTGTTTCAACTTTCTAATTTCTTAATTTTTAATACCTCTCCTAACCCTAGCAGCTCTTCTTGGAAGCATTAGAAGTATACCTGCAGTTGGCCAAACAATGTTAAAGCACAATTAAAGTGATACAACTGACCAATGCAAGCTCGGGATCTTCATTTGGATCCACCCCAAACTCAAAGCCAGCACCTGTCATGCTAGCGCCGGCGCCATCTTCTCCGACAATCACTGGGGAGCTCAGCAGAGCATCAGATAGCATGGGCCCAGGGGGTACAGTCACCAAGTGAGAGCTGTTGAGAGACAAGCATCAGAGAAACGTTACACACAACCAATTTACATTTAACCACACACAAAAAGTCCCTTTAACAAGTAAAATTCATGCAGAATAGTTTTCTTATAATACAGACACCCATGTGGGATACAGACATCCATGTGGGTTACAGGCTCCTAGTTTGATTTGGGTGAGGGGTCGGGGTAGGGATATAGACACACAATGCTCTTTAATGAGCATTCCAAAATTTGTGCCACACTTTTTAAAAAAAAATCTGTAACTCGGTAATCCGTCCAATGTAAGTTGTTGAAATCTGGCTCTCAGTGTATTAATAATATACCCTTGTATGTTTTTTTTTAAATGTAAAAAAAAAAAAATATCTAGTTTTCATTTTGCCTTATTTGTGCTACATGAAAAACAGAATCATCCAAAGCAAACAATCAGCATGCTTACAGTAACCTGAGTAAAGAGAACTTTTCAAATTATCAAACTGCACACATGTCATTGGTGTTTCTCTCCAACATAAGTCTCCCACGAGTTGCAGATTTTTCACTGAGTGGGGAATAGGCTGTCAAACCATTTGATTTCCAATCCCTTACACGTGGGTCAATTTCTGCATATTCTATTTTTCAGGGGGACAGAAATTATTGGTCAAACAACGATTCAAAGAAATTCTCTGCTTTAAGAAAACAGCAGCACTTGTGCAACTGTAAATTAAAGAATCATAAGGCCATGGGAAATCTAAGGCCACAGGCATACATTTTTGGTGATCCATACAGGAGATTTGGAGATATCTGTTAAAGTGTGTGGTATGAGTTTTGAAAGGCATTATAACTCAGGATTTGCTGAAACTGGACGTTCAGGGTCAAAAGGTACACACACGAAAAGCAGTCTAGCTGTAAACCATGACAGTGTGCCAACAGCCCTTTAAAGGATGATCAAAGAAGAAGAATAGAAGAATATCCAGGCCACACACACTGTGGAAAGAGGGAAAAAGAAATACAGCAGGTTGCAGAAACAGGTCGTATTTATGGAAAGAGAGATGGGTGGCAGATAACAGGAGAAGATTCTTGACAGACTTTTGCCAAGGCATACACAAGTGTCAGCACACAAAGAGATACATGCTGCTGAAGACTGTAAGATGTGGAGAGGCATGATCACCCTGGTCAGTCCGCAAGGCATATGATGATAATCATAAAGGCATATGATGATAATCATAAATATCATGACAAAGAAAACTAAAAAACAAACATAAATATAAGAATGTGACAATTTCACTGGTAATGACCACTGGACAAATCAGTGGCAGATAGGGAAAGGTTGGGGGGGGGGGGGGGGGGCACTGAGACAAATGGCAAATGAAGGTATATGCCAAGGAAACAAAGGAATATCAATGATAGACCCCATCCATAAAATAATGCACTGTGATCCAGGGGAAGAGACGATTGCCTGTGGCAAATATACAGACACTGTGACATTAATTCATGGTCTCAGCTGGCAATGTGCCATAAATACAAAAAAAAGTTAGTTTTTCTCCTATCAGTGTTCAAATGAGAGTTGACATCACAGAACTGAGTCATTCCCATGAGTGCCCCGTCATCTTCAGCAGCCAGCAAAGCATTCCAATACAAAAGCTACCAGTAACAGTTGGATTACATGTTCCGTCTTGTCTTTCCTCCTCAGTGCACTATTAGCCAGATCTCCTGGTCAAACAGCTGAAAGGTTTCCCATTCTAATATAATTCTATCTCTTTTTTTTTCTATCCCACCCTATCTCACAAACACTAAAATTTTACAAGCGTGCAAACCTTACAATAAACAAAACAAAAAATGATTCATTTTTGTATCACCTACAGGCCAATTTATATAGGTGATAGAATTAATTACCTTGTTCCATCTTTTCCATTAATGGCATTCACAAAAGCAGTCAGCTTATCTGTGTTAATGGCCTGAAATAAATAAGTCTTTCAGGTTATGTATGCAAAAAAAAAAAAAAAAAAAAAATCCTTCGCGGGAGCGGACAGTCTGCTGACAATAGAATACATAAATTCTGCGAAAAAAACATTACCAACCAAGGCCTAAAACCAACCAGTTTGAGGGATGAGTGGCATATACCATATCTGAAATCCAACACTGTGCCAATGGCTTCACGTGGAAAAATCCCTTGGGGAAGATATTAACAATATTCTGTGATGAGGAATATGCAACCTGAAAACTTAATGTTCTGGAGGGAAAAAACCAGGCCATTAGTCTAGCTGGCAGTTGGTCTAGGAGGGAAGCTCCTTGGCACACAGAGCAGCTTCAGCAGCTTGTTTTGTTCCACATGTATCAGTGTTACCTTTCCTTCAGAGTAAACAAGGCAGGCTAAGAGAGGGATCATGAATGGGCAACACATTGTCTTTACAATACTAGTCAACTTTTGTGCATAGAGAGGAGGGGAGAAAAAAAAATACTGAAACAAATCGCCATCACCCTGGAGTGTGATTCTCATGCCTAGTGCATACCACAATAAAACACTATTATCATGTAAGACTGAAAGGTGCCAACATGCGAAAGATGTGACACTGAATCACGACCTAGCAAGCATTCTTATTAGCACTCTCTGCACATCTACTGGTTTCTGGTCTTGGAGATGGAAAGGAGAGTTTTACAACACCTTGAGGAGATGGTACTTTAACATCGCGTCAAGAGAAAAGTCTCTCACTCTTTGTTGGCACCTTCCCAGATGATGCAGTTATACTGTGGAACAGGGAGGCATGATAAACTCACAGCCCATGGCGATGGCAAGCGTGACGAGTGAAACTCATTGGCATTAAGAAAACTCACACAAAAGAAGAACTTGGGATTTTAAGACTATTGTTACTGTTGCATGTATTTAACCTGATTCTTCAATCATTTATTCCTTTATCTTCCCTTCCTGCTTCCCCCCCCTCCCCTCACACATCATAATATATAGTGGCATTCTGTTCCAACCATCTCTACACAATACAGTTAATTTGAAAAGACACACAAAAACAAAAACAAACGCTCAATATATTTTATCACTAAATATTAAAACTAACTACAAATTTCTGTTCTCCAACCCAGGTTGAAGCAAGTGAGAGATGTGAAATCACAACAAGCAGGAATTTTATTATCTATAATACGCATTTTTTTTCTTCAAGTCAACAACATGCATAAATTAACTCCTTACGTACTTTAACATATTACCTACTATAGCATCATCACAAAAAAACAATGTATTAAAAATATTATAAACTATCTGTAGTGATAGACACAATGCTTGCTTAAATTATGTACACAGAAATAAACTACAATATATTTTATAATACAGTATCTAATTAATTGAAATTTATTAAGCTTTCAATAACTAAAAACATCACAAATAAACAACGAGCGAGTTAATGCATGTTACCTCTTCTCCAAAGTTGACAACATCTACGTTAACCTTTTCCTTCTTAAGCCTCTTGGCAACTTTAATAATCTGAAACAAAAAAAAAAAAGACTACGATTAGACTGTGATTAACAATATACTGA
Organism: Candidula unifasciata; assembly: GCA_905116865.2. Classification (NCBI taxonomy): domain Eukaryota; kingdom Metazoa; phylum Mollusca; class Gastropoda; order Stylommatophora; family Geomitridae; genus Candidula; species Candidula unifasciata. Next base: position 339,752 of record CAJHNH020007645.1, read on the forward strand.
TAAATGCGTGAATCAAGAAAATCTTCTACAAACTTTCACAGCAATAGTGAGGCCTTTACATCAATATGTTCTCCCATTATTTATTTCTAGTTCTCCATGTGGGTTCCAGGGCCCCATTGTGAGGAAAAGAAAAGATTCAATGCTTCCCGGACAAGCATGTCGTAAGAGTCAACTGATATGGGGGGGGGGGGGGGGGGGGCGCCTGCTCTGAAGTCAGAGTGCATCTGCCTGAGAGGCAAGGAACCAACAGTCTACATACAAGAAAGTCACATCTGCAAAATGAATGTGCGCGCAACACTCAGGTTCTGGAACATGTAAAAAGTTCAGAGGTGGATGAACAACCAAAAACTTTCTGCCAGAGTTAACAGCCAGTGATTGTGAAGAAGAAGATATTTCTATTTTTATGATGTAATCGGATGTTTATAAATATTATTTACAACAGCACAATTATATATACTACTTTTAAAAAAGCACACACAAAAATGCAGTTATCTGATGCCATGTTTTTAATTAGTTGACAGGAAAGCCTGTACGCCTAAAAACTATCGGTGACTGGGATGCAAGAGTTGTCAACTGATTGGTGGAATTTAAGGTCATTCACCTGTGACATCTAAACAATTTCACAAATTAAATTACAAAGATTCTAAATGTCCAAATTGTGCCAAATAACTTTCTTTTCAGTAGCTCTGCATTGTGTGTGTGTGGTGTGTGTGTGTGTTGCTTGGTAGTATTAAAATTAAAAGTTATAATGTACTAGTCTAGAAATGACATTTTCAGTTAAAAATCATACATAATCATGTAAAAAAAAAACATATTACACTTGTCAGTTTTAGTCTCATTACCTCTTTCTCATCTATTTCAATTGGACTGCCCACAAATACAACAATACGAAGTTTATGATTGCGACCCTGCCTGTGTTTCAGTGCCAGCTGTCGAGAAAAGCAAAACATGTTATATTATTTTGCCAGTAAGAATTTAAATAATAGAAATTCAGCGCAAATTTAAATTTAGCATTGGTAAACTACTGTGACTGTCTTGATCTTCTAGCGATCAGACGAACAATGAATCGAGAGAGACCATGAAATTTCTGTCTTTCAGTGGAGAGAAATAAGGTTTTGTGCTTTATTAAATCTTAATGTCGTTCTGTAGTAGTGCCCTGACAACATGGTGAAATATGCAAAAATGTACATGAAGACTTATGTATAGATACACTTGTGAGCTAATTTGGGTTTACTCTAAATCTGCACCATGTGTGTTTATATCTAGTGATTCGGTCAGTTATGATGGTTTGGCCATGTATGCAGAAATGGAGAGAACTGGCCACCATGGGAGACCCGTGAACCAGGAAATCAGACCTCCAAGGCGACCCAGGGTTAACAGGGATGACAACATCCGATAGTCCCAGACTGACAGGAATCGAACAAAGCCACACAAAAATATTGCTGATAGAGAAGTTTGGTGATCTTTCTGGCAACCCTCTACACCTAAAGGTAGACAAGGAGCAACACAGTACAGTAAATAATATATAATATATTATATATATATATATATATATATATATATATATATATATATATATATATATATATATATATATATATATATATATATATGTGTGTGTGTGTGTGTACACACACATAAAATAACAGTTTTGGCTGTCTTGATTTCTTAAGAAAAACAAAGCCCTAAGAAACTTGACCCCATTTATGGTAACTGAATGATTCTGGGTGAATGATTGCCTCAGTTAAGAACTACATGTAACAATATTCTAACTTTGTCAATAATAAAATCAACACATGTATGCTCAGAGGACTTGAGAAACCAAATAAATTATTTGTTCATGCCAGTATTTTAGCAGTGATAAAGTCACATGTGTGTATAAAAATTTTAAAAATTAATTTTTAAACAATTTAAAAAACTCACATGAGCGACTCGAACTGCAGTCACAAAATTGATCTGGCCTTGTGGCTGGACCTGGTGTAGACGAGCCAGAATGCGCCCCACATCAGATGTCAAGGTTACGAGGACTTCAGCGCTAAAAGATAGCAAATTCATGGTTCAGTTTTGTTTCTAATAAACATAATATAACAAGCTAAAGTGTCTTCTTCTTTTTGTTGTCTCTGCTGGTGGCTTTCAGATGAGAAGGGGACAGGCTTCTATAGTGCCCCATCATGACTTTCACTGTTCCATACAGTGAACACATAAATCTGTTGTATTCATTTACAGCATGGCTGCGATATTTGCAAATGCTAACTGCCAGACCTGGGATCTAGCTGAATCTAACTGGACAAAAACAACATTAAATGAAGGACAACATGATGCATTTTGTTTTCAGGCATAATAAAATGCTGCATTAACCACTTAACCACTGCAACCCCCCCCCCCCCCCCCATATTATAAAAAAACTGTCATCAGAAATAGAGATACAGCATGAAACAGACACACAATCATCAGCTATCCCTCCTCCCGCACGCACACACAAAATGGCCTTATATTTTGCAATAAACATACAATGAGTATCAAAGATCTGCAAGTGTAGCACCACCTGATGGACAGTGGACATAAGCATCAGGGCTGCTAATGAATATCGATATTCACACATATGATGACTCCCATGTGGGTTGTGGGACCATAGGCGTGAGGAGGAGAAACCCCCCCCCCCCCCAACAAGCATGTTGTAATAAATATTATATCTGGGGTATATTACAGCCACCTGTAAATCTCAGCATGGGCGCATTCTGCAGACCTGCCGACTCTACCTACAACTTTGACCAGAAACCTGGCCTCAAGAGCAAAGTTTGCAGAGCAGGCTGTGGGGAACCATGCAGCTGACATGCGAGTTCATAGAGGCAATCCACCTGATGGTCTTCTGACCTGAGCATACAAAACCAAACGCAAAGAAGAAGAAGGAAACTAAAAGTTATTTTAAAGAAATATATAACATCGCAACTAGTGTGTCATTAACTTACTTGGCCATCTTCAAAAGGCCGACATTATTTTCTGGGTTTGATCTCGTCTTGGACATGCAAACAAGGTTGACGGCATCTTGCTGGGCTTGCATGCGAGTGGGAACAAAGTCCCCATTGCGCATGTAGTCGCTGTTGTCAACGCTATAGGAGAAGATCATTTAAATACGAAGGTATTATTCATATGGATTCAATGTCATGTTTTCATGAAACAAAATCAATAAAACCTCACAACAACAGGCACATGCTTTCTTTTTATCTTCAGGAAAGGGCTTTCAATGTTTATTAAATGACTGAGTATAACATTCATGACAGTTATGAAATTTGTTTAAAACTGATATTTATGGAAGTCATCCACAAAAAAGTGTTCTCTCTCTCTCGTTTTTTAAATGGATACACAAGTTATTTCACTACTAACAGCATATATATGTAAAGTAAAGGACTCTTTTCCACTGGGTATATAGGGCTAGACATATATTCTATAGATCAATCGGCAGGAGATGTGGTCAACATCAAGTCGGCCGCCTTTGTCTGGTACGTGTTTTATGACTGGGTCTAGCTGGCCGCCTTTGTCTGGTACGTGTTTTATGACTGCAATTACGGAGTGGACAAGGCACGAATCACAAAACACAGTGAGTTCAACATGGCGTCTAGACCACGCGCTGCGACTCACATTAGCCGAACCCTAACACTAACCCTAGCCCTAATTATGTCATTTGTGTCGTTCCCTCTTTTCCACTCCGTAATTGCACTGCAGCCAGGGGACTGAACTCCGACTAAGCGGCCGTCGCCGTCCAACTAGCGACGTTTATTGCAAGGAGAGCCAAATTTTTTAATAATTAAATAATCAGGATATCCTCCAAATAACAGCCCTTAATTATTGAGGCCGAAAATATACCTTAACAGGGCCTCAGTCACATAAAAGTTGCGGACTTCCTGCGACTTAAATTGCGCACTTCCGGTGACAACCGCTTCCGCGAAAGTATCTCCCGTGCCGCTATGCGTGGAGCGGGGCTAAACTAGATGGCTGGGACTCACGAGCAGCAGCTACCACATCTATTGCAACATCCTTCATTTTATTTGCTCTGAGTCTCAGCCATCTAGTTTACCCAATCTCCGCCCCGGGAGATACTCTCGGCGGTGGCGGTAGTTGCTGGAAGTCCGCAATTTACATGTGACTAAGGCCCTGTTAGGGTTTTTTTTCGGACTCGATAATTTGGGTCCGTTATTCGGAGGATAGCCAATAATCAAATTAAATGTGACTGTAAATAAACAGAAACTGTTTTGAAAATCACAATGATAAAAATTCGAAGTTTCTATTAATTATAGATACACTATAGAAAAAGACAGATTATGATTATTAAAATTAAATACCACATATTTACATTTTTGATTTTAACCCTCTTAGCACGGACGGGCCGATTATCGGCCGGCGGATGTCTAGCCAAAAACACGGAACGGCCGATGATCGGCCCGATCGTGTTTCGCCTCGAACCGCTAAGAAATCTCCTACTTTGAAACACTGAAAGTGATTCATTTATATTAACTGCGGTATCAGCTTTACACATGGCGACTTTCGAGTGTTTGGTATCGAAGTGAAAATTTTTGTTGAATTTTTTAGATAGTGACCTGAACCGCTAAAAGTATGTCTGACTCGTATGTTTCTGCCCCTAAACCTGATGTTGATAAAACATTTGAATCAAGTGATGACACTAATTCTGTTGATACTGATGCAGGATTTAGTGTTAGTAGTAATAGTGGGAATCAGACGGGGACGCTGTTGTGTTCAGACCACAGCCCAACCATGGCTCAGGGTATATCCACCCGAAGGTGTTGACACTCCGGCACATCCATTTCTAGTGCTGACTGATGGTGAAAAACACATGTCACCTAAAGATATTATTGCTGTTTCACATATATATACCTGTTTTTGACTATTGAATTGCTTACAACATTTGTAAAAAGGCCAAAGATCAATAAAAAGATTTCAAATAAAAAAAATTTTTGTTTTTAGTTTTATGTTTCAAGCATTGAAGTTGAAAATTCAAATTCATATTTTTTATTTTTAGATATGCAAATGAGATAATTTGCATATACATCAATTAATTTTAACGATATTTTGTGAAAATCACGAACTTCAATCTATATCCTTCAAATAGATATATTATTTCATAGGGGTCAGAATAACAGAAATCTGTCAAAAAAATTAAATAAAGTAATAACCAAATTCACTGAAAAAATGCTCCGTGTTTTTGGCTAGACCTCTGAAAAACTTCCCGTGCTAAAAGGGTTAATTATAAAATTTTTATTACACATTAATAAATCAACAAAATTTTATTTTATTTTAGCTGGTTTTTCCAAGACGTACATGTTAAGATGTAAATATTCTATATTTCAAGTGTCCGTAAAAAAGTTAATTATCTTCATCTAACCTAAAGGTATAACGTGAAGCGAAAAGTAGTCACTCAATCGGAGCTGAAAAATTCTGAATCAGGTTTTAGTTGAAATGCGACAATTCGAGTTCAACCCTGCTTTGTCATCGCATTTTGAATCAATACCCCCATGTCCTTTCCAACAACAAATAAACTTCACTGAAAATAGTTTAAAATATAGAATACATGTGTGTGTCTGGACATTCTAACAAAATATGGAGCAAATAAATTCAATAACAAGATACTAAAACACAAAAAATAAATAATCTCACCAGATTATTGTACTTTCCAGCACCATCTTGGTAATTCTCCGGGCTGAAAATATCACAGGTTCGTTATTCGGAAATAAAGTTTTCGCTGAAAATATAAAATTAATATCTTGTTATATTTTAAACACATTTATTTAATTATTAAATTATCTGCCACTAAACTGATTAAGTAAACTTTTTTCGTAATTACACATAGTGGGAAAGATGGTAGGCAGAGACAGACAAATTGCGTAATATAAAGTGTAACCCTTCAATAGAGCAAGTCCTATCATTATCATAGTTTTTATAAGGAGTAGAAAATTATAGGGAAGAGAAAAAGTTGGTAAGAAATAACAATTAGTTTATGTTAGCTTTACAAAATCGATCACAATAAACAAACAAAGGACGTTGCGGCGATCATTATCATAGTCCGTTCCAGAAAACGTGCCCGAATTTTAAAATCTGTCACTCGGTGTACGACAAGAATGTGTACTGTCACCTGATTTATTTTCATATACAGTTAATATATAATGAGATCTTTAATTGATATGCCTGGAATTGTGGTTGGTGGGCATAATATAAACAATTTTCGTTATGCTGATGACAGTCTTGAAAGCAACAATTCGGAAAGAACTACAGGAAAGAATAGACATTGTGGTGGTAGAAAGTCGAAGAATGGCCCTTAGTTTGAATAATTGGAAGACAGAAGTAATGGTGGTATCAAAGAAAATAATTATTCCTAAATGTGTAGTAAAAGTCAATGGTATCATTTTGTGACAAGTACAGAAATTTAAGTATCTGTGCACATGGATAACATCACATGGAAGATGCATTACTTAGATAAGAAACATAAAAGGACAGGCAAAAACTTAATTTTTTAAAAATTAAGAACATCTTATGCAATAAATTTTTGTCACTGAGGGTTAGAAAAAGAATTCTTGCTTGCTAAATACATCCAGTTTTAATATATGACTGTGAGTCCTGGACAATCGGTAGGTATGCCAACCAATTTCTTGAGACCTCAGAGATGTGGTTTTACAAGAAGAATGCTTAAAATACCTAGGACAGCCAAAAAGAGCTACCATGAGATTTTGAAAGAGGCGGGAGCCCGAAGACAAATAATCATAGACATCAGAAGGAGACATCATTTTTCGGCCATGTTATGAGAAGAGGGAAAATAGAACATGTTGTGACCACTGAAACGATATGTGGAAGGAGGGACAGAGGAAGACGAGAGAAGATTCTTGACAGTCTTGTTGCATGTCATGGAGGTATGTCAGCACACGAACTAGTACATGCTGCAGGAGATGGCAGATAGTGGAGAGGCATAATCGCCCATACCAGTTGTCAAGGCACCTGAGATGATGAACTAGGTTGGGTGTAAGTTGTTGACATTTGGCATGCAAATCATGTACTTGCAACAAAAATATTTAAGTGTGAGGACATGATTTCTGAATCACACTATAAGATCCGGTATTACCGACCTTTTAAGCGTCGGAACGCGCTTCGTAATTCCGTGGTGCAGGCGACTTGACAGCAGACCACCCGGCGTTGGTTTCGACAATGGTATCCAGAACCGTACAGGTAGCAATACAAAACATTATCATCATCAAAATCTACTTCTACTTTTAACCTTCGTGAGGAGGAATAATTTGCAACCAATCCACGTTGGCTATTACAGGCCATTTCTGGAGAAAGCATTGGCCTGGACGTGAAGGTGCAAAGTGTCTTTAATAGTTTCAAACTCTCTTTTGCCTCTCTATCCCCCAATTGAGTATAGGCCCCCAACCAACTCACGCCAAGTCGTTCTATCCTTCGCCATTACATGGAGCTCTCCCCATGTCCTCCCCATCTTTCTAACTTCATTCTCCAGCTCTCTTCTCCGTGTGTTTGTTGGCCTGCGTCTGTAAAATACTAATTATATAATGTTTTATTTCCCTTGCTACTTCCATTGTTCTCCCTATACCACAGAGAGTTCTAACATTCCAGGTGCCAATTCTGGATGTTTTCCTAGCTGAGAGGAGATACGTCAACGATCCGGACTCCTTACGGCTTTCTCCACACCGTGTTATACTTCTGCTACTTAAAGAGCCTCCCCTCATCCAGTTTGGCTACTATAATTAAAATTGTCTTTTAAAATCACAAAGAGTCAAAATAAACTAGGGTTGGGTCTACAACTTTATGTAGAGGAATAGAACTATCTGAATATATGGAATGGGTTCAGTGAGCCTGTGGATTTAGGGACCGCTTAGCGTAGCCGTAGACAGTGCACAGAGAAAACGGCCATAAAGGGTACAGTTTCCGGAAAACGAATCAGGAGCAGACCTCAGCTAAACGTGGATGCAAGGCATTTAAGATGCTTTAGTTATGAAAACACACAGGGCAGAAGAAATAGCTAAAGGAGTCTTTTAGGCGTGCTCTGACGAGAGCGACTTTCTGTAAAGGACCTGATGAGTGACTGACGATGAGATTCTGCACTGCACACGAACTGTACACCATCATCATCATCATGTGCCCTGTCAGCTGGCGTAGGCGCTCATGAGCCTCCACAGATTACGATCCCTGGTTGCCCGAAACAGCTCTCTTATTGATATTCTTCCCCCCCCCCACCCCCATGCCATCGTTTCAGCCTATCCAGCATCATCTCTCGTGGTCTACCTCTACCCCTTTTCAGGGGTACAAGAACTGTACAAGCTTCTTTAAATTCATTGGTAATAATTGACATAAAACATTACAATGTTACTGATTAAAAAAAAATAATCGAGATAAAAACGTCACACACACAAAAAAAAGTTCAGAATAAGCAGCAATGGAAAATGATTGTGAACAATATTGTGATTATATGACTGTTGAATTAAGATTCGACATCACAACACTCGGGACGCCTCCTTAATCGCTCCGTCGCCCTCTTCAGCAGCAAGCGATAAGTTAAAATTCCGATGGTACCAGTAACTGTCTGTATATCCGTCTCGCCTTTCCCCTGAGTGTCAAGCGTAGTCCAGATCTCCTTGCAGTGCCATTCTCCTCAGACCGTAATGATCTTTTTGTTGCTCGGCACTGCTCACTCGCTCCCAAAGGGCCCTCACAATATCCAGCTTGTCATACATTAGTTCCCCAGCAAGTGGTACAGAACCGACCAGTCTATGTGCCTGTTCATTTCCCAACACACCGGCATAATGTGGAGAAAATATCCAAAGTATGCTAACTACCCTGGACCTCTGAAATTATGCTTACCACTCTGCACGGATCATGCCTGTCTCGACCGCTCTCAACAAGCTCTGTGAGTCAGTTACAATGACGGCATGTGTGTACAGCTGATTCTCAAGCCAGAAATGACTGCCTCCACCCCCATTCTCAAACTAGACGTGATATCATATACTAGGCTTTGTTGCACCAAGTGACGTCCATTCGCCTTCTCTATGAACCCCCATGCACTTCGTCTCCCCTTAACACAGATCCAGCTGTATATACAATCACATCACTTGGGCGGGAATTGTCATGAATTACTTTTTGAACTTCTGATTCTGCAGCAACAACTGGCCAGTCCCTGCACTCACATCTCAAAGTGATTAGAACCCGACACAAATCTGAAACCTGATCGGACACTTTGACACACTCCTCTCCTCGCCTAAATTTATCAAGCCTGCACACATATCCGATTGTGTCTTCAGCTAGCGTCACCCAAGACTTTCCTCTTTTCAGTCTATGACCCTTAGCACTATCCATGACTTCTTGCAGGAGGTGCCTCTTGTCCGCAGCTACTCTGAGATATGACTTTGCTTGCAGTAATTTGAGCCTGTCTGTGATAGTAGGCAGTGCAAGTATATATCGCATAAATACTACCGGGGTATCTTTTGTACATCACATAATTAACCGCTTGGCTTCATTCTGTATGCGTTCAAATTTCATCAGCTGACTCTTTGATATGGTAAGCATGCCAAATCCATAATCTATCACCGACAGAATCACATGCTGGAACATTCTTTGTTCCATGTGCATCGCTGCCATAATATTGAGAGCATTGAGTCATTTTTTGGCATTTCACACACACACACACACACCCACCCACACACACACACACACACACATATATATATATATATATATATATATATATATATATATATATATATATAATTATTATATTGCTCGTCGCTGCTATGAACACAGGCACATATGATTGTTAAAATCGTTGGCCATAAACAAACAAGTTACACATACAAAGTATTTGGACACACAATCTGAAGGTGTTAAAAAGGATTTTCCTTATTGCTTCTATTATTTATACAACCGACCTTAAACTTTTTATCTCGGTTGTAACTGACGTACGGACTTGAGCGAGTTTTCATAAGATTACATTGTTCACTACCTATCCAATTTTTCTAAAAATCTGAGTAAAGTACCTTAGTGATATTGATTGGTATCTAAAGCGTATAATGCAAGTGGAAAGATCTGTGGAAAGAAAGACACATTTTTGTCCTGTCATGTAAGCTGTGAAGAGGAGTCGTTGCCCATCCAGTCAGCAGTTCAAGGCACATGATAATGATGACACAGCAACCAATCAGACAGCAAGATTTCATTTACTGCTGCCATGACTTCCTTCTACCTTCCCTGTAAGAGATTGTATTGTATACTTCTGCTTAGCAGAAGATTTGACATTGATCAGTGTCTTATCTTCTGTGAACTTTGCTGTCATATTTGGTGCATTTCAGTGATTATTAACTTTACACGCAAGTATGCCTTGTTTGTATGTGACGTTAAAAATGATAGTAGTCAATAAAATTTGAGGATTTTGAATTAGAAGTTGAAAAAATCCAGAAAATAACTTGTCGGACTGACAGTGACACTCAGTTCATCACTTAAGTTTCTTTTGTGTGTGAATGAGTTAAGTTAAAAGAAGGCACATCTGATCAACGTATTCTAATAATCTTTGTGATTATACAAAACCCGTCAAAGATTAAATTGAAACGATGAATAAAAATCATTGTTTCTCTCAGTAGAGAATTACTTTGGTTTACAATTATTAAATTAAAGGCGAAGGTATGATGATAACAAGCTGAAGTTATTTCACTCTGACATACTTTTTCTTTGTACAGGCAGGCAACATTTGGCACTCCTTGCAACGGCCACCATAGAGGACGTAATCCCTAACTCTAACACTAACCCTGATCTCAAACTATATGAATTCTGTGTCGCCTTATAATAGATTTTATTGAATAGATTTATAACCACAAAGTGAATGCTTGCGGATAATTAGATAACTGTTTTTAATATTATTATTCTGTAGCTTTTTTCATATAACACCAAAGCCAAGCAGCATATGACCGTATGTGTACTAGCGAATTAGGAGTGTTCAATGTCATGACTAATATATAACACAAGCTCTTCAATATACATTTCTGAAAATTGTATGGACGACACAGCTGAACTACTGGGAGCATTTATCAAGAGTAATTCTTGGTTAACAATAGAACCAATAGACCAAAAGATGAATGAGATTCAACTGCACCAGGACATCCACCAAGAGGTTAACACCAGGTGACAAAAAGTGCCACCAGGCGGATAATGATCACCTGGGGAAAGGTTCCAGAAACCCTGTTCAACCGTTAGGTTATATTAGGGCCCCTGAGTACAGCTGGGGTGGGGCTTTAAAATAAAATTGCGTCCCCTAATAAGACGACAGACGTAAATGCTAGACCACCAAAAAATTGTTGCTTGGCTGCTTTATACTGCAGGCCTTGCATAATGTAGGTTGTGGTTGGTACCTTTCTGTCTTTTCACATGTTAGAGTTATGTTGTGCTATAGGGAAACATGGAAGTTCCTTCTCTCCATAGCACATCTTGGAGTGGGATACCATTAAGAGAAACTACATTGCTATTTGCCTGATTTTTTTTCTCAAAATCTTAATTTTACCCCCACATCAAGCATATTTAATTTATATTGCCTCTGATTCTGAGAGTGGGACAGAATAGAAATATCATTGTCGAAGTCCAGATCCTCAAGCTGTTTTTTAGGAGAGGAAATGGGGTGAGCTGCATGCAGTAGAACAGGATAGAATGACTTGGTGTGAGTTGGTTGTACACCTATGCTCCATTTGTGACAGAAGGCAAAAGAGGAAGTGTCTTTGTACGTTTGACTTACTTTATTGGATATATTACAATATATTATCCTAAACATGAATGTGAACAAAAATAAGTGGCATTGCAGTCTTATGTAAGCATTCTGTACAGATTGACTCATTCTGTTTTGTTTTGAGGTTGTGATATCTGTACTTTTCAGCCCAGCTCATCCAACTTCAGCAACCCCCTTCCCTTCTCCTCTTTTATGACATGCTTGTTAGCAGAAGAATCGGTTGCACCATTTCCGCTGCCCTATCCAATACAGGCATCAGTTTATGGAAGTTTATGCTTTAATAATAATTATTGTATTTGTTCTGCATATTTCTGTTTAACACTAGTACTGATTCAACATTATGGTTAAAATATTAATGATTGGTCAGATTCTGCAGGAGTTTTCTATGAGATAAAGTAGTCCGTCTCAAGCCAGTCTGTCTTTGTTGCTCCTTTGACATGCATTGAACTTCATAACATAACAACTCTTGACCTGTTAGGGTCGTGGAGGTGAATGGATGAAAGCGCTAACACTCAAAACACAGCACCTTTCTCTGTCTACCGCTTGTTGAATAGATATAATAATAATTTACTTCTGTCTGATGTTGTCGTTCCATGTTCTTCTTGCCCCCCCCCCCCCAACTGATTCTTCTACTACACTCCACCTTAGAGTTCCTTATAATGTAAATGTTCTTTACTTCTATTATATGCAGTAAGATAGGGGTTGTTCTGTTTCTTCTCCTGCATTTCCACTTAAGTGGGTGGTTGGCACATTGTATTGTGCTTTACAGGTAGACCGCAGTATCTGCGTCTCCACATCCAATTTCAGCAAACTCTTAATTAGTCGTCTTTTATGACATGCTGATGAGGTTTGACAACTATATTGTTTGCAGTGGGTCTGTTTTTTTCCTGCTCCAAAAATGGGGCTTTAGAACCCACACAGCTAGTTAATTCTGTTTTTGCCACCGCTGATTCTAATGTTGCGGTTGGGTGTAGGGTTAGTCCGTGCCTCTGAGGCAGCCGTGGGTTGACAAAGACCCTAACCCAAACTCCTAACACCCTTAGAATAAAAAACTTCATATGAACTCCTGTATTTCTTTGGGATGAATTAAAAATAAAGTACCATTTCAGAACTTGAATTTTGCATACACACCCGTTTTAGAAATCTGCTTATTTGTAATTCACACTGTCGGTTTCTTGCCTCACAGTCAGATATGCTGTGACTTCGGAGAAATTTCATATTTCCTGATTTCCATTGTTGGTTTAGTCGACGTGGGCACTCAGGGAAGAATTATCAAAAATCTATCCCTTTTGGGGATTCGAACCCAAGACCTTAAGGCCAGCAATCAAGCGTCTAGCCACTGTGCCGCCTTGGCTTCCGATCGTTGCCTGACATTTATATTGACTTCACTGTGTAAAAGCACCAAGGTTTCCGAAAATCAGAATACATCCCCTGCCCCATTCCGCGAATGCATTTATTTCTTTGACATTATGAGGGCGGGCCCGGTTAGGTTATGGCTGCCTAGTGTATTTATCCGTTGTATCTATACTGTGTACAGCAGCGAAAAGGCCCTAGCGATTTAGCTGAAAATATCGTCACTTTCATGCTGATTCAAGCAATAAGCTGCGGCAGTGGAGGGGGAACTCACACGCCGGCTCGGTGGTCGTGTCCTAATTAGCACTGGTTCCACTAATAATAATCATAATTATAAGTAAATAGAAAACACCCATTGAAACAGTATTCGTGGCAGGTTTGATTCTGGCATTAACAGTTTTTAACCCCAACTGGTACTGCCGTAGAAGCAGACAGGGCACTAATAGAATGGGAAGCTGTGAGTCCCAGAATAATAAGAGCATCTTTTAGAACAGTAAAACAGAAGGTGAACATGTCGGTAATACAGTGTTATGCACCAACAAATGATAAAGATGCACCTGTTAAGGAAGATTTTTACATGCAGCTTCAAAATATTATTAATAATGAAAGAAAGGGCAACTTAAAAATTTTGATGGGTGACCTGAATGCTGAGATAGGATCAGACAACACAGGTTATGAAGAAATTATGGGGAGACATGGTCTAGGAGTAATGAATGAAAATGGAGAATTGTTCACAAATTTCTGTGCAGATAACCAGTATGTTATTGGTGGAAGTATTTTTTCACATAAAAGTATACACAAGGCAACATGGGAATCACCTGACCATAAGACAACTAATCAAATTGACCACATATGTATTAACAAAAAGTTTAGATCATCCCTTTACGATGTTAGGGCTTTCAGAGGTGCCGATGTATTTACTGACCATTTCCTGGTGATAAGTAAAATCAAGTTGAAACTAAAAAGATATATAACATCTTATAATCATAGAAACCAATATAATGTAGGCTTTCTCAGAGATAAAGAAATTAAGGAACAGTTCTCAGTTACGGTCTCTAATAAGTACCAGGTGTTGCAGCAGTTAGCTGAAGATGTCAACACAGAAGTCTGCTGGGATCAGATTTCCCCTTTGTGTTGTATGAATGAAAACCTAGACTCTTATGAAGACATCCATGTGTAGTTACAATATTTGTCCGTGTAAAAGAAAATTTGTTATTCCGGGTTTTTTTCCCAACGTTTAAAACTGAGGATCGTCTCATACACGGAATGTGTTTAAAGTATTTATTTCCTAATTTTAGGTGGAAAAACCCAAACAGCTGTCAATTTATACATGGGATGTCTTATATTTTGGAAAATACGATACATTGATTCTGTAAATAAAGCTAGGTTCGGTTTGATGACTGGACGAATTATAAAAAGGTTTTAGGCACGATATGGTTTCTAAAACGTATGTTGCGAAAACCTTGCACAGCCGAGTAACTACCAGTAATTGCTGGGAAATCCCTGTATAAGTTTCAGAGATCCAGGGGATTGGCAGAAAAAATGGGGGCAGGGGTGTGGGGGTGGGCAGGATTAGACTTACTGCCTCCTAACAAGCATGTGATAAGAGACGACTAATTTAAGGTTTGCATAAATCGGATGTGTTGAGCTGAAATACACAGATATCGCAGCCTAGCTGTTAAGTACATCACGACGTACCAAGAGTTTTTTTTTTTGAATGAAAAGAATCGTTTTATGCAGCTGTAAAAAGAAGAGTTAGCGCAGCTGTAACATTGGCTCAGAAACCAGCGACGGAGATCGTTCAGCAGAAATTTCAAGACCTGTTTTTAATAATGCAGATGTTAAATAGCGTGAAGTGCCTGTGGCGCAACATCAGCAAACAACTTGAAGGGACAATCCCGATAACATGCACCTTTCCGATGGCAACATATGGATGTGATTGGCGGACTATTTCGCAATAACACACGCACATTATAACACGCGCGCACACACTCGCGGATTTAGGAATGTTACTGAAAGGTTGCAAGCGGATTCACAGAGTACCATGGACTCAAAAAAGAGGAAAAAAAAAATACTGACAATTTTGAGTTTATGAACATAGAGGAGGACTGGCTCATAGACGGGTATCGTGACTCGGAAATTAAATACCTCGGCCATATTAAACGCCGTCATTGGGAAGAACTGTAAAGGATGCTATGGCTTGTCTGAGAAGAGGCAGGGATCGACCAGCACAACGATGGACACAAGATATCGAAGGCACTTTGAGCGTAAGTTTCACTACGCGGGGTCATTGGGAAGAGACTGAGTGGTTTTCTTCGTGTCGTGACGAAGGCGACTGTCTGCAAAGAACCTGCTACATAATTATGCTTCCCCGTGAACGTTCCGCGCCCATTTAATGAAACAATAGAGTCGACTACTTAGGGGTGTTTCCTTCGAAATCGGAGTGAGTCTGTTTGAGAGGCGAGGAACTTACAGTCTACATACAAATAAACCAGCTCTGTGAACGGATATGCACGCACAACTGGAACAGGACTAAAGTCCAGAAGTGGATGAAGATCAAGAACTTTAAACTGGAGTTTACAGCTTTTGAATCCCAAGAAAGAAAAGGATGATAAGAATGAGACAGTGTTGTTTGTTCATGTGATTGGAAATGTCACAGAGTCAGAATGAGAGAAGTGATGCTCGACACTTGAAACGGTGGCCGTGGGAATAGAATTGATCCGGAACACCAAGTATTAGGGCTTTACATATTCTACACCGCAGCATGTGAGGTGCGGTGACCAGTTACGTTTATCGCTGCCCTTTCTTTCTGGACAACTACTCTGGAAATTATAAAAGTCCCTTTTCCACGCCTTTAGGCGTATTGGAAATATTTTTATAGACTAATCGGCACTTGGTGGGTGATGTGGTCAGCATCACACCGGCCGCCTTTATTTCCCATGACAGCACCTGATACCCACTCAAGGCTGCGTCGACCTGGGAGGTCATTAAAAAAAAAAATCCGGCTCCGCCAGGACGCGAACACACGAATTCAGGAAATTGTGTGTGGAAAAACCTCATAAAGGAATATGATAACAACAATACAAGGCTCCAGCTCTTTCCAGCGTCATAAAATGACTACGAACAAACGAACTTTATTTTCAAAAGGTCACAAATTGGGCACGCAGGCCCTTCTTACACTCGGCCCTTTCAAACATCCATCTTTCACACTGCAGCTGTATTTTTTATTATTAAGTGTTATATTCATATGATAATATGCATATTATGAATATCAAGACACACAAACAAACAAAACCACACACACACAGACATAAAAGCATGGGTGGAAAAATGCATGTACACACTAGCGCGCACACACACACATGCGCCCACCACTTACTTAAACACGCAAATATACACACCTTCACACACACACATAAACACACCTCATTCACCCACATACATGCCTACCTACCCACACAAACACGCACATTCCACACACATATATACATACAGATACACACACAGACAAACGAACAAAGACATACGCACAAACAGACAACCCGCACAGAGCCAAACACCCAGATATACACACAGAGACTCACACACATACATGCACAATCACACACACAAACAAACGCGCACAGACACTCGCAGACACATACGCACACAGACACACAACCACAGACGCATACACACTGGCACACACACACACACATACATATGTAGACACACCAATAGACATTAAACAAAGACACACACAGACAAACACACACAGGCATATACACACAGAGACATACACATATATATACACACAGAGACGCACATATACACAGGCATTCACGCAGATACACAAACACACACACAAACACTACTACACCACCTGCTGGTTAGTTAGACTGCAGATTTAAAATCTAGAATACTTTGCATCAAGTCTGTTTGATCATGTAAATGTTATCTGGCATCATTCACACACTGTGCACAGGATGGCTTTCCTTTGTACATGTTTGTTACATACTTTCCAGCAACCATGAATTATTCACCGCGACTGGAACGGCGCACTGATAAAGCCTATCAGATAGCCAATAAGGGCAAAACCTAGTGGGCATGTCATTGGTCGTTGCTTGACCTCTGTATGGACATTATTTTTTGTTGTTGTTGAAAAACCCATGTGCAGAAATACAGTTGGCAGTGATCGTTGCCTGGGGAAGCGGTTTTCAGCCCTTTTGAGGCGTTGATTCCAACCTTTGCGACTAAATGTATTTCTAAGACTTCACTGAAGGATAACTAATAAATCAACTCTAGCGATGGTTTAGTATTTAGCCTGACATGATTCTGAGCAAAGAAACTCTGCAATAGCTTAACAAAAATTGTCTCTAGTATTTAAAATGAAAACTTCAGTTTGAAGATCTGTAATGAACACATTCACGCGCCTAAACACACATACACCAAGTTCCCTTTGAAAACTCGAAACATGAAAATACATAACAGCACAAACGAAGTAGTCCACAGTTTATAGATAAATTCTGAGACAACACGAGATATAAAAGCATATTCCCCGTGTGGGTTCCATGCTCCCATTTTGTGGTGGAAGAATATACCAACTGCCCTCCCCCCATCTTCATAGCGATGTTTCCTTTTTTTTAGTATCCAGAAGCCATGAGTTGTTAACCCTAAGGCTCGGTATTATGGATATCGTAACCCTTTGGCCTTGATTCCATGATAAATACCGTAAATCTGGGAGAAATATGGCTTTTCTGCCTACCCCCGGGCGTGAACCCGTACCACAAGGAGTTCGTCACCCGTTCACCGCGCAATCCGGTTTAGCCAACTACGCTAGCGAGCCGGGCCGATATTTACTTCGAAGTCGCATCTGTCTGGGAACCAACATTCGGATTACAAATAGTTCTGAAACAAGACTAAAGACCAAAAGTGGACGAACAACCAGAACGCCTGGAGTTCACAGCTGATGAACGTGGAGAAGGAGGAGAAGAAGAAAAGTACAGCATTTATAAAAAATGTGTGTGTGTGGGGGGGGGGGGGGGGGGGGGGGGGACATAAATAAGGTGCCAATCAGTAATTGTGAATTATTCCTCATGCTGTTTCAACGGCCTCCATGATTCTCTCAGTAATTTGATATTTCTATATAAATACGACACAAATTTACGTCTGCTTTCAAAACCCTTGCTGTTAATAATGCTCATGCCCCGTTCTCTTTGCGGTGCAGCGGTGTGCATGGTAAACACTGGGTAAACCCTGGTTTTGTGCACAAAATAGCTTGCGACCAGCTCCATCTCGGTGGTCTGTTGAACCAGTAGAAATGTCTCCTGGTCGTCTGGGGTTTATAGCATCAGCGCTGCCTCTAAGTGATCTAGCATCTGTACCACCAGTGTTGTTTCTATTATTTCGCATGTGTGGCAACACCACTCTCTCTCCGTTGTCTGGTATCTCTGGCACCACCACTGTCTCTCGACAGTCTTGAATCTATGGCATTCCCAGTGTGGATTCCGGGACTCGATGAGGGCTGAAGAAGAGACATACTGTTCATTAACAAGCATGTTATAAAAGGCGACTTATCAGGAGTCTTCGGAAACCTGACGCGTCAACGACCCTTTTGAGGGCGAATTCAGTAGTTGTAGTAGTAGCAGCAGCGGCAATAGCAGCAGTAGTAGTGGCAATAGCAGCAGTAGTAGTTAAAGAAGAAAAATAAGAAGAACATATGGCACCTACTGCACTGTATCTCTTTGATCTGGTATCTCTAGTACCACCATATGTTTCTGTTTTAGCTTCCATGAAACCTACGAAATTCTGACGATAGTATTGATCGATGAAAATGAAACACAACTGCAAGAAATGATGGATATACAGTAATTGTAACGGAAAGTAAAAACAAGGGTACTATTTTAAACAGCAGAAAAAACAGAAGTAATGGTAATTACAAAGAAAACCCTCCAAGATGCAAAAACCTCAAGCAAGTTGAAATTTTAGGTTCTTGGGATGATAACATCATATGGAAGACGTATCAAAGAAGTTAAATGTCTAATAGCTCAAGTAAAGGCAGCGTTTTACAAAGTGAAGAATATTTTATGCAATCTTTCTTTGTCAGTTGAGACGGGAAAGAGAGTTCTTAAAAGCTAAATGAATCCTATAGTCATATACGGGTGTGAATCATGGACCGTTAGTAAATTAGTGAAAACTTTTTTGGAAGCTGCGGAGATGTGGTTTTATAGATGAATGATGAGTTTATCCTGACACATAAAACGAGTAATGAAGATGTCTTGAAAGAAACTGACTCACGAAGAGAACTGATTGCCTACATCAGAAAGAGACAATTTACATTCTTTGGTCATGTCATGAGAAGGAGAAAACTGGAGAACATCGTGACGGTAGGAAAGTTGCAGTGGAGGAGAGCCAGAGGGGGGACTAAGAGAACAGATGCTGGACAGTGTGACATCGCGGATGGAAGATCAGCTGTGTCAGAGTTGATTAAAAGTACACGAGACAGAAGGTTGACTACCAACGTCACACGGTATGGGCTCTGAGAAGAAGAAGAAACCAGCAATTGGGTATGTGACAATGCACTGTCTATGGTCTGGTGTCAGTGGCACTAGTTACACTGTCTCTCGATGATGTAGTGTCAGTGGCACCAGCTACACTGTATCTCGATGATGTGGTGTCAGTGTGGCACCAGCTACTCTCTCTCTCTCTCTCTCTCTCTCTCTCTCTCTCTCTCTCTCTCTCTCTCTCTCTCGATTTTGTGGTGTCAGTTTTCACCAGCTACACTGTCCCTCGATGATGTTGTGTCTGTGGCACCAGCTGCACTGTCTCTCGATGATGTGGTATCAGTGGCATCTGTCAGTGGCACCAGCTACACTCTCTCTATCTCTCTCTCTCTCTTTACAGTCTGGTGTCAGTGGCACCAGCTACACACACACACACACACTCTCTCTCTCTCTCTCTATTTCTCTCCAGTCTGGTGTCAGTGGCATCTGTCAGTGGCGCCAGCTACACTGTCTGTCGATGTTGTGTCTGTGGCACCAGCTGCACTGTCCGTCGATGTTGTGTCTGTGGCACCAGCTGCACTGTCCGTCGTTGATGTTGTGTCTGTGGCACCAGCAACACTGTCCGTCGATGATGTTGTGTCTGTGGCACCAGCTACACTGTCTCTCGAAGATGTTGTGTCAGTGGCACCAGCTACACTGTCTCTCGATGATGTTGTGTCAGTGGCACCAGCTACTCTCTCTCTC
The DNA here is from genome assembly GCA_905116865.2 of Candidula unifasciata. NCBI lineage: Eukaryota > Metazoa > Mollusca > Gastropoda > Stylommatophora > Geomitridae > Candidula > Candidula unifasciata. The sequence goes on from CAJHNH020007645.1 coordinate 360,110, forward strand.
TCTCTCTCTCTCTCTCTCTCTCTCTCTCTCTCTCTCTCTCTCTCTCTCTCTCTGATTTGATTGTGTAGCACCTGCTGCTGTGTCTTGATGAATTGGTGACAATAGTATTTATTAGCTCTGGATAATCTGGGCTCTGTGGCACTAGCTGCAATGTCTCGACGATGCAGTGTCTCAATGATCTGTGCTCTCTATCGCTAAATGCCGTGTCTCTATGATGTGGTGTCATTGGCATTAGCTGCGTTGTCATGATGATCTGGTGTCAGTGGCATTAGCTGCAGTGTTTCGATGATCTGGTGTCAGTGGCATTAGCTGCAGTGTCTCGATAATCTGGTGTCAGTGGCATTAGTTGCAGTGTTTCGATGATCTGGTGTCAGTGGCATTAGCTGCAGTGTCTCGATAATCTGGTGTCAGTGGCATGAGCTGCAGTGTTTCGATGATCTGGTGTCAGTGGCATTAGCTGCAGTGTTTCGATGATCTGGTGTCAGTGGCATTAGCTGCAGTGTCTCGATGATCTGGTGTCAGTGGCATGAGCTGCAGTGTCTCGATAATCTGGTGTCAGTGGCATTAGCTGCAGTGTCTCGATGATCTGGTGTCAGTGGCATTAGCTACAGTGTCCCGATGATCTGCTGTTAGTGACATTAGCTGCAATGTCTTGATGATCTGCTGTTAGTGACATTAGCTGCAATGTCTTGATGATCTGCTGTTAGTGACATTAGCTGCAATGTCTTGATGATCTGCTGTTAGTGACATTTGCTGCAATGTCTTGATGATCTGCTGTTAGTGACATTAGCTGCAATGTCTTGATGATCTGCTGTTAGTGACATTAGCTGCAATGTCTTGATGATCTGCTGTTAGTGACATTAGCTGCAATGTCTTGATGATCTGCTGTTAGTGACATTAGCTGCAATGTCTTGATGATCTGCTGTTAGTGACTTTAGCTGCAGTGTCTTGATGATCTGCTGTTAGTGACATTAGCTGCAATGTCTTGATGATCTGCTGTTTGTGACTTTAGCTGCAGTGTCTTGATGATCTGGGTTCTTTGGCACTAGCTGCAGTGTCTCGATGAAACAATGTCTCGGTGATCTGGGGCAATGTGTCGACGATCTAGGCTCTGAATCGCTAGCTGCAAAGTCTCAGTCATCTGGGCTTTCGATCGCTAACCGTAGTGTTTCTATGATCCGGTGTCTGTGGCATTAGCTGCAATATCTCTTTGTAAGGACATGTCTTTTGCACCAACTGCACCATCGTTCACGTGATCTGGGATCTCTGGGTAGTTCTTTTTATGTATCCCATAGCTCTCTTAGTTTCAGAGTAAAGCATAAACAATTACAGGAGTGTCAGAACAACTGTCAGTTTGTTCGTGGAGTACTTTCGCATTTCTTTAAAGATAGATAACTGGCATTCACAGAAGATCATTTACCTGTGCCCTGTCCCTAAATCAAAGTTATTCCCAATATGCGCACACAGTGAAATGCCAGATTTCAGTAACAGTGCCAAATCTCAACTCCCATCTCTGATACGCGGGAAGCAGCTTGCAGCCTGTAGAATTTTATGTGTTCTTTTTACCTGAAATGTATTTGAGGAAGTGACGGTAAATATTTTTGGCCGTTGTCAGCGAAGCGCGGGACGTGTTTGTTTTGAAATGTAAATGTGGAAATGATAATAGCCACACAAAAAGCGGGCATATTCTTGCCACTTAAATGTACCGTACGGAAAGAAGAAGTTCCTACGGCAAATTAAGGAGGAGAAGAATAATTCATTGATGCATTGGAAGTAACATACCGTTTTTTTTTTTCCTGGCGATGAATGAATTAATTAATTAATTAATCAAGAATTTGATTGTTAACGGAGGAAGGGGAAATGGGAGGGGGGGGGGGGGGGGCAATTCGAGAATTGACTCGTCCAGAGTTTAAGTAGCATAGGGTGTATACGCATTTTAGGAAAGCTTAGGTGGGACATGGCCAGTGTTGCCTCTTTGGATGTTTTACATCCAGATTTGGATGTCCTTCCTTGCATTTAGATGGCGTTTTTGACGTTTAGATGGTAGATGTTTTCTATATTTTTTTCATTTGGAGTGAATTTATCAAATTAACCTAAGAAACAGGATGAAATTGGACCTTTTAAATGCTATCTTGACAATATAATTCGGCCTGATAAGAGTAGGAAAAGTCTGTTCCACTTATCAGCTCCCTGATTGGGTATTAAAAGAAACTGGAACAGCTAAAGCATACCACAGTCATTTTGGATCTAAAGCTTTAACTTCATCATCCAAGCTAAGTTTATCCTGTGGATCTTGAAAGGCAGACTTCAGTAAATATGAGGACACGATTCCATAGGTCAAGTCATATCAATAGCTATGTAATTTGTGACTCTTTCCATTAGGATGTTTTTTCTAGATCTTTTCCACGCAAATTTAGATGTTATTAGATATTTTTTTTAAACTCCTTTTTGGATGTTTTTTTGTCAAAGAAAAGTGGCAACGCTGGACATGGCACACAAGTTGGGAAACACTGCTGTAATCGGTATCTGCATAATCTCGGGGCTGAGCCCGTGTTCTATTGCTTTTTTGTGGTCTGTCTTTATTTCCTAATACCATTCAGGCCGTGAATACACTGTTGTGTCATGCTTTAGACTCGGAAGTTTAAACATCCGGATGGGAATTATTCTGTCAGAGGGCGCCCATATAGTGTTTTTCACAAATAACACTTAAACAATGAATGCAAATTGCTTTTCTTTAAACTGAGTGGTTGGGAATCACACGTGTACTGTCTTTCGTTTATGATTCATTCGTTTTTTAATTCCTTTGTGCTAAAATCTCAGTGTCTTTTCTCTTCATCTTCTTCTGACTCTTCAAAAAATACCAACGACAAAATACCAACGAATGCTGTTTCGAACCACCTCTCGTCATCACACAAAGCCGGTTGCCATTAATAGTAATAATAATAATAGTAATAATTTTACTACTAATAATAATTATAAACATATGCTGAATGACAAATAAATAAAACATGAAATGTGAAAACACATACTAAAAGATAACTTCTGTTTCTATTCCGGGGTTGGGGGGGGGGGGGCGTTGGCAAGCTGACTTAGCCTCCATGTTCCGGCCCTCCTGTATCCTGTGACCTGCCCTCATTGTCCTAGATCCTTTCGGGACTGTATTAGGCCTATAAGTCACCTACGGACTCGCAGAACTCAACTATAGTTTGATGACAGATGAAAGAAAAGAGCGATCCTCATCACTGGTGGTGAACGAACAAAATACATCCTGTTGTCATGAGCGGGTAAGGAAAACATTAGTAATTATTTTAACAGACTGTTGTCGCGTTAATTGCCCGTTATCTCTGTGCTGACTTGCCAGACATATGATCTAAATATATTGCATTTGCCAGCACTTGCTCCTCCTCTTTCGCAATAGCACAACCTCAACCCACACATGAGTTCAGCTAATAGTGCACGGAACATGCCCTGTTTTACTGCCTAAGCTCCGTACAAAAGTGCCGGTTCCAATCTCTTCACTGTGTTTACCTGACGTGCGCGGCCTGTCGCATTCCCAGATTGATTTAAATGAATTTTTTTCTGGCTTTCACTACCCCCTTTCTTCTGCCGGGGCCTCATTGGGGGTGGGGGGGGGGGGAAGAAAATAGACGCACTGCTTCCTTACAAGCTTGTTGTAAAAGTCGCTTATGAGTGTTTTTTTCTGTCGATGTCGGGCATCTGCCTGAGAGGCGAGTACCGACAGCCTGCATATAAGTAACCAACAGCCTGCATACAAGTAAATCAAATCTGTAAAACGAATGTGCACTCAACACGCAAGTTCTTGGACAGGGCCAGAGTCCAGCAGTGGACGAACAACCAAAACTTTCGGCTTGAGTTTACAGCCAGTAAACGCTAAGATGAAGAAGAAGATACTTTTAATAAGTAGCTTTCACGTCGGTTGGTCTGTTGTCTGTCTAACTTGGTTCGGCAACCGACCCTTCTTCCAACACACATGTTTTTGTTAGCTTTATATATGAATGTGTGTAAGAGAGAGAGAGAGAGAGAGAGAGAGAGAGAGAGAGAGAGAGAGAGAGAGAGAGAGAGAGAGAGAGAGAGAGAGAGAGAGAGAGAGAGAGAGAGAGAGTTATGCTCAATGCACTGTTTTTTTATAATTACCATTAAAGTGCCAAGTTCTGTTTGTGTGTGTGTTTTGGTGCGCGCCGGCATGTAGTGTTAAAACGTCTAACGAACACTCTAACCTGCACAAACACCTACCAGGAAGCCAAATTTACTGCGTTCATGCACCTTCGTAGACATTGCTACAAGGAAGTGAATCTCAAAGGGTGGCACTCTCGTCCTGGTAAAATGCACATGCGAGGGAAATTTGACCAGTTACAGCCCATAGTTCTTTAACAATGATAGTTTTTTTTCCTTTCTGAGTCATAGGACGTTTTAACTCTTTCAGTCCCAAGAAGTTAATTTAACTCCTGTTCCAATGAGTTAGGCTTAAAAGCAGGATTAATATCTGAATTCCCCGTGTGGGTTCCGGGGCACTATTATAGGGGGAAAAAAATAGACCCACTGCCTACACAAAAGCATGTTGTAAGAGTCGACTAATTGGAAGCTTCCTTCGAAGTCGGAGTGCATCTGTCGGAGAGGCAAGGAACCAACAGTCTGCATACAAATTAGTCAGATCTGTCAAACGGGTGCATACGCAACACTTAGGTTCTGGAACAGGACTGTTGTCCAGAATTGGACGAACAGCTAGAACTTTCCGCTGGAGTTACAGCCGGTGAACGCAAAGAAGAAGAAGAAAAATATCTGAATAGCGGTTCCTTGAACCACTGGGTGTAACACCCTTACAGTTTAACGTGTAGTCTCTCTCTCTCTCTCTCTCTCTCTCCCTCTCACTCACACATAATTCCCCACCCCATTCAGCCACTCTCTGCATCGTTTATTTTTCTAGTTGCCACAATATATTCCAGTTTTTGGCATCTTTTTACTCGCATATATCTCAGACATGTTAAATGTATCTTTCTGATTCCTTCGATATTCTTTAATCTTTTTCAGAACTTTTACATTTTCCTGTACTGGTTAACTCGTCTTATCTCATTTTGATCCTCCTATACCTTACGATGTCGAGGTAAAGTATAATTTACGAGAAAGCGCCCGTTTGTGCGCTTCGTAAAATGTGGTTCCTGGGGACTCTGTTATTCCCCCTGTCCATATTTTGCATGGTCAGCCTCTTCATTACTTCCCGCCTGGTCTGTAAATGGTTGCTTGCTGTGGTATACTGTTTCTTAGCATCCATGAAGTGGGCTGCGTGGTCTCGAGGCATGTTGTCCACCTCGAGTGCCAAAGGTTCCGAGTTCAGTTCCCGGTAAGGGCTAGGTTTTTGTGTGTCCGCGTGGACTTGGACTTCTAGCAATTCCACCTGGTCCACCTGAGATCGGACACCCGTATGCATTGTCGCGCGCGTAAAATATCATTTGACAGTTGGAATTCGAAAAGAGTAGTCTAACAGCGCTGCCTGGGCAAAATTTGGAGTTAAAAATCTACCCAAAGTATTTCAGGATCTTCGCCGGTGCTACAGTACAGAGCCTGTGCACTGTGCTGAGCTTCTTCGGACTCTGACTAGAGTTAGAAGAAGAACGGAGCACTAATGGGTTACTACCCGTGTGCCATGATGTTTATCTGTTATTCAAAGCTCAAATATAATATCAGTTGTAAGGTTTCTTATATTTTCCCTGTCATTGTCCAGGTCTGGCATTTATAGCACAGGGTTGGCAAGAAGATTGTGTTGTAGAGTGCTCTTTTGGTATCTGCCAACACATTTGTTTCTTGGTGCCATGTGCCCAATGGGTTTGTTTGCTTGGTTACACCTGTCACCAGTCTCGTCTTCTGATTTGCCCTGCTGATGATATTATGCTTCCGAAACATTTGCAGTTCTTGGGTTGTATCAGATGGCGTTCTGTAAGACGGATAACAATTGTTGTGTCCTGTTTAGTTATGGTCATTACCTCTGTTTATTACTTTTCATATTCTTATCTTTGCACTCTTCTTCCTCTTGTTCTGCCTTCTTTCCCCCTAATGGAGTATAGGCCCTCAACCAACTCACGCCAAGTCCTCCCCATCTTTTTTTATCTTTACTCAGTAGCTTCCTTCTCTATGTTTTGTGTGTGTGTCTGACTGTCTATCTGTCATTTCACACTTGGTTTAAATCATTCATATGATCTTGTAGTTCTGTTTCTGAATTCTCATTCTAATTAACTTCTGGTTAAAAAAAAAAAAAGTAAAAAACGCAGTTGGCACATTTGGACCGTTTATTTTCAAGGGCATTTCCTGGTACTCATTGAAGTCTGAGGCGAGCTGGGACATGGAGGCCGCAGGCCAGTTTTAACAATCTACTTGCGAATTCGAACCCAATCCCTCGGGTCGGCAAAGATGTCTAATAACTACGCAACCAATCACTGTTCCCACCTTCTTGCCCCCCCCCCCCCTCCCCCGTCCCTCCTCCCTACTTTGTTGTTACCTAGCACTGTTTTGAGTTCCAGTAGTTTCTAATATTACCCATGTTTCTCTTCGGGTTATGGTATAAAGGAGATTCTAAATATATTTACACTGCCGTCGGCCGGGTGTATTGACATTTCCATTTGAATTCTCCACGGTGACATAGCTAGTCTCTCGGTGTTTCCCCGTATCTTTATTTAGCTTGATAACCCAGACTTTGTCAGAAACACCCGCCAAACCGCTGTCCAACACGTGCTGGCGTCCCTAAAGGATATTCACCTTATGAATGCCAACATTGTAAACACCAGTCCGTTTAGATTGCTATAGGAGACCCAGTCCGTGTTTGACGTTGTTGTAACAAGAATTCTAAGAGACGTCTTTCTTGTGTGCTATTAATGGGCTTCTTTTCCTTCTACCAGATGCTTTTATTCCTGTCTGAGGGTAACGCTTTTGGGACTAAAAATATACCAAGTTTATAAATAGAGTCAGTTTTGATGGCGAATTTCCAACGTTGTCGGCGTTTGTTGATTGGGCTACGCGAACTCACCCATTATATTCTAACGTTTGTTATTTTAATAAGATATGCCTGTTTCGGAATGGGTTTACATAATAACCCTAAGAAAAAAATGAGTTACAAGTAAACGTTTGCATTTACATGTAATGGGTTAATGTATCGGCGAAATGAGTAATGCGAAGTTTAGGAAAGCAGATCTTGTAAGGAGTAAGTAGTTAAACGCGCGCGGTATATTGCTAAGTTAAAAAAAAAATATTTAATGAGTAAAACCGAGAACGCTTGGAAACTTGTGAAGCCATAACAGTATTCACGCGTATGTGTTACCAGGGTGTATAACTGTGAGTTGCTCAGTACTTAATGACTGAATCCATCAAGGTATCAACATTTTTGGGGACCCCCCCCCCCCTTTCCCTTTCCTTTTTCATGTTCCAGGATTGTAGTCTGTGTGATTAACATCCCAAAGACGAGAATCAAACAGGTATAAATCCCAGAAACCTTATTCAGCCGTATCGCCATAAAGCCAAGTTATATTGGGGCACCCATAAACCTATAGTCCAGTGTAGGCGTGTTATGAAGCTGGTATAAACATTCTTAAGAAGTGACGAGATCGTACCAGGGGTAGCGATTTTTGTAAACCGTCTACAGACTAGGATTATCACATCGATGTGCTTATCGGGCGTGGAAAAAAAAAGCGAAAGTGATAACAGAGAAAACAAGATAGGAAGAAAACGGGTACGGGTCGGGTAGGCTTCAGTAATCGCTGAAGCGTGGCTGTCTGGTCACGCACTCTACAGTGCGATCACACCAGCAAGCGTAACAGGCAAAACGGAGGTTAGAAGTGAAGTCTACCTGTCTTCCTGGTGCAGCTGTGTCACATAGACCGACAGGTCTGGTGGTGCTTCACGTTGGCTTTCAACAGGGGTAAAACTATACTAAGTAAAGGAACCTTACCACACCTTCAGGCGTATCGGGCATATAGGACTAGACTTATATTCTATTGACCAATCTGCACGCATGCCACCTTCACTATATAGGAAGCAAAACTCATTTTTAACACGCACACACACACACACACACACACACACACACACAGAGTTCGGTGCCGAACCCACGACTTTCCAGTCCTAAGGCGAACGTCCAGCCGCTACACCATGGCGACTCCCTGGGTCAAATTATACATTACAAAAAAAAAAAAGTATTGAAGGGCCCTTTTCCACGCGTTCAGGCGTATTGGGCAAATAGGTTTAGACATATACAAAATATACAGTGTTTACAAATGAGTAAAAGTAAATAACAGGCCCTTTCCACGAGATTGAGCATCGGGCATATAAAGCTGGACTCATATTTGTATGGATCAGTCGGATATCGTCGGATGATGTGGTTAGCCCCATAGCGGCCGCCTTAACTTCTCTTGACATTTTCTCGTATTATTTTATGCTGGGCTTAGCTGGGTGTAAGTGCCATTTAAGGGAGGGGAAAAACACTCCGGTGAAAATTTCACTTGTTAACTGAACGACACAGACAGTGAAAAGAATCCACGGTCTTCATAGCGCTATGCGAACGACGTGTACGCTTTTCCACAGAGATCCAAATTAATAAACTCATGAAATGAGTAACGGCTCTGAAAAGGGTCTGCCTTATGTTCATTGGGGAGCCCATGCTCCATTTGTTGATTAAAGTCGAATAAAAAGAAAATAAAGGGAGACCGTAAAGCTAAATCACAACTCTGAAGGTAAGACAGACAATACTAAAAACGGGTGTATCACAGAAGTAATGTTTACCGAAGACGACCGTGAGCACTTTCCTACGGAGACCTCAGTTAAACGCATGAACAGCTGCTCTCTGCAAAAGGTTTGACTTAATTTGGCGGAGGGCCTATGCTGCACTTGTTGATTAAAGTCAGAATAAAACAGACTGTAAAGCTGAAGCACCCGTTTAAAGGTGATGCAAACAACACAAAACATGTGTACCACAGAGGATGACTGCCAGCACTCATCCACAGAGACCTCAGTTAAAGGCATAACAGCTCTGCAAATGGTTTGACTTAATCTGGCTGAGGGCCCGTGCTCCATTTATTGATAACAGTCAGAATAAAACAGATGGTAAGGTGACGCAAGGTTTGTTGCGTATCCTTTACATGACGTCGCAGAACCAATCCCAACAGTCCCTGGCTGTTGTGTGGTTTGTTAGGCAAATGTATATCCAGTAGTTTGCCAGTGCTCTGGACGGTCGGCTTTCTTGATACCACTGTCGAAACCAACGCAAGGCGCATGGCCCGCACCTGGGATCGAACCCAGGATCCCGGCATTACGAAGCGTTCGCATCGACTTAGCCACACAGCCGACTAAGGTGACGCAAACAACACTAAAAATTGTGTATCACAGAGATAATGTTTTCGGAGGACCAGCGTGAGCAAAACAAATTTGGAGAATCCCTGGTGTGGGTTACGGTTTTTGCACGTGTGCTGCGGCTGCTACTACATTGATTTTAGCTGGGGCTTTTTGGTCTATTCTGTTTGTAATCTCCGAGTGGTAGATTACAGTTTCAGTAATATTGATTGCCTTAGACGTGCTGTTTATTCCCGCTTTCCTGCCCAGCCGTTTGCGGCAGTTGCAATGGATATTTGATTGTTGCATGCCGGAATAGCAAATTTACTTTTTTGTTGCTTTTATAACGCTATTATACTGTTTGTTCTATAGCTTAATATGGAGAACATTTCGCAATGTAAATTGTGTTGAACATAATATGTTGTTTTACTGCTACTAACGTGTGTGTCTGAACTACACAATTCAGAGCTGCCTAGGTAAGTGTGACGCTTTGTCTGTAATTATATCGTTCGTTATTATTTTGTTTCATTTGTTTAGATGATATTTTAATGCTGCAATGTCATAATTTCTGAGTCGGTTATTTTTTGTATGTGTGTGTGTGGTGTTTTTCGTTAGCGTTCTGCTGATGAAGCCTAATCACCGCAACGTCCTTTGTTTATTGCAATTGATTCTTTAGAGCTAACATTAACGCCCCCCCCCCCCCACCCCAATATTTTTTTCTTCTTCTTCTGACGAACAAGACGGGTTTTCGGTATCAGATGTTTTTTGATGAACATAACTTTATTTGTAATTGATTTTCTTGTAACAGTATAATTCGACCATTTCCCTTTCCCGATAGTCCCCTGTTTGTGGCTTTGTTAATCAGTGATTATCACATATTTTTTAATATAACTCTTTAGTATTATTGATAAATTACCGAGGATCCCCATAAGCATTCGTTCTATTGAAAGTGCTAGTATGTTTTGTTTGGCAAGTACGTGGAAATTGCTGGGGATCCGCAAACATCACATTGAGCATATCAGTACGCGAATGTTGTCTACTGTTATTGAGAAATATCTATATGCAAATGTTGTGTTGCACTGTACTGTTGTTGACAAATATCCATACGCGAATGTTGTGTTGCACTGTACCATTGTTGAGAAATATGCATACGCGAATGTTGTGTTGCACTGTGCTGTTGTTGAGAAATACCGATTGTCGAATGTTGTGTTGCACTGTACTGTTGAGAAAATAGCCATAGGCGAATGTTTTGTTGCACTGTACTACTGTTGAGAAATATCCATACTCGAATGTTGTGTTGCACTGTAGTGTTGTTGAGAAATACCCATATGTGAATGTTGTGTTGCACAGTAGTGTTGTAGAGAAATATCCATACTCGAATGTTGTGTTGCGCTGTAGTGTTGTTGAGAAATATCCATACTCGAATGTTGTGTTGCACTGTAGTGTTGTAGAGAAATATCCATACTCGAATGTTGTGTTGCACTGTAGTGTTGTTGAGAAATACCCATATGTGAATGTTGTGTTGCACTGTAGTGTTGTTGAGAAATACCCATACTCGAATGTTGTGTTGCACTGTAGTGTTGTAGAGAAATACCCATATGTGAATGTTGTGTTGCACTGTAGTGTTGTTGAGAAATACCCATACTCGAATGTTGTGTTGCACTGTAGTGTTGTAGAGAAATACCCATATGTGAATGTTGTGTAGCAGTGAAATCACCATCAATCAGCAAGTCATTTACAGAACGTCACTATCTCAACGCCACGCCTGAAAGTATTCCTTCCCCTAGCCAGCTGTCCAGCCCCATGTGCTTTCATTGCCAATGCGTTTTCAGTGTCCGGCTCTCTAGCGAAGTTAGTTAAACCTGACTTTCGCGGCGGCCGGGTGACGAACTCCTTGTGGTCCGGGTTCACTCCCGGGGGTAGGCAGAAAAGCCACATTTCTCCCAGATTAACGGTACCTATAATGGAATCAAGGCCGAAGAGTTGCGATATCCATAGTACCGAGCCAAAGGGTTTACAACTCATGGTTTCTGGATACGTTGAAATCCATATTCACGGAGGTCGACCCCTGCCTCGCTTTCCACAAACTGCCCCCCCCCCCAACCTAAATCACCATCTTTTCCAAGCAACCGTGCCGTTTTATATGGCCAAAACACTTCAACTTTCTGGACGGGACTCTGTTTATGAACCATTTCTCCTTAATATCTATCTGGTCTACCTTCTTGCAGTGAAATGTTGTTGATAAATATCTGTACGAGAATTTAGTGTAGTACTGAACTGTTGTTGATAAATATCTACACGTGAATTTTATACAGCACTGAAATGTTGTTGAAAAATATCCATACGCAAATTTTGAGCAGCACTGCAATGCTGCTGAGAGATATCCATACGCGAATGTTGAGCAGCACTGCAATGCTGCTGAGAGATATCCACACGCAAATGTTGTGCAGCACTGAAATATGTATACGTGAATTGTGTGCAGCACACAAATGCTGTTATATATATATATACAATAATGTTCTTTAGCAAAGAACTGTTGTTAAAAAAACTACGAATACACGAATTTTGTGTAGCATTCAACTGTTGTTAAGAAATATCCCTACGCGACTATTGTATTGCACTGAACTGTTGTTGAGAATTATATGTACGCGAATGCTGTGTAACATTAAACTGGTGTGGCCCCACGGACGGCACTTTGTGAAAAATCTAATTAGTAATATAGGGAAAACAAGAAGAAACTCACTGCCTACCCTAAAGCATGCTGTAAGAGTCGACTAATTGGGAGCTTCCTTCAAAGTCGGAGAGCATCTGCCAATGATAAAAGGAACCAACAGCCTGCATACAAATTAGTCAGATATGTCAAACGGATGCACACGCAACTATCAAGTTCTGGAACAGGAATGCAGTCCAGAGGTGGACGAACAACCAGAACTTCCCGCCAGAGTTTACAGCTGGTGAACGCAAAGAAGAAGAAGTACAGTATTACCGGCTATACTAGTCAAGTCAGGTCGTAACGGGGGTTCCAGTTAGATTTTCTTTTCAAGTTAAACAGGCATCTGGGATTTACCCTGTTGATTTGACATCTAAAATGCATTGTTTAAATCAGGAGGTGATGTCACCTTCAGGAAGCATTCTGGAGCATATAGGAGACAGACAGACAGACGGACGGACGGACGGACGGACGGACGGACGGACGGACCGACCGACCGACCGACCGACCGACCGACCGACCGACCGACCGACCGACCGACCGACCGACCGACCGACCGACCGACCGACCGACCGACCGACCGACCGACCGACCGACCGACCGACCGACAGACAGACAGACAGACAGACAGACAGACAGACCCTTGAGAAAGATATCTACTTGGCTGTTGTAAAGAACTGAACTGTTTACGATCGCTGTCAACACGTTGAGAAATTTCTATAAGCGATTATTTGGGATTTGAACCAAGGAAACCTGTCATTTATATTGTTTGCACATTTGTTTAAATTGTGTTATTTTATGCCTATGTTTGCCGAAATAGTAGTAACTGATGCATATTTTAATTGGAATGCTGATTCTTGAAGAAGAGGCAGGGGTCACTCGGCGCTAGGGTGGACATGGCACATTGGAAGACTCTTGTTAGCATCTTTTCAGGCGATAGTGTTATAATGTTCTTTATGCAAGCATGGGAATCATTGGCGATGGCGAGTGGGACAAGCACGACCTGTTTTCGTTAAGAAAAGCCTTACACAGTTTGAGCATTTGATTTCAAGAACATCGCATATATTTAACGTGTCTTTTTTTTTTCAGACACTCAGCGTTTGAAATGTTGGCTGTCATTCATATGTCCCCTCTTCCCTTCCTGACCCCCACCCCCCAACCCCTCAATGCAGGATGCTTCATGCAGTCACATTTCCAGGAATTCACCGCAGTTCTTTTTCTTCTTCTTCTTCTTCTTCTTCTTCACTTTCTCTTTTACCACTTCGGGTGTCGTAGTGTATATAAGGTTCTGCTTCTTGCTCTTCTCGCCGCCTCGATCATAGACACATCGTACTGTTGTAGAGTTCCTCAGATGTTATCTTTCCATCTTGTTCTTGGTCTACATTGTGGTAACAGTCCTTCTCCTCTTTTCAGTATGCCTTGAATGGTAAGGCGTCGCAAGGCATGTTCTCTAATTGGACAGACTGCTAGAGCTTGATCTGCTGTCTTTGTAAGTAATTTAGAATCGGTTCTGTACCGGCTTTTTCTTATATGAACTAATTTCTTTTTTTATCTCCTCTGTTCGCCTCAGCAGCCCTTCTCAGACATCTCATCTCTATGGTTACTAATTTTCTTTCATGGTTTTGTTAGAGTGACGATGTCTGGCTTTGGTAATATAGAGTAGGAAATGAATATGCGTTGTATGAGATGACTGTGTACCGACTGGGATTTTCTTATGTTGTGAGAGGTGAGCTAGCTGTTCCAATACTTGATTTGCTTTACTGCATTGATGGTAATTTCTTCATCGATTTTGCCCCATCTTCAGTGAATGTTGCACTCAGATATTTAAACTCAGATTCCTGTTTAATGCCTTTGCAATCCACCTCAGTACCTGATTGATGCTGCATATAAAATTCAGGAGGCCGGAGAATTGGCAAGAGGCCAAGAGTCTTTCATGAAGAAGGTAACGATGTATTGGGTATTTGGTGCTAATCCCCACATAGTTATTGACCATTTGGCGCTCCATGTATCATGTAAATGCCACGTCGGCTGTAAAAGAGTGATAGCATGTCTTCTGCGTAGATGTAATTCTACTGTGCCCGTTTACAACACGGCTGCGATATTTCCACCTTTCGGCCAACACATCCTACTTCTGTGGGCATTTGTTGAGCACGTTCGCCTTTCCGGGAGTAAAGCGTAGAGGACATATAGGGCTAGACCTATATTTTATAGACCAAACGGCACAAGATGAATGATATGGTCAGCATCACGCCGGCCGCCTCTGCTTCCCGGGACTGCGCTCGGTACCCACTCAAGGCTGGGTCGACCTGGGAGCCAAGGTTATTTTTGAAAAAAGTCCGGCTCTGCACAGGGGGAGAGAACCCACGTCATTCCAATCCGCGGCGAGCGTCTAGCCGCTCAGCCACGGCGACTCCCCTTCCCGGGAGTGCTAGCATATTAATACAGGTACATCACTGATGGGAGTCGCTGTGGCGCAGCGGCTAGACGCTCGCCGCAGATCAGAAGGTCGTGGCTCCGCTCCCTAGCGGAGCCAGATTTTCCCCCCTAAAAAAATTACCTTGGCTCCCCGGTCGACCCCGCCTTGAGTGGGTACCGGGGGCACTCCCGGGAAGTAAAGGCGGCCGACAAGATGCTGACCACATCACCCATCTTGTGTCGATTGGTCTGTAAAATATATGTATAGTCCTATATGCCCTATACACTTAAAGGCGTGGAAAAGGGTCTTTTTTTTTTTTTACTTACTACATCACTGGTTTTATTAGTTACAAAAAAAGCGTGGTGACTAGTTGCCTTCCCTTTCTTCATAGACAGTAAACCTACGATTCATGAAGAATTCAGAAGGAAAAAAAGAAGTGTTCATTTGGTGACCACTATGACGCTTGATCGATGCAGAATCTGACTGGTCAGCAACTGAATTCCCGCGGCCTTGGTGGATTACGTCTGGATTCTCGCTGATTATGTGTTAAACATTTTGTTAACTTGTCATAGAGTATATGCCATACACAGTTTGCTGAAGCACTCATGTTTTCACAGGTTAAATATAAGCATAGTTTATCGACGTCGACTCTACATATATAGTTGAAATATATAGACTGTATATAAATATGACATATAACCCCTATAGTTAGTGGACAGATCATCCTCACTGTTCATAGAAAGAACCAGGCAATCTATAAGAAGACTGAACACCTATGATTTTGTCCGAAACGCAAGGGACGTTAGTGTTGCAGACGGATAACCTGCTCTCTATGTCGGTTTTTGAAAGTGATGTAAGGCAAGGGCCGTGACAACTTTATCAAGAATAGTTTACACTGTCGTGTACTGGGAGTTTACTTGTAAACATCGCATGACGTCATGTGGGGTACTAGAGAAAGGTATCATTCATACAGCGTTGCCGTACCACATATGCTAGTTCATGCGTGTGTAGACAGGGAGTGTCAAGCTGTTCTCTCAACCTTCTAGTGATATGCTACAGCTAGCCTACAGATTAAAAAAAAAAACAAGATTCATAACGTAATCGGAAGGAAAAGAAACAAATGGGAGGCTTAAGTCTTATTTGAGACTAAGTCTCTTGGTTGTTACTTTTCCCTCCTATCATATTATGAATCTATGTTTTTATAAAAAAATATGTAGCCTAGTTGAATCTGGCTTATCGTCGCCTATCACTAAGGCAGGAAATACAGTCGATGATTCATTCAGCCATGTTTCTATCTTGACTTAGCATACACAGCGTGCCATAAGATGTCTTATGAATTTACAGATGGTTGGTGTGGTGTTAACCGTGTCGCTGAGCGAATACCACTTGGACTGTACAAAATAGGAATCTCAACTTCCCTCGAAGTCGGAGTACATCTGCCGGAGAGGCGGGGAACGAGAACTGCAAACAAATAAGCCAGTAAAACGGATGTACACGCAAAACTCAGGTCAAGGTAAAAGCAAAAAGTCTATTTGGACGAACAACCGCGACTTACCGCCGGAATTCACAGCCGGTGAACAAGAAGAAGAAGAAGATGAAGGAATCTCAACACCATTTCTTTTTATTTTACTTTACGTGCAACTTAATGTTTACAGACTTTGCGATTTTAGCGCGCGCATACACACGCTCTCACGCATACACATACACTCAGACAAACAGGGGATCCTTATCCCGGATATAGTTTATCTTGATAGTAAACAGTTGAATTGAGAATCGACATCACAGCACTCGGGACACTCCCATAATCGTTTCATCCCCATCTTCAGCAGCAAGCGAAGAGTTCCAATTCCGATAGCACATGTAACTGCCTGGTCGTGTATCCGTCTCGCCTTTCTCTTGAGTGTTGATAGTCAAAAGTAGAATAAATGACCGTTTTCCGCGCCTTCAGGGGCATTGGGCATATAGTGCTAGACCTATACTTTATAGACCGCCCGGCATTTGGTGAGTGATGTGGTCAGCATTACGCCGACCGCCTTTACTTCCCATAACTTTACCTGGTACCCATTTAAGGCAGGGTCGACCTGGAAGCTAAGGTAATTTTTGAAAGTCCGGCTCAATTCGGGTTTGAGCCCACGACCTTTGGATCCGCAGGCGTGCATCTAGCCGTTACATCACGGCTGCTCTCAGTATGCTCCTGATACGTGCATTCAAATTCTTGCTCCTTCGGCTGCCGTTTGGAAGCGAATGGTTTCATATATGATATCCGTAGAACTTGCAGTTGTTCTGTTATCGAATCTGTCTACTGTGTTCAGTTTTGTTTTTCGTTGTCTTGTAAGAATACTAGCAGTCCTTGTGAATTGTTACTAATGTCTTCTGTGCCTTATTTACCACTTTCAGGACGGTGTAGGACATGGTGTCGTGAGCCTGTGGGTTTAAGGCCCCATGGCTAGTGAGGGATTGACCCCACCAGGATAGCACACCGAGACTAACACTAGGTGACACAAAGTGTTACTACTCGGATGAGAATCCCCCAGGCGCAGTTCCCAGAAACCTGGTTCAACCGTTCGGTTATATTAGGGCCCCAGACGACAGCCGGAGTCGGGCTTTAAAATAATCCAAAAACGCTTACCATATTGGAACGGAGAATTGCTAGTGCGGTCACCATGAACTTTACAGATTTGGATTCTTATGTTTGCCCCTGACAAGGAAAAAAATACCTACAAATTTTACTTAGTCGTGACCTTAGGTCTCTTGTATGTGTGCCCGGCGCTCTAACCACTCCGTCAACCGCTCTTCTGACTCATATAGTTGTAATGGGTAGGGGTGTTCCGCAGCGATGAATATTTACAAAGTAAGTGTCCTACTGACATGCCATTTCTCTAACGTGTTAAATGTTTTTGAAATCGTTTTTTGTCGGTGTTAAATTGTTCAGCGTCCACAGTTAACGACGCGTGTGTTTACCAAGTTCAGTATTGTTAAATCCATAAAAGAACTAATAAAAATGAAGTATGTCTGATATATGCAAGACACAGAATTCTTAACTGCGGTATGTACAAGGTTGTCCTGCTATCTGAGATCCCATTTGGAGAATTTTGGTTATGTGAGATAGCCTGTGGCAGTTAATGAACTGTCTGATTTTTCTGATATCGTTCTCAACTTTCCGAGCAGTCTGAAATTACTGGGCTACGTGAGTCATCCAGGGTCATGTTCTTGCCGTGTCTCTCGCGACCATGGTGCCTGATTTACAATCTCTCTCTCGTTTTCGTTATATCCACCGACTTTTCAGATAACTGGAAATGCGTATAGTTTTAAGTTTAATACCTGTTTTGAGCGAGAACTCTGGCATGTTTTCTATGTGCAGAAGAGACATATACTTTTTTGTTTTGGCACTTAGTTTGTAAAAAGACTAACGGCCCAGTCGTGACCTTTTATGTATGGGAAATTCCCAACTTCGTACACGCTTAACAATAGGATGGTCTCAAATGTAATCACCTGTGCGATCGAGCTGTTATTTTATTTAAAAGGAATAATTTGTTTGCTTCATTTTATTTAGTTAGTATTGTATTATGTACCCCGCGGAGACATATCGAAATATGCCCGGCAGTAGATGTTTGCAGTCTGTGGTTTGTGTCTCAAGCTACCAGTTTGTCCTGTACTGATCAATACGAATGTTGGCATATGGTCTAAGATTTCTAGTGATTTCATAATTTACAGTTGCATGGGTGATTCCGTTTACTTTCAGCGAATTTCTTTGATCTGTGTCGGACTAATGATTTGTGTACCTCTAAAAAAAAAAAACATTCTGTAATTGACACAAATCGTGTTAGTTAGTTAGTTAGTTAGTTGGCTTATTATCATTGCACTCCGGACATGTCCTTAGGTGCTCAGAACCTTCCCTTAGTATAAACCCCAACGTCCGATGGGTGATAGTACCAGTTCTATGTTGATTAACAAGTCTTCTGGTGTGTCTGGTATGAGTCTCGTTTTTTGCTATGCCGATCTTGATTCCCAAATCGTGTATTTTTAAAGAGTAAGTCAATTAGCATTATGGCGGTACATGACAGATCCACTTCGGTATTCAAAATACTTGCACCTCAGTTTCTGGAACGGATTACCT
Organism: Candidula unifasciata; assembly: GCA_905116865.2. NCBI lineage: Eukaryota > Metazoa > Mollusca > Gastropoda > Stylommatophora > Geomitridae > Candidula > Candidula unifasciata. The sequence goes on from CAJHNH020007645.1 coordinate 378,683, forward strand.
CCAAATCGCCTGCAGTTTGATGTTTGGCCAACTTCACCTCAAACCATTTACTGTAAACATGATAATTGTATGCTGTTAATCTATGTTTTTGTTTTCCTGTGCTACAAATAAGGCAAAAGAAAAACTAGATGTGTGTTTAGATTATAACTGTTTTCCAAATAGGACATTATTATTAACAGGCTACACGCCAAATTTCAACAGTTTGCATTTAACACTTACAAGTTGCAGATTTTAAAATTTTGGCGCGACTCTTGGAGCGGACTGAAGTCCTAGGTTTTTCCCCCTTTGATTGAGGTTTGAGGTTCGAACAACGGATCAACATCGTGGCACACGGGTAGTAACCCATTAGTGCTCCGTTCTTCTTCTAACTCATGTCTGATTCTGAAAAAGCTCAGCACAGTGCACAAGCTCTGTAGCACCGGCGAGGATTCTGAAATAATTTAGGTAGATTGTAACTCCAAATTTTCCCGGGCAGCGCTGTAAGGCTTCGATTCCCAACTGCCAAGGAATTTTTTACGTGCGCAACAATGCAGACGGGCGTCCGATTTCACTGTCCAGAGACCAGGGGAAATACCTATCAAAGTCCACGTGAAAAAACACCAGCCCTTACCGGGGATTAAACCCGGAACCTCTAGCACTCGAGGCGGACACCATGCCGCGAGACCACACAGCTCCCGGTTTTTTTTTCTCTCTCAGGAAAATGCGGTATTTTATTTGGTCGCGATTTCTTGAGCTCACGAAGATTTAGAGGTCTGTCAGATGAGTACAGGCATTTTCCCGGATCCCACACTTTCCCCGAGAAAGGCCATTTCCTGTCTAGTAATCCTACAGTAGACAGCATTTGTACTCGGTTCGGGAACGGAAGTGTGGTGAAAGACCACTGGCTATCCTGTGTTAAATCGACCAGTACCCTCTAACACACAGACAAGTAGCCTAGATAAACACTTGGTGTAGGGACATGTGAAAGGTTGAATCTTGCAAGCCGCTGTCAATACTACGGTATCGATCTGCATGAGCTATTTGCTAGACTGTTGGGTTAACGATGTGTACATTAAAAAGATATGTAGGGTGGGGAGGGGTGGGGTGGTGACTGATGCCGAAAAGTAAGGTGACTGAGACATCAACCTTTACGTGGGGATGGAGGCCTGTTTGGGCAGGGTAATTGGTACACAGAAAACATGAGAGTGGAAAGAGGGACAGCCCCGTTGTAAATGTTCTTTGACAGGTTGGGAATATGTCAGGGTAACTGACACATAGAAAACATGAGAGTGGGAAGAGGGGCAGCCCCGTTGTAAATGTTCTTTGACAGGTTGGGAATATGTCAGGGTAACTGACACATAGAAAACATGAGAGTGGAAAGAGGGACAGCCCCGTTGTAAATGTTCTTTGACAGGTTGGGAATATGTCAGGGTAACTGACACATAGAAAACATGAGAGTGGAAAGAGGGACAGCCCCGTTGTAAATGTTCTTTGACAGGTTGGGAATATGTCAGGGTAACTGACACATAGAAAACATGAGAGTGGGAAGAGGGACAGCCCCGTTGTAAATGTTCTTTGACAGGTTGGGAATATGTCAGGGTAACTGACACATAGAAAACATGAGAGTGGAAAGAGGGACAGCCCGTTTGTAAATGTTCTTTGACAGGTTGGGAATATGTCAGGGTAACTGACACATAGAAAACATGAGAGTGGAAAGAGGGACAGCCCCGTTGTAAATGTTCTTTGACAGGTTGGGAATATGTCAGGGTAACTGACACATGGAAAACATGAGAGTGGAAAGAGGGACAGCCCCGTTGTAAATGTTCTTTGACAGGTTGGGAGCCTCTGGTGACCCAGACATTGTTTTAGTGCTATATATATATAAAGGCATGCCGTAGGAGATGACTAATTAGGATGTTTCGTTTAAAGTAGGAGTACCTCTGCCTGAGAGGCGAGGAACGAGCAGTCTGCATACAGATAAGCAAGATTTGATAAAACGGGCGTGCACACAAAACTTAAGTTCTGAATCAAGACCAAACTCTGGGTGTGGACGAACAACCAGAACTGTCCGCTAGAGTTTACAGCCCTTGAACGGTAAGAAGAAGAAGAAGAAGAAAACTATAAATAACAGAAATAATTAAACTATAGAATTCAAAGCTTATATAGGCACACCTAGGTTGGAACCCGCTTTTCCAGATGAAGTCATCGCTATGCTTAACTTAAGAGCACACTCAACTAGGCAATATTAAGAAACTCTTACTGTGTCAATAAAACTCCCGTACGTTTGAAAATATATCTCCTCGGGAAGGGGAACTCGGAAACAAATAACGTGATAAAGAAGGATGTGCCCGTGAGGAGGTTCAGTTACCTCAGATCTGCTGTCAGCATTTCAAACACAACCTCTGTCATGTTCAAAACAATGGAGAAGAATTGACGCTGTTAAAATTTTGTTGTTATTGTTGTTTGAACGGGCAATTTTCAGGTGTCAGTTCTCCAGATTGAAAAAAAAAATCTAAGCGGTGGACAGAAGAACACTTATAAAAAACAAACTGTGATGAAGAAAACCTACAGACAATCAATACCCGGTAAAAAAGAATTAATTCCACCCTATGTCGTCTGTTGAGAGCCACCGTGATGTTGCGTCTACACGCTCGCCTCCGGATCGGAGGATTGTGTGTTCAGGACTTTTTTTTTCTGTATTGAAAATGATCTTGGCTTTCAGGTCGACCCATCCTTGAGTGGATACCAGATACAGTGTTGGGAAGTACTGGCGGTCGGCGTGATCCTGACCATATTACCCAACCAATGCTGATTGGTTGGTTTATAAAATAAAGTTCTAGCCCTGTATGCCCAGTACACCTGAAGGCGTGGAAAAGGACCATTATGTCATCTTTTAATAACAGAAGTGCCTGCACAACTATTGGACAACTTCTAGTATCACCGTCTATAAGAAAAACGAAGATGGCACTGGACACACCGTGAAGAAAAGCGGACAGATAGTCACAGAACAGGCAGTGAAATAGGAAACAGATGGATTGAGCAGATAAGGACGTCTTAGAGAAAAGCTAAGACGAACGATGTTGGGAGAGGCCGAACATGCTGGACTGGATTTATGAACCGGATTGCTGAGGATAGAACCGAAGTGAGGACTAGTGCGCTTCGTAATCCCGGGTTCGATTTTAGCTGCGAGCGATTTGACAGCAGACCGCCTTGTGTTGGTTTCGACAGTGGTATTGATAACATAACCATTCGCTAAGCAGTCAGTGGTAAGCTGCTGAAACTTAAATTGCCTATTGAAATCACAAACAACTAACACATACAGTGGTTGGTTATGCTACATTCTGTCAAGGACGCCGAGCTAATGTTCTTCTGTATAAACACACAGTTGATGTTCAGTTAACGAAATTTTCGTTTTGTTCCTCTGGAACAGATCTTCCGTAAATTTGCAGACTGTTTTACTTTTAAATGTCAACCATTTGAAAATTTAGGAAATTGTTTATGACCTCACAGTTAGTTCTGTTATAAGACCACCAATATCAAAGTTGTTTTCAGTAATAATAATCATAGTGTACAATAACATTCCCTCATTTTTTTCTGCCAGCCAATGATTTTTATCCCAGACCTGTTTTTCCTGGGCTTCGTGTTGAAGTATATTGACTAGGGAATACCCGAAAGCACGCCAAGCTCAGCCTTCAGCTATGCTGACTCATGACCGCGTTACATCCTTATATACTTTTCGTTCCAAGTCTTGCATACTTCTTTTGTTTCCGAGCTTGGTGGGGGTAAGGGGTGCAGCAGCACAGTTCTCGTTGACATGGTAATTTAGTAACTCGTCAGGAGTAAAGTCTCTGTACAGCTTACTACGTTATACACATTCATTAATGAGACTTACTTTATTATGGCCAAGACAAAGATGTGTAGTTCCTATATGTCACTGTGCTGGGATTTTCCCTAGTGACACATATACTAAACTACACGAAGAATCTATGGCACATCACCTGCAAGCGAGTAACAAAGTTACAATTTTGAGATCATGCATCTTTCCCTTAGTAACGTATGAGGTTAGGGTCATGTAAGTTTTAAAAAAAAAAGACCAAATTTTGTATAGACCAATCGGCACAAAATTGGTGATGTGGTCAGCATCACGCCGGCCGCCTCTACCTCCCGAGACTGCACCGGTACCCACTCAAGGCCAATGTCATTTTTGGGGAAGGAACCCACGACCTTCCAAGCTGCGGCGAGCGTCTAGCCGCTCCACCACGGCGACTCCCTTAGAGTCATGTACTCTTACTTAATCACTGAAGAATAATGCGGAGCTTTTGAACCGAAATGCTATAGAAACATTCTTAGAATACCATGGGCCTTGAAGAAGAAAAAACACCGACAACCTACATGGTCTGAGCATGGAAGAGTTTTGGTTCATAACATTGAGGCAGTTTGTCCATCTGAAACGTTATGTGGACTGGATACAGTCGCCCATGGTATTCTAAGAATGTTTCTATAGCATTTCGGTTCAAAAGCTCCGCATTATTCTTCAGTGATTAAGTAAGAGTACATGACTCTAAGGGAGTCGCCGTGGTGGAGCGGCTAGACGCTCGCCGCAGCTTGGAAGGTCGTGGGTTCCTTCCCCAACAGTGATGGAGGTAGAGTTTTCGAAAAACGAGGCAGAGGTAGAACTCCGCGAATGTGGGCACAAGACATTGAGGATGCATTGGCGACGAGAGCAAACGTGGCTCATATATATATATATATATATATATATATATATATATATATATATATATATATATATATATATATATATATATATATATATATAGAGAGAGAGAGAGAGAGAGAGAGTGTCTTTCAGGCGTGCCGTGACTAAAGTAACGTTCTGATTTATGATGACAAAATAGTATACAGAGTGATAGCAGAGAAACCCACGTGCCGTGAAAGTGATCTTTTGCAAACCAAAACCCACTGCAAACAGATTGCCCTTTGTCCATCGCTGAATGTTATCTTCAAGCTTGTGCGGACGTGTAGCTCTTGCTCAGTTAACCTCGTCCGTCCTTGTTTGAAATGATGGGTTATATATATATAATATGGTAATGCATTTCTTTCAATGTGGTGGAAATAAGTGGCGCGCCTCTTGAAGTATTTTCTTCAACTCCTTTCTCAAAAGTCAGATTAGTTGTAGGTAAAGTACAAATAGTGGTAACAGAATATAAACGTAAACCAAGAAACATTAAATTATATCTGTGTGCACTAAAGAACTAGAAAAGCAAAGACAAATTTAACATAGAAATATATTTGCGACAAAGTCTGATCTAGAAATTCTGTTTAAAGGTGTTTTTGACCAGTGGGAAATATTGAAGTGCTCCACACTCAGGCTGCAATAATGTCCACCCAAAGCAGAAGTTAGTAGGCCGTAGAAAATGCATGCTGTAAGACATGTTAAAACTACTGGAAGATTAAAGAAACAGTAAAAAATAACAGTGAAAAATATCAAGAGATTTATTAGAAAAGTAGACGACTATGTAAAGAAGCTTGACTGCGGGAAACGGACACACGATACATTACTTAACATTGCGAATTAAAGCGCAAACGAATTAATGAATTCACAAACAAAAGATCACCCACGTCAATGGGTTGCCTGAAAACCAAAGAAGGTAACATCATAATGGCCAGAGATGAGATTTTGGATGCATGGACAGAGCATAGAAAAGACTTTACAACGATTCGCGCAAGGACAGTTTTATACCAGCAGTTTTGAGAGATTCTGAAACAGGACGAGACCATTAACTAAATTAAAAAGCGGCCTCTTAGCGGTGTTTCTTTCGAAATCGGAGTGGATAGGCGTAAGAGTCGAAGAACCAACAGTCTACTTACAGATAAGACAGATCTGGAAAGCGGATGTGCATGCAAACTTCTTCTTCTTTCTTCTTCTTCTTCTCCTCCTCCTCTTCTTCCTCCTCCTCCTCCTCCTCCTCCTCCCCCTCCTCCTCCCCCCCTCCTCCTCCTCCTCCTCCTCCTCCTCCTTCTTCTTCTTCTTCTTCTTCTTCTTCTTCCTCTTCTTCTTCTTCCTTCTTCTTCTTCCTTCTTCTTCTTCCTTCTTCTTCTTCTTTTTCTTCTTCCTTCTTCTTCTTCTTACTTCTTCTCCCTTCTTCTTTCTTCTTCTTCTTCTTCTTCTTCTTCTTCTTCTTCTTCTTCTTCTTCTTCTTCTTCTTCTTCTTCTTCTTCTTTGTTCACTGGCCGTAAGCTCCGGCGGAAAGTCCTGGTTGTTCGTCAGTTTGGACTTTGGCTTTGTGCCGGGGCCTGAGTTGCGTGTACATCCGTTTTATGGACTTGTTTGTGTGGAAGCTGATTGTTCCTAGCCGCTCGGGCAGACGCACTACGACTTCGAAGGAGGTTCCCTGTTAGTCCACTCCTACGACTTGATTGCTGTGAAGGCAGTGGATCTTTTCTTGTTTTCCCCACAATGGGTCCCAGAACCCACACGGGGAATGCAAAACTCAAAGTTTTGGAGTATGACCAAATGCCAGACGTGGAAAAACAGAGTTTACCGCTGATTAACGCCTATAATAATAAAAAGACTGGCTTCTATCTGCTACATAGACAGAAGTTACTATTTATTAGAAGCATTGCTATTTCTGTCATGTCTACTATCTTCCTTCCTACTGTGCATGCCAGAATCTATTAATATCTGAACGCAGTAACGTGGTACCTGCGTATATCTGTCATGTTCTGTTGCAAGCACCTGAAGTCTCTAGTTATGTCTGCATTCCCCTGTTGCTGGGTACTGCTGCATGAGACGCATTAACCGTAGTTTATGTAGATACACAAATAAATCCAAACATGTAAATTTAGAGTCAGTAAACTTTGTTATTCCTCCGTGCTTTAGGAATATTATCTGCAACATTCCTTGAGTCTGTGGGAGCAAGTAGAAGATGGAATTCTCTACAATTGTCAGCTTTCTTCAAATTTAACATTTTATCCACTTTCTGTTTCTCATGATTTACCACCGTTTTTAAATACTCCAGCCTCCAGTCTGATGTCATTTTCTTGCGCCTCTTACAATCTGTTTATTCATTTGCAGGACCTACTTTTTATGACAGATAATTACCCTTCATTTTTCATTATTCAGCAGCACGCTGCATTTTATTTAATCCTTTTTACCTTTTTTTTATTGTGCTCTGTAGCCTGTTAATTTAATATACAATCTCTCTCTCTCTCTCTCTCTCTCTCTCTCTCTCTCTCTCTCTCTCTCTCTCTCTCTCTCTCTCTCTCTCTCTCTCTGTCTATATCTACCCCCACACCGATATTTAAAAATACTCCTGTAATACTGCATTTCTTAGTCTTCTTCTTCTTCTTCTGCCCTCCTCCTCCTCTTCCTCCTTCTCCTCCTCCTCCTCTTCTTCTTCTTCTTCTTCTTCTTCTTCTTCTTCTTCTTCTTCTTCTTCTTCTTCTTCTTCTTCTTCTTCTTCTTCTTCTTCTTCTTCTTCTTCTTCTTCTTCTTCTCCTCCTCCTCCTCCTCATTTTTCTCCTCCCCCTTCTTCCTCAACCTTCTCCTCATCATCATCTTCTTCTTCTTCTTCTTCTTCTTCTTCTTCTTCTTCTTCTTCTTCTTCTTCTTCTTCTTCTTCTTCTTCTTCTTCTTCTTCTTCTTCTTCTTCTTCTTCTTCTTCTTCTTCTTCGTCTTCGTCTTCCTCCTCCTCCTCGTGTTAACCAGGTTTAAACTGGGGCGGAAAGATCCAGTTGCTTATCCACTTTTATTTGGAATTAAGTCTTGTTCCACAACTTGAATATTGCCTTCACATCCATTTTACAGACTTACTTGTGTGCGTACTTTTAGTTTCTTGTCTCTTAGGCAGATGCGCTCCTTGGAGGAATAATTCCTAATTAGTCGCCTTCCCCGCTGTGCTTGTTATGGAGGAAGTGGGCATATTCTGTTTTAATATTTAACCCTTCTCCCAACCTTCGGTGTTGGGGTTTGACCAGCCTGTTAAATTAATGTTATAATTGGGGCACTTTATTTTGCCCTATAATGAGCTGTCGGAACCCACAGGGCTAAGAGGAGGTATGAATCACCGGGCCTTCTAGCAAGCATGCTATACACACTGTTACACGGCTCACATCTGTATACATTCTACTGTGTTTGCCTGAAAATAAGACCGGGTCAAGCTGATTTTTTTTTTTTTTTTTTTTGCTCATAAAGACGCCGTAGGTTATTTTTTTTTCTCTCCATAGGATGTTTTTTTTTTTTTTTAATGTACAGAAAGTCGCCCTTTTTAAGTATTTGTAATTTCCTAATTACCCAAATTATAATTTTTATTAGCACTTAATTCATGTCAATTGTAGTATGTATACAAACATTACTTTATAATTCGATACTTTGGTCGTTTTTTTTTTTTTAAATGACGAACGAGATCCGCCTGTCTGGCCGAGGTTCTTAAACTGGGCTTAGGCTACGCAGATAGCGGCTTCCGTGGCTAAGGCGTTGCGAGTCCGACTCGTAATTCCAACGTATCGCGATCGAAACCCACTGCTGATTGCGTGGATTTTTATCATGGTATGGGGCGTCGTCCCTGGCGGAGTCGGACTTTTTTCAAAAATGACCTTGGCTCCCAGGTCAGCCCAGCCTTTAGTGGGTAACGGGCGCAGTACCGGGAAGTAAAGGTGGCCGGCGTGATGCTGACCGTATTACCCATCTTGTGCCGATTGGTCTATAAAATATACGCCTAATGGCGTAAAAAAAAAAAGGGCCCTTTACTTACTTTTTACTATGGGGCGTCGCAAGTCGACCCAGGCTAAAACGGTACCAGGATGGCTGTCCTGGGGAAGTAAAGACAGCCGGCATAATGCTGACCACATTACCCTCCCAGTGCCGATTGGTCTGTGAAAATATGGGGCGCTTCCCATATGCCCGATGCGCCAAGGCGTGATAAGGGATCTTTACTTATTTACTATGCTACGCAGTCACCAAGTGCAAATTCAGTCGATTTTTCAGTCTCTCAGGTGCAATTTCAGGACCGTTATTTGACACTTAACAATAACAATATGCTAAAAGCACACATTGTGAATTTCAACCCAGTATAGAACAAAATGAATCATTTCTTTTGGTGCATCTACAGTTTTCATTCACCATAAATTTTCACAAGCGTTTTTCGTGGAACAGGGAGTTATTGCTTGGGTGATTTTGGCATATCCTCGAAAAGTTATTTCATCATCATCATATCATGTTTCGCTATCTCACACAGAATCACTGATTAAATCAATATTTTTTGTCGCCCTGTGTATCTATCTATCTATCTATCTATCTATCTATCTATCTATCTATCTATCTATCTATCTATCTATCTATCTATCTATCTATCTATCTATCTATCTATCTATCTATCTATCTATCTATCTATCTATCTATCTATCTGTCTGTCTGTCTGTCTGTCTGTCTGTCTGTCTGTCTGTCTGTCTGTCTGTCTGTCTGTCTGTCTGTCTGTCTGTCTGTCTGTCTGTCTGTCTGTCTGTCTGTCTGTCTGTCTGTCTGTCTGTCTGTCTGTCTGTCTGTCTGTCTGTCTGTCTGTCTGTCTGTCTGTCTGTCTGTCTGTCTGTCTGTCTGTCTGTCTGTCTGTCTGTCCTGTCCGTCCGTCCGTCCGTCGTCCGTCCGTCCGTCCGTCCGTCCGTCCGTCCGTCCGTCCGTCCGTCCGTCCGTCCGTCCGTCCGTCCGTCCGTCCGTCCGTCCGTCCGTCCGCCCGCCCGCCCGCCCGCCCGCCCGCCCGCCCGCCCGCCCGCCCGCCCGTCCGTCCGTCCGTCCGTCCGTCTGTCTGTCTGTCTGTCTGTCTGTCTGTCTGTCTGTGTACGTGAGTGTGTGTGTTCGCGCGTGAGCGTGCGTACATATTTTACCAGCCATGCTTTTGTTTTTGACTTTATATATATAATATGCATATTATTACATGAATATAACATGCTTCATTGATGAAATACAACTGCTGTGTGAAAGATGGAAGTTTGGAAGGGCCGAATGTAAGACAGGCCTGCGTGCCTAATTTGTAACCCTTTGAAAATAAAGTTCGTTCGTTCGTTCGTTCGTTCGTTCGTTCGTTCGTTCGTTCTGTCTGTCTGTCTGTCTGTCTGTCTGTCTGTCTGTCTGTCTGTCTGTCTGTCTGTCTGTCTGTCTGTCTGTCCGTCCGTCCGTCCGTCCGTCCGTCCGTCCGCCCGCCCGCCCGCCCGCCCGCCCGCCCGTCCGTCCGTCCGTCCGTCCGTCCGTCCGTCCGTCTGTCTGTCTGTCTGTCTGTCTGTCTGTCTGTCTGTCTGTCTGTCTGTCTGTATAAATCGTATCCTTAAAATGGCTCAAATCTCTCTCTTTCTCTGTCTCTCTCTGTCTCTCTCTCTCTCTCCCTCTCTCTCTCTCTGTCTCTTACATCCTTAGATAAGATCAGATCTCTCTATTGGATCTTTAAGTAAAGCTCATTGTATGTTTGTAACATTTTCCAGTACTTGTCTGATTTATTGTTGTTGCTGCCTTTCAGGTGTTGTTTTCTGTTTATCTGCTGTGTTGAATGAACGACTTGGACATGTTATAGATACCCATTCTAAAATAATTATTCATTTTTAAAGCCGCTTAAAGACATATAAAGTAGTTTTATTGCATCATTTCTCAGTCATTGAATTGCTACTATTTCAATACACTTGGCTTATGTCTTTCATGTCTTTCTTCTCTGTCGATATTTACCAACTTTTAGGGCAGTGTACATAAATGTTACTAGGAGGGAGGTAGGGAAAGAGAGATGGGGTGGGGAAGACGTGAAAATATCAATGTATGAATGATTGTGTGTCGGCTCTGTGACTATGTCGATGCGAACGCTTCGTAATGCCGGGGTGCCGGGTTTGATCCCAGCTGCAGGCCATGCGCCTTGCGTTGGTTTCGACGGTGGTATCAGTGGGCCGACCGTTCAGTACAATGGCAAACTACTGGACGTAAATTTGCTTAGAGAAACCACACAACAGCCAGGGGCTGTTTCCTCAACGTCCTGTAAAGGATACGCAACTAACCTTTTGAATGGTTGTATACGTGTGTAAGGGGAAAGTGGTTTGTCACTTGCGACGTGTGTGTGTGTGCCTGCGGGGTGGGGGGGGGGGGTGGGTTTATGTGTCTGTGTTTTGCATGTGTAAGGGAAAGTAATTTGCCACTTACTAAACGTGTTTGCTGTAGCCTACACATTCCCGACTGTACATTACGGCCAGCCCAAGCATGTTTGTGCTACGCTTGATCGCTTGGCTGAAACATCCAAACTTAGGGATATAGCATTATCCCTCTTCAGTGCTTTATCCCTCTTCAGGAGGTGCTGTTTCATGTTATAACTACGCTTAAGCACGGATCTGCGTAAATAGTCGTGTGTACCTGAATACATTCGGCAGCAAATGAAACTTGATTGACGGCTTTTCTCACTTGTTTATTTGAACTGACGTACTACACGATCTGAACATCCCGCAGTGAATCATAAAAACTCGGTGCACTCTTGTCCAACCGTCATATTTGTCGACTCGTGGAACTCACTCCGGACCCTTCCTATCTTTTTCACTTGTATCTGTTAATTTTTTTTAATCACCATGTTTGCCTTGTTATTCTTTCCTTTATTCACCACCGTAGGTTTCATTGCGAGCAGTAAGGATACATATTGCTATTATTTTCCACTATTCTTAATGTGTTTCCTTTTCAGCACTAACGTTATTTCCACCACTCTACATTCACTGAGATTCGAAATAAAATTGTTACAGTTCTTCTGTAAATTATTGCTTTATTAATTTTTTTCTAATATTTGAATACAGTAATGGTGGTCAGTTCATTCAGTTAATTTTTGTGCATGTTGTGTTTTGTTTCTTCATTGTAAGTGGTTTTGTAAAGGCTGCATATACTTTATATTTTTTCTACCATCTATCTTTTTTCTCCAATTTCATTTACAGTTTAAAAAAAAAAAAAACACCCTTTAAGGACATTCATTGACACTTCGCATGGTTTTCTTGCCGTAAGCTATGTATTAGTGATTCTGTAATGCGATTTTCATTCCTTCTAATGCTGATGCGATCAGGTCTTCCTGGTTGCATACAACCATGGGTGGTGAGTTATTTTACTCCAAATAGAAACAATTAGCGCCGTAGTCTAGAAAGGCAAGAAAGGGCGCCCCAAAAAAGGGGAAATGCGAACAAAAAATCTGTGCTCATCGATTACATTGACTCATTCCAGTTGCAGAATGCATAGCTGAACCTCATTGAAGTAATGTTTATGACAACAAAACTTTTATATACTGCGTCCCAGGGTCCAAACCACAACACATTCTGGGTGACTTGTGTTGAGTTTATTTTGCCTGGCTTTCAACTTCAATTTACAAATAAATGTTACGCAACATGTTGAATGGGTTGCACATGAGTAATATCCAGCAAAAAATGTGTGTTGTTTGTGACTGAAGACCTTTAATACCTAATTTACTTCGTGTATTACATTTTTTTGAGGTTGTTGTTGAGAAGGGGCACACGGCAACTTACGCTGGACAGCGGGAAAGATGTAGGCGGAAGAAAGAGTGGATGAGACAGTCGAACAATACGCGGAGCTGTTCTTGCTTAGGGACATTGAGGTGCGTTTTGTATCAGAAATGATTGACCAGTACATGATTTTGTAATGCGTCACCTTCATTTGCACACATAATAACGTCTTGCTCCTAAAGTCGGTCTTTTTTCTTTATGTTCATCCCATCTGGGAGACTCCCCGCGGGTTCTGTTGAAAAGGAGGGTGGGGGCGGGGAAGGGGTGGTCCCAGAAAAGTCCTAATGTATAGTAGGGTGTGTTAGGTGAAATGACACCGACCAACAATAACCTACTTCTCTGTATATTTGCTTTCCCGGGAACTCCCCACGAAATCTCAGAATTCTCCCAGATGGGGTTAACAAAAAGAAAAGAGCCCTAGCAGTCTTTTTTCTCTTAGGGTTAATGCAGATTATTTGTTCTTCGTCTCTTCTGCGATGCCTGCGACTTAGAGGAAAACATTGCCTAACAGTCGCCCTTGTAGGAACTACTTGTTATAAGGAAGTCGTCTATGGCCCCCCCCCCCAAATCCCTCCCCCTGCCATACCATATATGTAGCCCATGAACCCACACTGAGAGGTACCACGTGGTTTTATAAGAAAGAAGTGAAACATTAAATCACACTTTAAACTTATGAGCAAATGCTCTCAGAAACCGTGGCTATTGGGCGCTACAAACATGTCTGCCTAAACATGTAACGGGGTAGTGTAGGTGTTAACGCCTCAGATTTGAGAATCAGAAGATATCGCATTAGTCGTTTTGGAACATCGGATTTCAAAAAAAAATTATGTGTATTTTAGTGTTTTTTCAAGTTTTGGGTTTGGGGGGGCCGTGAAGTTTTTCCTTTTTCGTTCCCCTTAAATTTTATATTAGCAGTGTCTTAGAGAATTCTTTGCTTTTGAATTTACGATTGGTCAATAAAATTTTTACTTTACCCGTGTCTCTCTTTAGCCAGAAGTTTTCCCTGGGGAAAGTTGTATTTGGGACAGTCTTGGAGGGGTAATAGTTGTCCATGTCAGACCAAATTTTTAAATTCGCAAACTAAAATTTTTTGTATATGTGGCTGCGAAATGGACTGGCCCTGTTCTAAGGCATAAATAATGACTTGCTTTGTCTGCGATAAAATGGGGAAACTTTTTGTGCCAGTTTTTTCGGGCCCAAATGTAAAAAATGTCGAGGGGAAAATGAATTTGAGGCGCACGTACAAGGGAAATCCCGGGCGTCCTGTAAATGGGCTGAACCCTTTAAATGATATGCTTTTCACTGACACACAAAATTTCTTGGCCCTTCTAAAAGCCTAGGTTTTATTTACCTTACAGATTTCCCGTCTCGGTAAACAGGGCAACCCATTTTTCCTGTATGTTTGTTTTTTCTTTTTTCAAAAGCCTCCTTTTACCACTGTTACATATTTGGAAAGTACACTGGCCGTGGACGCTCTCATGCTGCGCGATCAACTGAAACACGCTCAGGGACTTTTATTTCAAGTTATGCAAGCAGGGGTGCCCGAACCAAAGATTCAAACAAATAATTTACACCCCCCCCCTTTCATCCCCTATAGTTTTGTAAGTAGGTTAAACAAACCCTTAACGAGATAAAAATTTATCTTTAAAATGGTAAGTTTATGCTTTAGGTATTGTTTTACAGTATTTTTTTTTTTTTTTCCATTCGTCAAACAGTCGTCTGCTCCCAGAGGGGGTAAGGCAGAGGGCAAACTGTACCCCTCGTCCGTCCCGAGCCTTCCCGCTGTCTCCCGTTTTGTCGTTTTTTATAGCCGTGTTCAGCCCCAAAA
>CAJHNH020007656.1:0-392788 GCA_905116865.2 Candidula unifasciata
TTTCTATCTATCTATCAATTATCTTCATCTATCTATATCTATCATCTATCATCTATCATTATCTATCTACTTCTTTCTACTATTTATCTATCTATTATCTATCTATTTATCTATCTTTAAATTTCTATCTATCTTCATCTATCTATCTTCTATCTATTATCTATCTATCATCTATCTATCTATCTATTAAAATTAAAAAAATTTTATTACTATTACTTCTATCTATCATCTTCTATCATCTATCTATCTACTATCTATCTATTTTCATATTTTTTTCCACCTCTAGCTTTTTTGGGGGACTGTAAATGTTTTAGTACTATATATGTACATGATTTGTATTGTTCTTTTGTCATAATGTGGCCCCCGGGGTGGCCCATGGCAGCCAAACGTCATCGGGAAAATCTCGAGACAACATAGAAAATATTTCCCCACCCCAAACCACGTAGCCACAAAAGTAATTAAAAGCTGTAAAACAAAATAATGTCTGACAGTAAGAAAACCGAAGACAACGGCGGTCATCCTAATATTAACCACATCCGTCCAGCGCTGCTTGATCTGTAGATATATAGATGCAACACTATATACCCCTCACAACCTCACCCCCTCTCTCCTCAGAATAGCAAGTCATATGGGTAAGGTGTGATCGCTATGGGTGCGCTAATTGTAACTTTCTTATGTGGTTAAACGGGATACCTCGGTTTTGTTGTTAGTTTACTATCCAGTACAAGCCAAGTCAAGTAAAGGACCCTTTCCATGCTTTCAGACGAATTGGGCATATAGGACTAGTTCTAAATTTTACAGACCAGTCGGCACTTGGTGGGGGATATGGTCAGCATCACGCCAGCCGCCTTTACTTTCCAGTGCTTGTACCTGGTACCCACTCAAAGCTGGGTCGACTTTGAAGTCAATGTGTTACCACCGGCACTGGGATTTATTTCAGTCTTACGGTGTAAAATATTTTTTAGTCTTACAGTGTCAAACCTTTTAGTCTTGTTGTGTCAAACCTTTTTTAGTCTTACAGTGTCAAACTTTTTAGTCTTGTTGTGTCAAACTTTTTTAGTCTTACAGTGTCAAACCTTTTAGTCTTGTTGTGTCAAACCTTTTTTAGTCTTACAGTGTCAAACTTTTTAGTCTTGCTGCGTCAAACTTTTTTAGTCTTACAGTGTCAAACCTTTTCAGCCTTACCTTGTAGTCTTGCTGTGTCAAACTGTTTTAGCCTTACGGTGTCAAACCTTTTTAGTTTTATGGTGTCAACCCTTTTTAGTCTTACTGTGTCAAACTTTTTAGTCTTATCGTGTCAAACCTTTTTGTTTTAGGGTGTCAAACCTTCAGGTCTGCCATCCAGAGGAAAATCTTCTGCCCTCAGGTCAGACTTCTTAGGTAGCAGCCTGAAGGGGATAAAAGGTACGCACGCACGCATGTAATATTTGCCCGATGCTCTAAAACAGTGAGGGTTCAATAGCTTTATTCTACAGCAGTGGTTCTCAACCTTCCTAATACCGCAACCCTTTAATACAGTTCCTCATGTTAGGCGACCCCTAGTCATAAAAATTTTTCGTTGTACTTCATAACTTCATTGAATATGTGTTTTCCGATGGTCTTAGGCTACCCTTATATAAGGGTCGTTCGACCCATAAATAGGTCGCAATCCACAGGCTGAGAACCGCTGCT
This sequence comes from Candidula unifasciata, assembly GCA_905116865.2. NCBI lineage: Eukaryota > Metazoa > Mollusca > Gastropoda > Stylommatophora > Geomitridae > Candidula > Candidula unifasciata. Next base: position 1,672 of record CAJHNH020007656.1, read on the forward strand.
CTACAGTAAGAGAAATAGAAGTTACATTAAGAAAATACATATTTGACTTACTTGGAATAATGGAAACGTTGTGATGAGGGAGAAAAGAAGTGGTACAAATATCAAATGAATAGTCCGGCATTGAAGCATTGTGTTACGAGCCTTTTTCTTTTTGATACTGATTCGTCTTCTTTCTGTTAAAATAATAGCATTGAAAATGTTAGTTTAGCGTTGGGGCGTCTAACGAGAATGACTCCAACGATGCCAGCAACGAGAGAATACAGCGTGAAAATAAAAACACCAAGACGCAGAGGGAGAACGAACGAACGAGCGAACTTTTTTAATCATCATCACCAGGTGCCTTGCGTGGGCGATCATGCCTCTCCAAAATCCACGATCTCCTGCAGCATGTATCAGTTACTTTTTTAATAGGGATGCATATTTGTCACGCAGGCCTGTCTTACATTCGACCCTTCCAAACCTTCATCTTTCAGATCGCAATTATATTTTATCGTTTAAGCATATTAGATATTTTATCAGTAAAGTATATTATGTTTACTTTATATTATGTTTGGATAAAGGGAGTCAATGATGGTCTGAAATTTCACATTAAAAAAACATACCAAGCAATCGAGTTCGAGATAGCTCGGTTACCTATCATCTCCCGAGGGTGCTGAGTGGCCTCGAGGTATGGTGTTCGCCTGGAGTGCTGGAGGTCCCGGGTTCAAATCTCGGTGGGATTTGTCTCCACGTTGACTTCTAGTAATTTCCCCTGGTCTCTGGGTATTAAGACCAGACGCCCGTGTGTATTGTTGCTCATGTAAAAAAATTCCTTGGCGTGGGCGATCATGATGTCACTCCATGCCATGAGAACAAGTTGTCAAGAATCTTCTCTTGTTGTTTTCATTTTGTTCTCTATAATTCAGTAACTCTTCCAAGCTGTCGTAAGATGCTCCCGTTTTATTTTTATTTTTGTAGGCCTTAGTCAAAATCAATGCAAAGCAATATGCTACCTTATGACTCGTAGCTGGTTTTGAACTTCTTTTAGTTGATATTACCTATATTTGCTTACAACGCCAAGCTACAAACACAGATATTATAATAAGGATCATCTAGAATTTAAGGTTAAGACCTGTCTAACATTGTTAATGTTCAAAGAGTCATTATTCTTTTTCTTCTTCTTCCTAACGTTCACAGGCTGTAAACTCAGACTTAAAGTTTTGTTCGTCCACTTCAAGACTTTGCTCCTGTTCCAGAACATGAATTCTTTTTGTTTTTTGTTTTAGAGAACTGGCTTTTTTGTATGCATGCTTTTGGTTCCTCTTTGGAATGAGTTATTTTCTTATTTCAATGCATGTTCTCATATTTGTAAATGAGGTTGAATACTAAATAAACATAAATGATTTACTGGAATTCGATTGAAAGGTATCGAGTACGAAGGATAGTGTGTGCATCAAGTAATGAAAAAGTCGAGACTAGCGTGCATGTTGGCTGAAAGTGTGCTAGATGAGAAAAAGCAAGAATCGTGTGTGGAACATTGGAGAGGGAAACATGTTATTTAAACTTGGAACCAATGATAAGATTCAGTCTTGTTTTCGATCTGGTCTTGTGCCTGAGCTGAACGTCTTATGAGGAGATCGAGTACATGTATTCTAGTAACTAGCCCGAAGAAAAAATCGAACTAATCAATCCATGACAACACGGAATGGAGGTGGGAATGTCAGCTATGCTGTGCAGCTTCTGAATGCTGATTTGGGAGCCGTGAAGTGCAAGCGTGAGATCCACTGACAGTGAAAATCCTGCATAGTTATTGTATGTAAGTAGATGCTTGTGAACATAGCTAGGTCCCTAGACGATATTCCTCTGGCGCATTGTTTCATCGAGAGGACATCGTTGTAGAATAAACTGAGTCTGTTTTGAAATATCTGTCAGTGTGTCAAAGCAGACTAGATTAGAGCCAAATACTCTGACACTAGTATCAGTCAGAGTGACACTGATTTCGAAGGAAAAAGAATTTTTCAACAACGACCATTATTTGGAAATTCTGTGTAACCTTCCTGCTTTTTCCAATGTTTAAGTACGAATTTGCTTTAACAATTATCTTGGCTCACAGGGTGACCCAGCGTAAAATGGGTAGCAGGTAATTGCAGGGAAAGTAAAGGCGGCCGGTCTGGTGCTAACCACATCACTATCCAAATAGTCAATAAAAATTTAAATCTTGCATTAGACACACAAAAAGAATAAAGGCATAGTAAAGGGTCATTTTACTTAATTCAACTTTAGTTTAATTCGAATACTAATACTAGAGAAAGAACATTATATTGAATTACGAGAGAGAGAGAGAGAGAGAGAGAGAGAGAGAGAGAGAGAGAGAGAGGGCCAGGTGGGCGGGGGTAAAAAGGGGCAGAGTAAGTGAGTGTGAGAAAGAGAAAAAGTAACTGAGATATGAAGAAATATAGTGAGTAAATGAGCGAGTGAATAAATTAGTTAGTGAATGGGTGGGTGGATGAGTGAGTGGCTGGCTGGCTGGCTGGCTGAGTGAGTGAGTGAGTGAGTGAGTGAGTGAGTGAGTGAGTGAGTGAGTGAGTGAGTGAGTGAGTGAGTGAGTGAGTGAGTGAGTGAGTGAGTGAGTGAGTGAGTGAGTGAGTGAGTGAGTGAGTGAGTGACTGAGTGACTAAGTGACTGAGTGAGTGAGTGAGTCAGCGAAAAAATAGTGAGTGAGTGAGAGGGAGGGGAGGGAGACAAGACAGTTAAAATAACACTTTGAGTAGATTAATATAACATCCAACTAGAATATAAAAAATTAAGTAAACTCAAAGATGGCGTACCTAGCAATGATCTTGGTAGAGTTTAGTTTATCTACGTGGACTAACCTGTAGGTTTTTTTGTTCTACACTTGTAGAAGTCAGTTACCATAACTGTGTAGTGGCAGTCACTGGAACCATGGTTCGGTTCACTGAATTTACCTAAAAGAAATATCACACGCAAATTGAACTAAACCATACTCATTAACACACACACACACACACACACACACACACACACACACACACACATTTTGCTACATGACACAGAAGCAGACAGCTAGGCAAATAGACAAACAGACGGACAGACTGACAGAGACGGACATACAGATAGGTTATGGGTCAGACAAACCGACAGATTTACAGACATACGTCTATTTAACCGGGTAAGTAGACGATCGACGGACAGAAAGAGAGACAGATGGATGGATAGTTAGATAGATAGATACACAGACAAAGAGAAAGACAGACAGCAGATAGTATAGATAGCTATACAGACGGGCAGATAGTAGATGCTATCCCTCCCTCTTATTCTCCCGACCTTACCTTAAGTCCTCTGAAGCATTCCAGCACTCTAAACCTATGCTACTTCCACTGTCTCTGCCCACTGGCGAATAACAGCGTAAATGCCAAAGATGTAACAAAAATCTTAAATTAGTATATTTTCAGGAGGAGGAAGACAACGGAACCCACCAAAGGCCACCTGGCGCTCTGAAGCAGATAGCTGAGGGCATTGCACCAAGGGGGACCAGCACTCGGGGATTCCAGTCTCTCTTAGCCACTCTACCCCCAAACCACATGTATGTTAACAATGCCTCTCAGTCTTATTTCACACCACAGGGACCTCAACCCACCAGGAGCACCAGCGTCGGGAAGCCACCTCTCTCAAGCTATCAGTCGCTCTCATTCTTCCGACCTAACTATAAAATCTCCTGGCACATTCGAGCAAATTACCTCTCTCATTTGCAGCCTATCTTACCTCCACTACTTCTCCACACTCTGTGGGGAAAAAAACGGGCTGATCACAACAACAGATTGTGACGGCCCTGGTTGTCCTGAACAGGAACATTGTTGGAGACGTCGTGACCTGGTGTTTGGCTTTTCCCAGCGGCTTTACAGAACGGCAACCAAGCAGCAATAGGGCACCAGCGCAGCGATCAGCACGAGGTAAACCAAGCACCAGAAACAATCAGCTAAAACTAACAGATATCAGCACTAAGAGAACTGGACCAGATCAGACCCAAAACCCCAAGTAACGCACCGGACTTAGGAAGACAACGAACAGAAATATCAGGTGTGAATTCACACCACAAATAATAGGAAACCAAATAAGATAGCCAAGGAACCTTACTTCATATAGCAGGCACCAGGGCGGCTTAAAAAAAAAGGATCAAATTTGGAATTTTTGTTGGACAACTGGAATTGGAATTGGGCAGACAGACAAGCAGACGGACGGACGGAGGAAATAAGCAGCGGTTATTTTAAAAGGGGAAAAACATTAAGAGGCGGTTTTTCGAAGACGTGCATCATCATATCAGTGACAGGGTCGCCCACTGGCTGGCCGGTAGACGGCTTCGTCATCCATCGGGACAGTGGGTCTGTCTCTCTTGATTGCATCAGCACTTCAAGTCCTTTTCAAGGTTACTTGGCGGCGTGCAATGCTAAGCATTCGGGGAGACGATTTTTTAAGCAAAGCAACGGTACGGACTTTCATTCATAGAGAATCCTTCCGCAAAGGCCGCAGTTTACCTATTTCTGCACCTTACTGTGTCACTTGAACAGATGTAAGTTTCTGCTGTTTTTCAAGCTCGGCCGCTTGGGATGAAATGAGTTAAAGTTAATAGTCCTTAGGACCGAAAGAGTTAAGGGTGTATGCTCCACTAGGGGATCAAAGTTAGAAGAATATTACGAAGACATGTCTAAGGCAAAAGAAATTCAAGATGGGGACGCAAAGCTGTGCCCATGTCGACAGGCAACCCAGAAGACTGTACATGTACTGTAGACAAGCACTGTGTTTGTTGTAAGTAAGTCTTGCCTGTTAGCATTCCCGTGACAATCAAGATGCATGGATCAGCGCAGACGCGTGGTACAAAAGCCTTTTCATCTAACAGTTACTATCGCAAAAAAATATATACTAGTTTCAAGTGCCCACCGTCGTGTTGTTGACATCTGCCTCGTCTTCGATATCCTCTATAACCATTTTCTGCAAACATTTAAAGATGTAATATGATCTAAGTATATCAGATACCGCGAAACGACACTGTCTGTGCTTCAGTCTCTCTCTCTCTCTCTCTCTCTCTCTTTCTTTCTCTCTCTCTCTCTCTCTCTCTCTTTCTCTCTCTCTCTCTCTCTGTGTGTGTGTGTGTGTGTGTGTGTGTGTTCAGATCCTGAAGAATTATTGCTTTTTTTTCTGATGCATTATTCTCTAAGAATCTTTCATTAACATTTTATTTTAGTGTTTGCAAAAAACGTCCACGACTCACATCGATATTCACAGCAATGGTTTCAAATATCTAATTTAAATAACGCGAACACATAGAAAATATTGCATAATTTATTGCCAGGGCATATTTCAGTTTATCTAATTAAGGGCATTACTAAAGTTACATCATAATATAATGAAGCGCGCAAATTGAATTAATTCCACTGAAATTAACCCCATATGGTCTCACTCGTCACTTTGTCCGTCTAATCACTTGAAGTTCATCATACTCACGTGACTTATCAGGGTAACTTCCCATTTATTACGAACTCCTTCTGTTAACACACAAAATATGAAAATATAGAGTGGGTATTGTTCATTTTTATTGTCAGAGCTTAGGCTAGTTTCAGCATTCGCCTGTTCGGTGTATGGTCACAGAAATATGCTACCATATGAATTATGCATGTTCACAAGATTTTCACCTGAAGTTGTTTGCTGATGCTACATCATACTGACCCTTTTGAAAGAGGAGCTTTTGGCTATAATTGTGACTGTTTCTTGCGCCAAAGATATTGTCTAAAATTGAGTTTGTGTGCCATATACAGTGGTTTCAGTGTCCCTATAGTGGGTGTCCCTTCCTGCATGTCTGGGTCTGGTATGTTGGTCTTGTTGTGGATCGTCTGGGTCCGTCCACCAGACAATTTTCTTACTATTTAATCTGTGATGACCCTGCGTTGTATGGTCTTCACGCTCACAGCAAGCCGGACAGAAAAAAAAACCGCGCAAGGCACCACGGCACGGGATATTCCGATCCGGAGATATGAACAAGCCAAAGACCGAGGTTGACTCGTGGTCATTTGGTAACCACAGCTTGAAGAAGACAGTTTAGATGGTTGCGATGTAGTGATTGAAATGTCTTAACGTCATGTGTAATATCATTGCAGATGTATTGTGGGAACGTGTAGCGATGTCGATGAAACACAGTGAAATGTAAGAATCGGGAAGAATAAACTGATAGAATGTTTATCTGGAAACTGACAGCTGTTCGGCGTTAGTAACTGAAGAAAGTTGTGTCGAATTCAGAAACAGATTCTAGTCTTCGCTATGTCTCTTGACTGATAGGATTAGCTGTTCAAATCGTGTAGCATTATTTGAGAAGTCTTATCAAATGTATTGTGGAAACTGCATTTCCGCAAATTATGAACTGATCAAATATACCGCCGATCCTCATACTCTTGATTAGGCATAGAATTCAAACACAGTTATCAACATGTTATGAAAAGAAATGAAATGACAAAATTATAACCAGCAAACTTTTTTGGAAAAGACTGAGTTAATTTTACATTTATATATATATCTACCTTGGTCATTTTTTTTTTTTTTTTTTTTTTGAAACTTTGTTTTAAATGGGAAAAAAAACACATAGACCTGGGCAAAGACACAGTAACTGTGTGAGACAGCAAACAGCGAGCTCCTAATTATATCAGCACTGAACATAACATTCAGGGTCGCCGACATCACAACCAAAATATTGCAAAAAGTGGATGGTGGGCGGGGGGGGGGGGGGGGGGGGGGGGGGTGGGGGGGGGGTTGCAAGAACTGTATCCTCAAGACAAAACGGTATCAACCATTGCAGTGGTATTTGGACACCTTATTACCAGTTGTTGGGGATAGTTTTTTTTTTTTTTTGTTACTTCACACTTTCAGCTATGTGCGTGTTTGTCTCAAAGTTATTGTTAAGAGATTTCAAACCGCCTGCTGATTTCTGATACTTAGAGCATTCATTTCTAAATACTGTTAAATATCACCTTTGAGTTGGGTTCCAGTACCCTATTTTGTGGCGGAGAAAGAAATAGAACCCTTACAAAAATGAGGATAAGGACAACTAATAATGGATTTTCTGAAATCAGATGTGCTTGACTTGCTTTGCGGGGAAAAAAGTCATAATGTTTAACCAGCATACCACCCCCCCCCCCCACCTCCCAGAGCGTAGCTTTTGGTTTTAATTGTGACTAGGTTATTTGCGCCACATGAAATGGCTTAGCATTGCTGGCCACCAAGTAACTATTAAAGGACTCTTACAGTGTTGATGCGATCAAGAGAGAGAGAGAGAGAGAGAGAGAGAGAGAGAGAGAGAGAGAGAGAGAGAGAGAGAGAGAGAGAGAGAGAGAATGAGAGAGAGAGACCCGAATGCTGTAGACTGACTGACTTTCTACCCCACCAGGACATCATACAAGCGATAAACATCCGATGACACAAAGTGCCACCATGTGGATGAGGATAGCCGTGGAGAGGTCCCAGAAACTGCGTTCAGACAATTAGCCATATTTATGGCCTGTCTATATTGCGGCCCCTGGCAAAAGACAGGGTGGGGCTTCAAATAACAAAAAATTTCGTCCAATGGGCGACCCGGTCGTCGATGGGATATCAGATGTGCTGGGCCGAAAGACACATACATATATGGCAGCCGAGTTGTAAATCACAAATCAGGGTGCTAGGAGGAGGAGGGGATAAGGAGGAGAAAGAGAAAGAGGAGGAGGAGAAGAAGAAGAAGGCGACGACAACGACGACGACGACGACGAAGAAGAAGAAGAAGAAGAAGAAGAAGAAGAAGAAGAAGAAGAAGAAGAAGAAGAAGAAGAAGAAGAAGAAGAAGAAGAAGAAGAAGAAGAAGAAGAAGAAGAAGAAGAAGAAGAAGAAGAAGAAACAGAAGAAGAAGAAGAAGAAGAAGAAGAAGAAGAAGAAGAAGAAGAAGAAGAAGAAGAACAAGAACAAGAACAAGAACAAGAACAAGAACAAGAACAAGCTAGCTATACTGTTCAGATACCTAAATGTCTCCCTTCTAATATACTACAAATGATTAATAACATCTTTATCCCCACTTTATGCTGTCAGTGCCAAGCGTGGACAATAACGGGAACCGGCGACGGCTACCATAATTAAAGTGGCACAAGTCAAGACTTAAATAAGGCTTTTAGGCAGTCATTAACCAACCACTGCCCAACAATATTAATGATATAAAGGTAGTCGCCCTAAACGAGGCTGCTCCTGGATGGCAGAGGCTGAAAATTGTGAAAGGTGTGTGACTTGATCATGGAATAGAATGGGCGGAGACACCAGTAGACATGCTTCACCTGTCTGCTGTTGACATAACACTGTGAAGGTACTGCAGAACCCAGATTCCTGCTACTGTCGACATCGAGAGCGCTGATAGATTACCGTTCACGTCCAGAAGTCATCGTCATCTACACAGAGAGATCTGAAGTGCGGGTCAAGGTCAGCTTGGGCATACACAACACAAAGAATGAGAAAAACCATAATATAGGATAGTGGAGCTTACCAGGCAACTACTTCAAACATGACCATAAAGATAGTTGCTGCAGAACAAGAGGCCACACGTGCAGTATTGGTATCAGACTCATTGAACATACACACCTTTCAATGCCGGAGTAAGGGGTAATGAATGAGCCAACCAACTGGCAAGAAATACACCAACGCATGTAGGAAAAATGTGGACTTTGCTGACATCGTCAAAGTTAGGCTGGCGTATAATGATAAATCTCTTACGCTAACACGACTGCGTGAGTTAGGAGTCAAACTTAGAGAAACGTATATGCTGCCTTCGAGGCCAAGACATAAAACACTATAAAACCATCTTCTAATGGGAACAGTCAGCAGAGGTACCTTGGAGTGTCAGCTGCATCGGAGGACTGAGGACACAAGGAAATGCTTATGTTTTTTCGTTTATTCGTTTATATTGCCTCGTTATATGTGTCAGGTGTTTCATCAAGGCACAGTAAATACAATGCTTTCATCTGTTTTATATATTTATGTTTTGATTCAACTATGATCATCGTTGGTACTATATCCACAGATTAATTTGGTTCCATTATTTGTAATGGAAATAATTGACTTCGAATTCCAACGATTTGGAATTTGATCACCATTTGGGAACGGATTATGTTCGGATTCCGAGGTAACACTACACTAGCCGTAAGAGAGAAGTTTGGACATCAGCACCCGGAACGCTAAGAGTGTTGCGAAGGTATGACCGATCAGAGAGCACCCTATCAAATCTGTCCTGGTGGGCACTGGTCAGGACCGGCTCCAGTGGAATGGTCCTTACTGGGAAAGAAACCAAACCACACTATACGACCTTCAGTGGGAGCCTCCTTAGAAATCTGCGATGGATATGGACGAGAAGCGCCGGTATGAAAACAAGACGTCATTTTAATAAAAGATAAAATAGCCAACTACAAGATATTCTTAAAGTTAGCCAATAGGAATTCAAAACGGACAATCATCATGGATAAATGTGCTAGGTTTTGGTGTGGATATGCATACACTGTGTTTTCTTTGTGGCAGTGTACCTGCTCCTGTACCCTGTGCGTTTCTGTGTGGGTAAGAATTTGAAATCTGATGAAACAAGCGACCACTATTTTCAACAACCAGTTTACAAAGTTAGGGAGCCGCTGTAGTCTAGCGGCTAGACACTCGGTTGCGGATCGGAACGTCGGGGGTTCGATTCCTGACGAGAGCAGGATTTTTTTCAAAAATGACTTTGGCTTCCAAGTTGACCCAGCCTTGAGTGGGTAGTAGGAACAGTCGTGGGAAATAAAGGCGGCCGGTGTGATGCTGACCATATCCCCACTAAGTGCCGTTAGGTGTATAAAATATAGGTCTAGCTAGCCCTATATATCTAATACGCCTGAAGGCGTGGAAAATGGTCCTTATCTTTAGTTTGCGAAGCCAAAACGTTATATCTTTGTCATTGAGAGATATAAAAAGAATTCTTGCTTGCTACATACATCCAGTTTTAACATATGGCTGTGAATCCTGGACAATCGGTAGGCAGGCCAAATAATTTCTTTAGGCCTCAGAGATTTGGTTTTACGTAAGAATGCTTAAAATAGACAACCAAAAAGAGCAACCAAGAGGTTTTAAAAGAGACCGAAGCCCAAAGACAACTTATCACAGACACCAGAAGGAGACAGTCATCATTTTTCGGCCATGTTATGAGAAGAGGGAAAGGGAAGAAGTCTTGTTGCATGGCATGAGGTGTGTCAGCACACGAACTAATACATGCTGCAGGAGATCGAAGATTGTGGAGAGGCATGATCCCCCACGACAGTCCGCAAGGCACATGATGATGATGAAATGATATTATCAGCTTCCGTTTCTTGAAAATATCAGGGAAAGTTATAAATATATAGTTAAATAATATATATATATATATATATATATATATATATATATATATATATATATATATATATATATATATATATATATTGACTGAGATTGAGTCACGAAGAGAACTGATTGCCCACATCATAAACAGACAATCTTAATTTATTGGTCCTGTCAGAAGAAGGAGAAAACTGGAGATTTTCATAACAGGAAAGTTGCAGGGGAAGAGAGGCAGAGGGAGACCGAGAGAAAAAATGCTGGACAGTGAAATTATGACATGGAGAATCATCTGTGTCAGCTGATTGAAAATACAGGAGGCAGAAAGTTGTGGATAGACATAACTACCAACGCCACACGACATGGACTTTAAGACGAAGAAAATCACTTGGTTTCTATATAAAATGTTACAATTTTTAATGTCACCTATTTCATGTCGCCTACGACTTGTGGTTGGCGGACTAATGCCAGTTAGTGAAAGACTTCCGGTATGTCCAACACAAGAAATATCAAAACAATCAAATAGCGACTACATCATTTAGGTTTAGGTTGCTGCTGAGCAAATGAGACACTAAAAGCGACGATGCCAAATGAGATGCTACACGCGACAATGCTAAATGAGACACTAAACACGACGATTCCAAATGAGACACTAAACGCGACGATGCCAAATGAGAAGCTAAACGCGACAATGCTAAATGAGACACTAAAAGCGACGATGCCAAATGAGATGCTACACGCAACGATGTAACACTGGAAGTATAGGCCATGTCTGTGACAAAATGAAAGTAAACAAATCGAATAGATCGAAGTTATTGCAGTGCTTCATATCTAATACACAACGATCCAGCCACGTATATAAGATTTTATAAAATCTAAATAGCAGAGCTAACATTTGATATTTTACAATACTGTCCATATTTCGAACGGTTCCGTTGGTAAAATCGTTTTGCAATCCAGTCTTTGACATGCCAGGGTCGATTTCAAAAGCCGACTATTTAGAAAAAGACGTTTCTGTTGCTTACAGATAATAGCGAATGGGGCGCTACCCGCGACGATGTAGCAGTAAAAGTATAGGCCATAAAAGCGATAAAAACGAATTAGAGAAATCGAATGAGTCTAAAATATTGCAGTGCTTTATCTATCATAAACAGCGATCCAGTCATGTAGTGGTACAGAGAGTCGCTCAGTGAACAAAAGTTTTGGACTTCACCAGGTAATATTCCCGAAGTTAGCCATTGTTCCTGGATTAGATGTTGGCCGGTCCGTGAAAGCCTTTTTTTCCAGGTCCTCGGGTGTTAGCAAAGTGTACTTTATTACACGAATACTGTGAAGGACCAAATGCAGGGCAGGATTTTGACTTGATTAGGACCTAAGACATGTGAAGTCATGAGGCCAATGTTTTAAATTACACAAGCTAATCTTTTTTGAAAAAATGTTATGGTTTTCAAATATATGGATAACAGAAACACTTCATTGAGGTACGAGGTGGAAGAGAAGAAGGAGGAGAAGGAGGAGGAGGAGAATGATAATAATAATAATAATTATTATTATTATTATTATTATTATTATTATAAAGCAGCTGCTGGGAGACTCTTCCAGACCATAAACCAAGGGTTTCTTAGCAAAAGAGAAATTGGCAAGAGGACGAAAATGGCTGTTTACCGCTCTACCTATGTACCAGTCCTGACCTATGGGTGTGAGTCATGGGCAATGACAACAGCTCACAGAAGCCAGCTGCAGGCCTCGGATATGAGATATCTGAGAATGGTGGTCCAAGTGACAAGAAGGGACAAAGTCCGCAATCAGACAATACGTCAAGATCTTGATACCCAGTCCTGACAAACCCGAGTGGATCAGTCACAGTTACGATGGTTTGGACATGTATGCAGAATGGGAGAAAATCGGCCACCATTGCAGGCATGGGAGGCTAAGAACCAGGGAACCAGACCTCCAGGACGACCCAGGGTACGCTGGAAAGACAACATCCGACAGTCCCTAACTGACAGAGGACTGGAATGGAACAAAGCCAGAAAAAAAAAAAAAACTGCCGATAGAGACGTCTGGCGATCTCTCTGGCAAACCTCTACACCCCAAGGTAGAAGAGGAGCGACTAAGTAAGTAAGTAAGTATTATTATTATTATTATTATTATTATTATTATTCACTCCTTCTCTTCCTTCTTCTTCTTCTTCTTCTTCTTTTTCTTCTTCTTCTTCTTCTTCTTCTTCTTCTTCTTCTTCTTCTTCTTCTTCTTCTTCTTCTTCTTCTTCTTCTTCTTCTTCTTCTTCTTCTTCTTCTCCTCCTCCTCCTTCATCTTCTCCTCCTTCACTCCTTCTCCTTCTCTTCCTTCTTCTTCTTCTTCTTCTTCTTCTTCTTCTTCTTCTTCTTCTTCTTCTTCTTCTTCTTCTTCTTCTTTTTCTTCTTCTTAATATAATTAATATTATTATTACTTAATATAATTAATATTATTATTACTAATAATATTAATTATATTAAGAAGAAGAAGAAGAAGAAGAAGAAGAAGAAGAAGAAGAAGAAGAAGAAGAAGAAGAAGAAGAAGAAGAAGAAGAAGAAGAAGAAGAAGAAGAAGAAGAAGAAGAAGAAGAAGAAGAAGAAGAAGAACAACAACAACAACAACAACAACAACAACAACAACAACAACAATAACAACAACAACAACAAAATATTGCTTCTAATACTTTGAACATTTCAAGAACTGAACCAATAAATAGAACCAGACTATTTTATAAAGAAAAGGAAAATCCCTCTAGAAAGTGGCTGAGAATGTAGACAGACCCTTGCACCTCAAGAAATTTGACCCATATTGTATATAGTTGGTCATGCCATTTCTTTTTTAAGCAACGGTTCTTAAACTATACAAAGTGACACAAATGACTCGCGTTTTTTGTAGTTGGCCATTTAAAACACAATAAAATATTTGGAGATATTTTTATGCGCAAATAGGGAGCAGTTGTACAGCAGAGGACAGGTGCTTGGCATTCTTAATTTCAAATCCGCTTTATAATTGACCTGGGCGCCAGCCTTTGAAAAAGAAAGATACAGGACATGGTATGTGATGAAAACATGGAGGGGATGCAGGTGTTCAATGTTTGCTTTCAAGCTAGTTAAGTTCTACATACACTAATATCGTGGGTGCACAGCCAATAGATCTTGACCTAATACTCCCTCCAGTGATAAACTGAATTTCTGGTGGCGATTATCGGTGTTAGCACCTCTAGCCTTGTGCCTTTACTGCGTCTGAACTTTTCTAGATTTGGCTAGGAATCATAGTCTGATTACTAGTTTGAGTTAGCGGCAGTGACAAGGTGCAGTCAACTAGTGACTTAACCCAGCAAGGAACTAAGACATTCAAGAAAGGAGGCTGGAAACATACACCAAACTTTCTCCTCAAGACTCGCTTCCTCGCGGCTCTAGACAGGGACAGTGTGTTATATTCGGACTAGGGACAGCGCATAATTTAAAACTTGTCCGTGTAAGAAACACGTAGCAGCGTAGCACTAGAAAGTTTTAGGATATTCTCCAACACTGTCAACTCTATGCTGGCCACAGAAAGGCAATCTGACCTGCTCCAACTTTAGTGAATACAAAGATCTATGGTATACGGCGAGATAGTGGACTGTATTATAGCTTTCATATATGCTCCGGCCTCCCGATACAAATTTTCTGACAGAAGGATCGAAGAAGAAGAAGAGACTAGATTTTAAACAGAGCAGTACAAGGCATTTCGTATGATTTTCACTAGAACTGGAACGCAGCAAATACGGCATGACCCGTTTTTAGTAAGACTGAAATGACTACAGGCAACCTTTATCATTCCCTAGCTTTTTTAAATGACGCTTCGGAAACAATGTTCAATCTGGCGTGAATATTGTATTTTGAGGTATTCATTTGCCGACAAAATTGTTTGAGAACTATTGTGGCATTGTCTCCCCCTAAACGCGATATAATCTGCAAACTATAATTAAATCAAATCATTTCTAGTGTTTACGGTACGTCTGGAAAAACTTGTCTAGAGGAACATGATTATTGCTACCGGTAAATGGTTTCTCTCTTTTATGTAACATTTTCATTATCTGGTTTATTGTCGGGTAACATGCTGACATTCTGTGTGAATGTTTGTGTGTGTGGGAAGAGGGGGGATGGTGGTGGGGGTGGGGGGGGGGGGGTTATCTTCTTTTTTTTTTATTCTTTCGTGTTTACACTTAAAAGAGAAGCTGAGACGTTGTATTATTTTTTAGGCCTAGGCTGCGATTTCTGTCCCTTTTAGCCCAACACATTCAATTTCAGTAAATCTTTAATTTGTTAAGGGGCAGTAGAGATCTGTCCCCCCCCCCCCCCCCCCCCCCAGTCCCAAACAACTCCAATAGAATCAAGAAACCCACATGGGGAATTGGTTCTACTAAGTTTCAATGTAAAGTTCTACACGATACAATGCTATACATTCGTCATCATCACAATTATTATCCTTTTGTGCCGTTTCATGTCATATACAGCTTGCAGTCTTTTTTTTTCACATTCCATTCGATCCTAGCAATCTCTTCGATATCATGAATAGAATTCAGTCAAACACTTTTGGCCTCTCTCATCAACTTCGTTTTAGACTTTTTTTGGACCTCCTGGCCTTCCTTAGTCCCTTTATTTCTCTTAATTTTGGGGGCTGCTTGGTCTCGAGGCATGGTGTTTTCCTCGAGTGCTAGAGGTTCCGGGTTTAAAATCTGGTAAGGGCTGGGATTTTTTTCACGTGGACTTGGACTTCTAGTATTTTCTCTGGCCTCTGGGTAGTGAGATCAGACGCCAGTGTGCATTGCTGCGAACGTAAAAAATCCCTTGGCAGTTGGAAATCGAATAGTAGCCTAACGGCGCTGCCCGGGCAAAATTTGGAGTTTAAAATCTACCTAAAGTATTTCAGTATCTTCGCCGGTGCTACAGAGTCTGTGCACTGTGCTGAGCTTCTTCGGACTCAACATGAGTTAGAAGACAGAACATTGCACTTATCGGTCCCTACCCATAGATAGACCCAGGCGGAAAATAGGGTATCAGGTAAATGTGAACCCAACTGAAAAAAGGTACTAGGTAAATGTCTGTTCAGCCGGAAAAAGGGTACCAATTAAAATGAGTACCAGGTAAAATAGGTTACGGGTAGAAAAGGTTCCAGATAAAGTAATTACCAGTAACAATGATGCCAGCTAAAAGATGTACCAGGTAAAACAAGTACTTGATATAAAACAAATACCATGTAAAATAGAAACCAGATAAAGTGCTACCATGAAATAACATGTGAAGTAATGGTGGTCTCATCGCTCATCGTCTATTGTTTGGTTTATACCAGCGGTTCTCAGCCTGTGGGTAGCGACCCTTTTGTCAAAGACCATCGGAAAACACATATTTACTGAAGTTGTGAAGTAGCAACGAAAATAATTGTATGGTTGGGGGTCGCCAAAGCATGAGGAACTTATTAAAGGGTCGTCTCATTAAAGAAGGTTTAAAGCCACTGATCTATACCAATCATGCGTCTAGAACACTATGTCCGGTGCGCAAAAGACGTGATAGGGGTCCTTTGTTCTCCCATACCTCAAATCAGAATCTTATTACCCGGACAAGAGAGCATTATCATCATCATCATGTATCAGGTCCTTTGCAGAATGTCGTTTTCATCACGGTCTGCCTGAAAGAAATTGTTTCTCGCCAGCTCTCCAGCCTCGTGCCCTTTCCTACCCAAGTTGTCATTTACATCTTGCACCCATCTTTGTGCTGTTTTACCCCTGACCTTCTTTCCTAATATCTTCTGCTATTATTCTTTTTAATCGGCCGTGCGCTTGACATGGCCAACATATTTCAGTTTCTGAGACAAGATGATGTTCACTAGCCAATCTTCCTTGACGATCAGATCTTTAAGAATGTCAGTATTTTTTTTTTTTAGTCCATGGAATGCTGAGAAACGTAAGATATCATTGCAGGTAAAAATTCTCTGTTTTCTTCCTTAAGAACTCGTGATCATACTGAGGTCATGCTATAAAATATTTCTTGTTACAAATTTTAGATTCAGCAGCGCTCTTATAAAAGCAGTGACACAGGATCAAGGGGACTTTCAGCCTCCTGAGCCCCTCCCCCTCCATAACAACCATCACCATCTCATAGAAATTGTGTAAGGGGGCTAAGTGCTCCCCCCCCCCACACACACACACACACACTCACACACACACACACACACACATACATGCCCTCAACCACTTAAAGACGTTCTTTTATTTATTTCTTGTCTTTTTAAAATGATTGGTCACATATTATTTAATTATTATGGAAAATATTGGCAAGATATGGAGTAAGCGAACACCTCATCGAAGTGTGCAAAAGTTTATACAGAGATTGTAGACGTGTAGTTAGAATAAATCAGGGAACATCTCATCCTTTCACAGTTACATCTGGAGTAAGACAGGGGTGTGTCTTATCACCACTGCTGTTTATCACCTACATCGACAGTATATGCAAGAATGCCAAGCCCATGAATGAAGATCTTAGTAAGATCAACGAATTACTCTTTGCAGATGACCAGGCCTTGAAAGCAGATACAGCCATGAAATTGCAACAACATCTAACATCCATGAATGAAGAATGTAAAACAAATAATATGAGAATCAACACTGAAAAGACAGAAGTAATGTCAATAGGAAAAAAGAAGACAGATCTAAACATAGCAATAGAATACAAAGGCATTAAACAGGCATCTGAGTTTAAATATCTGGGAACTACATTTACCGAAGATGGGAAATTGGATAAAGAAATTGACATTAGATGCAGTAAAGCAAACCAAGTATTGGGACAGCTAGCCCCCCTCTTACAGCATAAGACAATCCCAATCAGCACAAAGAGACATCTTATTCAAAGCATATTTATTCCAACTCTGTGCTACCAGTGCCAGACATGGTCACTCACAACAAACCATAAAAGAAAATTAGTAACCACGGAAATGAGATGTCTGAGAAGGGCTGTAGGAGCGACCATAAGAGATTAGATCAGGAATGAGATCATAAGAGAACAAATCGGCACAGAACCAATTCTGGATTACATACAAAGACAGCAAGTGAAATGGTTTGCCCAGTTAGAGAGAATGCCTTGTGACACCATACCATACAAAGCATACATGGAAAGAGAAGAAGGACGTAGAGCACGGGGTAGACCAAGAACAAGATGGAAGGATAACATCAGAGAAACTCTACAACAGCACGATGTGCCTATGGTCGAGGCTGCCAGAAGAGCTAGAAACAGAACCTTATATCTCCTTCAACACCCACAGCGGTAAAAGAGGAAGTGGAGAAGAAGTGAAGAAGAAGAAGAAGGTCACATATTTCACTCTGACGCCAAGTGAGAAAATAATTACAAAAGGAACTGAAATGGGAAACAAACGGTCTGAGAGAGAGAGAGAGAGAGAGAGAGAGAGAGAGAGAGAGAGAGAGAGAGAGAGAGAGAGAGAGAGGCCCAATGGAAACATTAAAAAGAGAGGCCAAAAAAATGTTGGGCCGAACATTATGTCAGAAATCGAGACAGATTTCGACGCTATAGATCAGAGTTTAGGAATTGAATGCGTGCCCCTTGTGACGTCTAACGGCACACAAAGGATGATAATGGTGATGATCTTTACATATTTGAGATTATTTCAAATCTTGTATTAGATTTATTTACTATATTCCAACATCATCATTATGCAGCAAAGTGAGACATGTGCTTCTTGAGCTGACTCCTACCACTTATAAAACGTAGAAAGTGTGATTCCCCCTTCCCCTCACCCTCCGGCCTCTAACTCGAGAATATTATTGTGGCTGGTGTTATTGTACAGCTACAGTTAGTTGTCTTAGGAAGGAGTTAACCAGTCTCAAGCCAACTCTTTTAATCAACTCTATAATGATTTCCGATATGTTCAATCTTCTCTGATTACGTAGCGCTCGTTGCGTGTCCTATTCGCAATCTAATTATTCATTTCTACAAGAAAAATTGACCATGGTCGCTACGGCTATATACATTATATCTTAGACCAACGGGGGTCAAACCAGTATGTAACTCCTCTACTTTTCATTGTGCGTTATAGACTTTCTTCTGTTTTTTTTTTTTTTTTTTTTTTTTTTTTCGTAAAAGGACATTTTCTTTGATAATTATGCCATTCTTTATAACAGTTTGTTCCTCTTACATTTTCATTCTTGCTTTCTTTCAAATGTACCTTCATGTTTTCATTCATATTTTATTTAATAATTATCCTGGACTTTCAAAATTTTACATTTTTATTCAATCTTTCACCATATTTGTATTCGTGAGACCCTTCATTTCTTAAATAAGTTCACCATACTTCCTATCACATTTTTTCTTCAATCTTTCTTGCAAGATTTTGTTTTACGTAGTCTAAAGCCTAAAGGGAACATTTAGGTTAAAAAAAGGGAACAGGAAACGACCATGAAAAAATTATTTATTGGAATAAATTACCGAAATCTCATTTAAATTATTTCAACTGTAAATGACAAATTGCCTGGCACATTGGAAGATCTAAGCATAGCAGGTAACACCGCATTTATCGACTTTGGACAACAGAACGCTAAACAACAAATACACCAGCCACTGTTTTTAAGAAAAACAAAATCAAAAGCAGGCTGAAAAATAAATTCTGGATATTTAAAAACGCTTTCTTTGAACATCAGAAAAGAACTGACCATGTTACAATTTTTCGCATACCCACTGGACATTGCATGCTCAACAAACACTCACATAAATTAGGCATGATCCTTGTCTAATTCTTTCAGTTTGAAGGGATTTAGCACCATATTCCTGACGTGCAAGTGGCTCTTTACTTCATCTCTGTGCAAATAATTTGCATGAAATATCGGTAGAGCAGCTAATAGAAAACATGCAATCTGCGTGTACCAACAGATAAGCACGGCTCTCTAGCGTAGTTGGCTAAACCGGATTGCGCGGTGAGCGGGTGACGAACTCCTTGTGGTCCGGGTTCACTCCCGGGGGTAGGCAGAAAAGCCACATTTCTCCCAGATTTACGGTTTTTACAATGGAATCAAGGCCGAAAGGTTGCGATATCCATAATACCGAGCCTAAGGGTTAACAACTCATGGCTTCTGGATACTAAAACAAACAAACCAACCAACAGATAAAGCATGGAATATGCGTGCACCAACCAAGAAACAACAAGAAACTGTAGGTGCATTAAAAGAAAACATGAAATGTACGCGCACCAGCTAACAGATAACATAAAATGTACATGTACCACCAAAAAGAAAACAGGAAATTAAATGTGCATATATCCTAAAATAAAACATGAAATGTTAGTCTTTTAAGAGACAACATTAGATGTACGTGTTACTACCTAAGAGAAAACATTACATTTACGTACACTAAGAAAAAACATGAAATGTACGTGAACTAAAAGAAAACATGTCACAAGAGAAGCAACGACTTCAATTATTGACTCACCTAACTTCTTGATTTGCTAGCGTCTAAACTGCCAATCTCTGCTACGTGTTTTGACTGAACATCCTCAACAAAATTATCCAGCTGCTACTATCTTCTGTCTCCTTCCATGATGAAGGGGAAATAGCAGAATTTTAAAGAAACAGAAGAACAGTTAAGCTTTCCTGTTGTTACACTAAACGCATACGTGTCCACGATTGGCGGAAAATCACAGGATTCAAGCAAAGCAAGAAAACTGTACCACTGGTTCTCAGTTATAATTGTAGGTCCTCGCTGTCAACACACTCATACTCACACATTCAAACACGCACGCGCGCACGTACACAGACACACACAGACACACACACACACACACACAGTCAAGAATATAAACATCTTTGTGAAGAATGATGAAGAAGGTCGTAGAGCAAGAGGTAGACCAAGATAACATCAGAGAAGCTCTACAACAGCACGATGTGCCTATGGTCGAGGCGGCCAGAAGAGCCAGAAACAGAACCTTATATCTCCTTCATCACCCACAGCGGTAAAAGAGGAAGTGAAGAAGAAGAAGAAGAAGTGAAGAATGATGTCACGGTTAATTTATTTTCAAAATGTAAACTCGATTCACATGGTGGCCTAAAGACAATGGTAATTGGGGAGGGGGGAGGTAACAGTTTGCAGAAAACGAGGCAGAAGCCAACCACAGCATAGGTTGATGCAAGACACTGAAGATTCATGTTCTGTGAAAGCACATAGGGCTAGATAATTGGCTAGAGAAAGACCTTATGGCTTTCCGTGACGAGAGTGACGTTCTGGAAAGGATCTGCCGATTGATGATGATGAACTCGGTTAAGACAACGTTACTTTGTTTTGCTAAATCCTAATTACAATTCTGCAAAAGCAAACTGGTCAACAGCTTGTGGTCGATGACTTCAACTTCTTATTTTGCTTTATAAGAGTATGTGTGTTTTAACACATGACCAGTCGAGCACCAATTGGGCTATAAAATACTGGACCAGTATCCTATGCCCAACAGGTGTGGAAATGGTCCTTTATTTCTATTTATTCTTTTTGTTCTTCTTCTTGTTTTTGTTCTTGTTCTTTTTCTTCTTCTTCTTCGTCTTCTTTGCCGTCGTCGCCTTCTTCTTCTTCTTTTTCTTCATCTCCTCCTCTTCCTCTTTCTCCTCCTTATCCCCTCCTCCTCCTCTAATCCTGTTCTGTCTAACAGCTTCAGGTTTTCAAAAAGCTTCTGGCGAGTGCCATGGTATGTGCTACGTAGTTTCTGTTATTTACGTTCTGGGATATTCCATCTACCCTTCGCTAGCGTGTTCGACTTCTAGCTTTGCTTCTGTTATGTCTAAGCCAAAGGGCTCTTTGTGATGTACTATCTGGCTGTATTCTAGATACACCTCCAAACCATTTGACAATGGTCGTTTTCGGTATTTATCAGTCCGATTTCTCCTGCTATTGTTTCTTCTAGCAAGATTTAATCCACTTTATGGGAGTATTTAACCAGATCGAGCTTATACCACCTGACGATCCAGAGCCCCGTTAGCTTGAGACCTCAGTTTCCCTCAGTTTTACTTTACAGAATAAATGGTAGTGCTATTAGTAGTAGTAGTAGTAGTAGTAGTAGTAGTAGTAGTAGTAGTAGTAGTAGTAGTAGTAGTAGTAGTAGTAGTAGTAGTAGTAGTAGTAGTAGTAGTAGCAACAGCAGCAGCAGTAGTACTGGTAGTAGCAGCAGCAGCAGTAGAATTAGTAGTAGCAGCCGCAGTAGTAGCAGCAGCAGCCGTAGTAGTAGTAGTAGTAGTAGTAGTAGTAGTAGTAGTAGTAGTAGTTGTAGTAGTAGTAGTAGTAATAATAGTGGTAGTAGTAGTAGTAATAGTGGTAGTAGTAGTAGTAGTAGTAGTAGTAGTAGTAGTAGTAGTAGTAGTAGTAGTAGTAGTAGTAGTAGTAGTAGTAGTAGTAGTAGTAGTAGTAGTAGTAGTAGTAGTAGTAGTAGCAGCAGCAGAAAACGAGATAGTAATGGTACTCTTATAGGCTAGAAAGCCTTACTAGCTCGTAAAAATAGCGTTAAGTATACCTATAGTCATGATAACCTGAGTTTACTTCAAGATCTGAAAGTTCGGGTGTATACATCTGTGTGTGTGCGCGCGCGTGTAAGTGTGTGTGTGTGGGCGAGCGCTGAATATTAGAAAGCGTGGATACTTTTAGGTGCAAGATAGTTTCGGTGCATTTAGGATCCAGCTGTGTTGGTGTAGAGATAAATAAGACAGTACATTTCCAGGTATTAAACAATACTCTAAGATACTGTCACGCCCGATTAGGAAGACAAAGGGTTCGAAACGCGAAGAACCGTCATGTATATAGTATTTTGTGTACATTTAATACTTAGAACATTCTGGAACTAATCTGGTAAAGTAAATAAATATTAAATACCGTGATATATTATAATATAGATGTGCATATGTTGGACATCCAAGAAATAATTCCAGTCTTACTGGACCGAATGACGTACAGCACGAAAACAACACTTAGTCCTACTAACGAGAAAATGCAAAGGCGTCCAGTGTGTCCACTCCATTTGACGAGCTGTATGAACACCAGTCTCCATAAATGTCTACTTCTCTCCTAGTTCTTCTATGGAAGCATGTTCTGTTATTGCTCGAGAACACAATACACTTTAAAAATTCCGAAATAAGAATATCTTTATTAGGGATTCAAACAAATCATTTTAGATTAATATCTGTTTTGACCATGTTTAAGAATGGCGAATTCCCACTATTTTGAAAGCAACTAACATTCATTGTGACTTAAACGATTTAAGTAAACTTAGTAATGACAACATAAGTTGTACTATTACTATAGTGTACATTAAATATCTGTTAATTGCTTGTCAGTAATATACATTTTAATAACTCGAAAGTAAGAGTTGAAACAAGTCACGTTTGCGGATTTTCACAAAAAGCTGTTTACACATCAGTAGCGTGTATCGTTTTCAAATCACTTAATTTTCATTGAGTCTAGAGCGACGATTTCAGAAAACAAGAGTAGGATAATAGTTAACAATTTATTGTACAGGAACAATGCTAATACTTCTGTACAATAAAGTAACACACTGATTCCGAACAGAAGGCATATTTGAGAATATTGATGCGGTTCTAAAGTTTTGTCGTCGGGAGGCCGGTCAAACGCACTTTTTAATCAACCGAATAAAGAAAAATGAAGCACAGACAACCAGAGTACACGAAGAGGCCAATATTGGATCGCCAGGCAGGAGTTGAGTGGGGGGTAACGATGAAAGAAACAGTGGTCTTCAGGGCTCTGCCAGATCGTCGGTCGCTGGGTCGTCTAATTCCTGCTCAAACAGACATCGGCGCGGAGATTAGCATACAAACGTTTTGTTGACAAGAGCTGGACTGTCAATCGGGCATTTGTCATGAACTAGTCTGTGCACTCAAAACACCGGCGGTTTCGTACAGCAGTCGCGTGGCAGCTCATGAAATAGTAGAGTGAAGAAACGATGGAGATATGGCGCAACAATAATATTTTATGGACTATTCCTTTGGGGGGGGGGGGTGGGGTGGATAAAGTAAAGTAAAGAACCTTTTTCCATGGCTTTAGGCGTATTGGTCATATATGGCTAGACCTATAGGCGTATTTTAAAGACCAATCGGCATTTGGTGGGTGAAGTGGCCAGCATCACGCCGGTCGCCTTTACTTCCCAGGACTTGTAACTGATACCCATCAATTCTTGGGAACCAATGCCCTTTTTGAAAAGTCTGGCTCCGTAAAGACCCGAATCCACCACCTTCCTAACAGCAGGTCTAGCCGCTACACCACGGTGACTCCAGATAGTGGATGTAGTTAACATCAAACTGAACGCCTTTACTTTCCAGGATCTTTCCGCATGTTCAGTTGGGGCTGAATCATTCGGAGTGTGTGTGGGGGGGAGAGGGGTGGATCAATTATAAAATGTCCCCTCCATGCTGATTCGATTCTAAGATCTTCGGACAGACAGGATAGGCAAGCATCTTTTTCACGAAACGACCAGGGCTATGGTTAGCAACTCACAGATAATTAATAAATAGACGCGTTTTGATTAGCACTTATAGAAAGAAGTGAAAGGACACACTAGACAACATAAAACTCAAAAGCTAGGGTTATCATTCTCGGAATTGAGCCTGTCACCGTCATATGTCTCTTCCACATTTCTGTAATATACCGTTTGATTTGACTCTTGCCTTCAGGTTTGCCTAAACCTGTTTCTGTTACATTATGGCTGCTGGTACCTCTTTTTGCAAAAATATCCGCCATTTTATTACCGATACAGACTATTCCTTTGTGCGCTGGGACCAATGCTATGGTAATTTGACATCTATTGTTCCTGAGTTCCTGATTGTACCTATGAAATAGAATTTGTCATTATTGTCAAATTGAAAAAAAAAAGGGGGGGGGGGTGTCTGCTGCTATCTCCAAGGCTTTCATTATACCGACTAGTTCAGGTAGGTAGTTAGTTGCACCCCACCAGGACATCACACGAGCGATAAACACCCGTTGACACAAAGTGCCACCATGCGGATGAGGATCACCCGTGGAAGGGTCCCAGAAACCCCTTTCAGCCGTAGGCCATATCTATGGCTAGGCCATATTTATGCCCCGGTTAATTCAGAGGCCCCGGCAGAAGCCAGGGTGGAGCTTAAAATAACAAGAAATTGAATCCCACACGGGGCCGACTCTTTAGCACATACCCCTCGACTAGTTCAGCTGTGAAAACTGACGTATGATCGATAATTTTATAACATTTCTGTATTTTCCAGTAAAGAATGTCAAATTTTTGGATCCATTAGTGCACATTAGCATGTGGTCAGTTTCAATGTTTCTAGCGTGCTCCTCTACTATGGTCCTTACTTGTTGTGGATTAGTGTTTTGTGTAATCTGTTTTGCAATGGCTCATGTCTACACATGGTGATTTAGTTCACGTCGTGGTATCTGGGGTTTATATCTCTTATTTATTTATTTAGTTAGTTAGTTAGTTAGTTAGTTAGTTAGTTAGTTAGTTAGTTAGTTAGTTAGTTAGTTAGTTAGTTAGTTAGTTAGTTAGTTAGTTAGTTAGTTAGTTAGTTAGTTAGTTAGTTAGTTAGTTAGTTAGTTAGTTAGTTAGTTAGTTAGTTAGTTAGTTAGTTAGTTAGTTAGTTAGTTAGTTAGTTAGTTAGTTAGTTAGTTAGTTAGTTAGTTAGTTAGTTAGTTAGTTAGTTAGTTAGTTAGTTAGTTAGCTAGTCAGTCAGCCAGCCAGCCAGCCAGCCAGCCAGTCAGTCAGTCAGTCAGTCAGTCAGTCAGTCAGTCAGTCAGCTAGTTAGTTAGTTAGTTACTTAGCTAGCTAGTTAGTTAGTTAGTTAGTTAGTTAGTTAGTTAGTTAGTTAGTTAGTTAGTTAGTTAGTTAGTTAGTTAGTTAGTTAGTTAGTTAGTTAGTTAGTTAGTTAGTTAGTTAGTTAGTTAGTTAGTTAGTTAGTTAGTTAGTTAGTTAGTTAGTTAGTTAGTTAGTTAGTTAGTTAGTTAGTTAGTTAGTTAGTTAGTTAGTTAGTTAGTTAGTTAGTTAGTTAGTTAGTTAGTTAGTTAGTTAGTTAGTTAGTTAGTTAGTTAGTTAGTTAGTTAGTTAATCGACAGATTATCTTTATTGCACATCGGACAAGTCAATAAGCGTTCGGATCCCATCTTCAGTTTATCCTTCAGCATGTGGCTACTGATAACAGTTCTTTGTTCGTTTATTCATCTTCTGTGGCTATCTGTAAAGTATTCGTGTTTGGCGACACATGTTTGGACATAAAGTTCTTGCAGTCTTTTGAGTGTTGCTGATTTAACGTCGTCTCCTGAATCTCCTTCTCTTCTTGCCACCTTGAAAGCATTGAGAATATTGGTCCGGTCCATTGCTTTTCCTGTACCTACCGTGGCCCTGTCAGCAAGCCAGTCCGCTCGTTCATTCCCTCTTACCCCAGAGTGCCCTGCAAAAAAAAATAAAACTAATTCCTATCAGGCGAGATTTCCTCATCGACTCCAACAACTTTCTTCGAATCCATCCTGTCTCTATCTTTTCATGCTCATTATATCTCTGATTACATCTTTTACTGGCTGCAAGTGTCCTGGGTGTTTCTTTATTGGTTTTTATTTATACTGCAGCATCCCATCGTGCTGGTTTAAGAATATATTTTTATTCCTACCCAATTAAAGTTGTTTGTATTGGTGTTAAAAGTGTCCCATGCTGGGTGCTTAAAGTTGTGTACGGTCTAAAGCCAGTAACTGTATATTAATTGTATACTATCTCAGATTTAACGGTGCTGCTCCTAGCGCTACTGTCATTGCTTCTCTTGATGTGCCTTTTCCTGCACCCATAAGGGTGACCAACGCTTGACTCTCTATATTATCTAGCTTACTTTTTGTGCAGTCAGTTGCTGAGTCAAAGTCAAGGCTTCCATGTTCTAGTTTCCCCTCTCAGGAAATGAGGGTGCTGTTTTCGGAAAAGAGGCAGAGACCGATCCCTGCGAAGGGCATACAGAAAATTGAAGTTGCATTGGTTGTGAAAGAACACAGAGCTAGAGAATTGGCTAGATAAAGAGAGACTTACATGCATGCTGTGAAGAGAGCGACGTTCTGTAAAGGACATGCTTATTGACTGATTAATTTAGTGCTTGCTTGATTGATTGACCGACTGATCGATTGTTTGATTGGTTGATTGATCGGTTGGTCGATTGACTAATTAATTGATCGATCGGTTGATTGATCGAAAGATTGATTGATTGGTTAGTTGATTTGATGATCGAATGATTGATCGGTTGATTGATTGGGTGAGTGAGTGAGTGTGGAAGATTCTTCTTATTCGTTTTAGTCACACTCGCGATCTCTACCGCCCCTGCACCCAGTAAAACTAAAAAAAAAAAAGAGAATTTACAGGTGCATCCACGAGTTTTACAACGAGATACCTCTGTCATGTCATCAAACGAACATGTCAAACAATGTGGAAGTTAATTAAATCTCTTCTCGAGGGAATTTCATTTCTTCCAAACTAAAACATACATGGAAGCAAACTCAAACAGGATCTCTCTAATTCCAGTTTGTCTACTCCCTCGGGACAGGTAATTTAGCTTTAGAAAACTTAGTAAGAGACACGGGCCTAGGCCTGGTTGTCAGACACTTAGCCCCAGTTTGGGGCGCCCTTTTTCGTTATTGAAGGTCCACCCCGGCTTTTGAGACTTATGCCTAAGTGATCCTTATTCGAATGGTGGCACTTTGTGTCACCGGGTGTTGGTCGCTCGCTGTACAGTCCTGGTGGGGTTAAACAACATACACACCGGCGCCGGAATCTTAGGCCCATATTCCATAATATTTGACACCAGCATTATTTGCGTTAATTTGGTCAATCATATGAGCGCAGTACCGTTTAGTATGCAGTGGCAATAGATCGTAAGGTCTGGTAAAACTATGTCACGACCATTAAAAATTGCTTTGTGACTTTATGAAACGTATATGCAACTGTTTTTAATGGTATAAGTTGAACACACGTTAACACGTTTACTTAATACCTTGGTAGAGTCACACTAAATTATCAACTTAATTAGACCACGACCATCAGTAGACTTAAATATTGGGTCAAATATATTGCAGCTGTGCTGTTAAGGTTTAACCAAATCGCTTTGCGGGCCTTTGGCGGCGAACTAGACACAATCTACTCCTCAGCCATATGTACAACAAATTCAATATGAAAGATTCAGAATTTTACTCATGTGGGCATGCCCCATCTAAAGCTATTTTTGCTTTGCTGATAAAACAATCGTCACGTTCAACTAGTATAGCCGAAGGGGGTGCTTGAAGTTATAATTGTGACTAAGTTATGTGTGCCATGTGAAATGGTTTAGCATTGCACGCCACCAAAAGCCCTGAAAAGGACTAAAGCAGTGTTGATGCGATCAGAAAAGACCCAAATACTGTCCCGAGCGGCGACAAATTCGTCTACCGGCGAGACCATGGGCGACCCGGTTGCCGATGTGTATCACGTAAATCTGAGCATGTGCAACAGAATACTGAGAATGTGTTGCAGACACGTTTTTTACATTCAGTAGCAAGATCACGTTTAGCAGAGGTGGAAACCAAGATGTACGAATCAGTGGAGGACATGCGGCGTCCGACAGCCTTTACACGGGCCTGTAACCTTCTCATTTGAAACCACTAGCAGAAAGAATGAATAGAAGAAAAAAAAAAGCCCGAGTGTTACACGAAGATGACGTGACAGTGTCACAGAAGATGCTCGAATGTACATGGCTGAGCGATAAAGGTATTAGGCTCATCACGCGACTTTGACGCCAGGTTAAGGTGTGTTTCACAGTTTGAACTGCGTTTCAGGTCTCGTTGCCAGGTTGGCAAACATTTGTTTGGCGCGCTTCAGGTATGTCCAATGTACAAGGAAAACCTGAGTTATTTTTTTTTTTTTTTCTTCAGCGCAATTAACAGAAAAGAATTTTACTTTCCATCACTTCGAGGATTTTCTACTCCTATTGTAATTTATTTCATGTGATGTTTCTAGTACCGAATACATCCAGTTGCCTTCACCGTGGTGTTGTCGTCACTTCATGATGAAATTATAATTTGAAATCTCGTCTTGCCTTCAGCCTTAAATTTTCCTGTATCTAGTATGACCTCGTGGAAGGTAACGGGAAACCACCACATTATATTCCCAAGATATCTCATGAAGAAAATTAAAAGCAGAATAGTTCGAGCGATGACAGCATTTAAAAAAATCAAACATATCTTATGCAATAAGTCTCTCTCATTTAATGTCAGATATAGAGTGCTAAAAATGTTACATAGAACCTGGTCTGCTGTATGGCAGCGAATCTTGGAATGTCAGTGAACAAATTAAGAGGAATTAGAAGCAACGGAGATGTGGTTTCTGAGACAAATGTTACGAATACCTTAGACGGTCATAGTAACTATTAACGATTGTCTGAAAGAAGCTAAAGAAAGTATATCTCTATATACAACAATAAGAAAGAGAAAAACCCCTGTTCTTTGTCCACGTAATGAGAAGAGAGACATTGGAAAACATCGTGACAACTAGAAAGATCAGTGGGAAAAGGGGAGAGGCAGACCAAGAAAAATGGTGCTGGATGGAGAGATATCATCAAGAGAGCTGTTCCAGGCAACCAGGGATCGGTATCTGTGGAGATGCATGAGCGTCTACGATAGTTGACAGAGCACATGATGATGATGGATATGACCTTTGGTCTCTAGTTTTTAGCTGTGCATTAATGAGTGTCCATAATTATACTTTAATAATTTTTTTCAAGTGCTCTGGAACTGCCTATGTCCCTATGTGAATCAGTATGTGTGTGGGTTGTGTGGAGGTGGGGGGGGGATTAAAAAGGGAGGGGGGGTGGTAATAATAATTTGCTTTTTACCTTCATCCCTGTTCGGAGCATTGGTTGTCAACAGACTCACCAAAAATCCATCTCATCGGTATGATCTCTTCTAGCTTACTTCATGGCCACCATTCCCCTGTTTCTCCCCACCATTCCGCTGTTACTCCCCACCACTCCGCTGTTTCTCCCCACCACTCCGCTGTTTCTCCCCACCACTCCGCTGTTTCTCCCCACCACACATATACACATATACAATGAATATGCGGAGCCGTCTTAACAGCACTATGGGTTTTTGGTCAAACCCGTGTAGTTGGACATCTACGACAGGCATGGAACTGTTATTTATGGGAAGTTATTTAACATACAGAGGTTAGCATCTGGTCCTTTTGCCTGTGGGGCCTCTTATTCTCTTCTTATGTTTTTCTTCCTCTACATCCACCGTAAAAGGGCTGTTTGCCAGTTGTGTTGTGACATCTGAGCCTGTCGGTCAAACACTCCGATTACAGCCAATCCTTAAGGAAAATCGAAATCGTGTTTTCACGTCCATAGCAGGGAGTGCACAAAAACCGGAAGACGCAGAACTACGTCCTTATAAGCCTGCGGGGCAAACGTAACATTTAATATTTAACGTATAATTACGTCCATAGCAGCCAAGTCACCTTTTAAAAAAAGAGCAGTGGGTCCCCCCACCCACCCCACAGCTGCGCTCCATGTAAATGCAGCCCCAGCATCCATGCGAGGTATTTTTACTTTTTGTATTGTTGTCTCTGTTTCTAGTTTGTCACGTGTGTTTAAATGAAATTACAATAATTTTATGATAATAATATCAGGCTTTACAATGTATGTCCTATACAGAGGCGGCTCTGCATTTTGCTTGCTGGGGTTCGTATAGTTACCCCCTAAACTACTCGTCATTGATTTTGTCCTACCATATAACTGCCTTGATTCCTTACATAAACATACACTTAAACAAAGAGAGTTGGAGAGAGAGGCGGGGGTGGAGGGGGGGGGGGCGTTAAAGAAAGATCTCACAGACTTTTATTTCCTCTATAAATGTGGAAGAAGGAGAAGCAAACAGTCAACGAAACACATAAACCAGTCTCTAATTTAACAGATCGGGAGTTAAGGTCATCCGTTTCAATCAGCACCGTGCGATTGTGGAGGAAAATGACATTGACTCCTAGGTCCTGACCCAGGCTAAAATGGCCACCAAGTAATGTTCTAGGCAAAAAGATGACCAGCGTGTTGACCACATTATTCACCGGGTCTATAAAAATCATCATCATCATCATCAGGTGCCTTGCCGACTGGCGTGGGCTATCATGCCTCTCTATAATCTGCGATCTCCTGCAGCATGTATCAGTTCGTGTGCCGACACACCTCCATGCCATGCAACAAGACTGTCAAGCATCTTCTCTCGTTGTCTTCCTCTATCTCTCCTTCCACATATCTTTCCAGTGGTCACAACATGTTCTATTTTCCCTCTCCTCATAACATGGCCGAAAGATTATTACTGTCTCCTTCTGATGTCTGTGATAAGTTGTTTTTTGGGCTCCCGCCTCTTTCAAAACCTCTTGGTTGCTCTTTTTGGCTGTCCAAGGTATTCTAAGCATTCTTCTGTAAAACCACATCTCCGAGGCCTCCAGAAATTGTTTGGCCTGCCTACCGATTGTCCAGGATTCACAGCCACATGTTAAAACTTGATGTATGTAGCAAGCAAGAATTTTTTTTTTAACTCTCAATGACAAGAATATATTGCACAAGACGTTTTTCATTTTATAAAATGCAGTTTTTGCCTGTCCTATTCTATTTCTTATCTCAGTTATGCATCTTCCATCTGATGTTATCCATGTGCCCAGATACTTAAATTTTTGTACTTGTCCTAAAATAACACCATCAACTTTTTTTACACACTTAGGAATAATTCGTTTCTTTGATACCATCATTACTTCTGTCTTCCCATTATTCAAACTGAGGCCCATTCTTCCACTTTCTAACACCACAATGTCTATCATTTCCTGTAGTTCTTTCTGACTTGTTGCTATCAAGACTGTGTCATCAACATAACGTAAATTGTTTATATTGTGCCCACCAACCACAATTCCTGGCATACCAATTAAAGCTCTCATTATATATTCACTGTATATTGAAAACAAATCAGGTGACAGTACACATCCTTGTAGTACGCCCCTCTTTATGCTTTGAAATGTACCTAAACAGTTGTTAATTCTTATAGCTGCTGTTTGCTGCCAATACGTATTCTTTATTATTCGTAGATCTTTCCCATCAATGTTTAATTTTTCTAACAGTTTGATTAGTACTTAATGCTTCACACAGTCAAATGCTTTTGTATAGTCTATGAAGCATATGTACAAATCAGTCTTTACTTCTATAGCTCTTTCTGACAATGTCCTTAGGATGTATATGGCATTGTTTGTACCTTTTCCTTCTACAAATCCACATTGTTCATCGCTGATTTCTGGTTTAATTTTGTTTCTTGTTCTTCTCATAATTATTCTCAGTAAAATCTTAGTCATGTGACTCATAAGACTTATTGTGCAAGGGTCTTCACATTTTATAGTGCCTGATTTCTTAGGCAGAGCTATAAATATAGATTTTAAAAGGTCGTTTGGAATATACCCACTATTATAAATATCATTTAAAAGTTTAGTTATTATTTCAATTCCAAAATCTCCCAGTGCTTCGATTTCTTCCAGTGAGATGTTGTCTGGCCCGGGTGCTTTTCCTTTCTTCATATGATGTATTGCATCCTCAACTTCTGCAGTCATTATTTGTGGACCATCATTATTGGTCTGCAGTTCTACATCTGGTCTATTATCATCATACAATTCTCCTGTATAATCTGTCCATCTGTTAATTATGTTACTATGTCCCATTAATAAGTCACCATCTTTTGATTTCAAACATCCAGTGCTGTTACGTGTCATCTTTCCTGTTAGCATATTTATCTTTTTGGTACATGGAATGTGAGTCTTTCCTGTTGTTTTCCCCAATCTCTGTACACATTTGATTCAGCCAGGTTTCTTTAGCCACTTTGCAATTGTTCACTATTTCTTTTTGTATTCTAGAGTATTCTTCTTTATCATTCTTTTTCTTCCTTCTTTCATCAATCAACTGCAGAATTTCGGTTGACATCCCTTTCTTTTTTGCAACTCTATAAAAATACGAGTCTTTTATCATCTCGGTGTAATGCTGACCACATTACCCATCGAGTGCCGATTGGTCTGTAAAAATATGGGCGCTCTTCCCATATGCCCGATGCGCCCACGGGCGTGTAAAGGGATCTGCACTTTTTTTTTTACTTACTATTATCATCTGCCCGTTGTTCCATTGGGACGACAAGGCACCTTTACCTGAGTTAGCAGATCTGTGAAATCTACCAATAGACGCCCAGTAGGTTGAGATCACTCAGTGTCAGACTTGCCCTAGAGTTATCTCATCCTGATAAGAACAATGAAAAGTGCTTCTAGTTTACAATAGAACTTAATTAATTTACGCGGCGTGGGCTGAGGCGCAGTGTCCTATCTTGTTTATGACATACGTGCACTGTAAATGTTTTTACCTATTGATCATCATGGGTCTGTCTGTCGTTTTTCTGTCTACAAACGTCGCATAACGTAGGAGGTCTGTATCTGCAGTGACTATCAACTGTGATCTCCAAATCAATTGAACCAACGAATCCAAGACGGAGTCTTTTCATTAAGACAAATGTGCATGACTGTCTTTCCGGTTGATAAAACCTAAAATAGATACCAACAAATAACTTGGGAAGAAAAAGCGGCGCCGCATTAAGTGATCGCATTACATATGGAATACCAGTTTGTCTAACTTAATAACTTTAACTCTTACTCTGTGACTGACACTAGGCGTCCAGTATTTATCAAGGTGTGCAAATGGATCCTTCTCTTTTTACTTACGTTAGGCACTGGTTGTTTAACCAGTAACAGTTTCCCATCTGGTGGCCTGCGGACCTCTGGGTATTCGCGGAACAAATTTAAGGAAACCTGGTATCATAAATAAAAGTGTGTTTTTTAAAGGACAGTTTTCTACGCCTTTAAAGGTTTTGGTATATAGTCCTAGACCTATTTTTATAGACCAATCGGCACTCAGTGGGAGATATGGTTACCATGCTTTCACTTTCCACGACTGCATTTGGTACCCAGTCAAGGCTAGGTCAAACTGTGAGCCAGGTTCTGACAGGACCCGAACCCACGACCTTCCGTTCCGCAGACGAGCATCTGTCTACCCACTATACCATGGCGACTCTAATCATTCAGAAAACAAAAACGAAACAAAAAACTAAACTTTAGACTGCATTCTTTTTTTTTCGATTCTAGTTTTTATAACTTACAATACGTTTTTCAGTATGATTATTAAATGTATGGAGCCCATGGCACAAGTGCGAACCTAAGAGGGGCACGCCGGGCCTAGCTGTTCGTGACCTACTGATGTAACACGTATTTTGGCCACATTAAAAGACATAACAGTATTGTAAAGATCCTCCTAGAGGAAAAGGTTCAAGGTAGGCGAGCAAAAGGCAGACAGCGTTACAAATGAAAGGATAACATCAAGAGATGGACGAACAGCAGTATGAGTGAGTGTACTTCAAGGGCAAGAGACGGGGCTTGTTGGAGATCCATTGCAGCCAACCTTCATTGTGGAGACGGCACCTGATTGATTGATTGATTGGTTGATGTAACACGTGGTTATAAAGGCAGCGCTTTAACTCATACAGGAACAAACAGCTACTCATGCATGTCACAATGAAAGTCGTCCCTATGTTGGACGAAATTTTTTGTTTGAAGCGCCACCCTGGCCAGGGGCCCTGAAAATAGCCGGGGCATAGATATGGCCTAGCCATAGATATTGTCTAACCGCTGAAAGGGGTTTCTGGGACCTCTCCACAGGTGATCCTCAGATGCATGGTGGGACTTCGTGTCACCAGGTTTGTCGCTTGTGTGATGTCCTAGTGGGGTACAACTACCTACCTACCTCATGCATGACTTTGTGATTAGTTGACATGATTTGTTTTTATAAACTTGTGACTAATCCGGTTGCAACATTCAGCCACATTATACAAATATTATATTTACTTCTTAGACATTTGTTTGGTACTGAGAGAGTTAAAAGAATTGGCGAAGGAAACGAAACACGGAGTTTATGAAAGTTATCAGTCATGACCACTGAACCGAACGATTAAGAACGATGGGCGCTTACGCGGGAGACACAGTTCGAAGCCTCTATAAAGTAACATGGTTTTTTTTTTCTGTCTAGGGCAACAATAAAATGCTAAGCTGCACAGTCTGTGACAACTGCGCTAGCAATGCGGCCCTAAATCCTTTAATTTCCAATTACTTGCTCCAAGTTCTGGATTTCAAACTTTAAATCTTAAATATCTGACACAGTTTATGTGTAATTAGTATTGAAAGTCTTGCCATTAGAGTATTTGTAATCCCCCAGACAAACTCAGTAGTAGACTAGCCAGAGAGATAGGAACAATAATTAAAGAACCCAGTAACATTAAGTGTCAACTTACCCCATCTTGCAAAACACCCCTATTCCAACCGAGATAAAAATACAAATTATAAAAGCACTGTTTATTCTAAGTTAAGATCCCCAGTGTCAGACTTGAACACTAACTACAGAATGGGGAATAAAACTAAATCAGATGTCTGAGAAAGGCAGCGAACAAAAAAAGAAGAGATGTATGAAAAATAAAGAGATTATAAGAACTGTGGGAACATTTCCTAATGATAAATTAATTAAGAAAGAAAGTGTAAGATGGTTCGGCCACCTTGTGAGAATGAACTCAACAATGCCGGCAGCGACTGCGTACAACATGAGAATCGAAACACCAGAATGCAGAGGCAGACGGAGAAGAAGATTGATCAAGGAGGTCACTGACAGCCTAGGAATTCACAACGTCACAGACAGAATACGAAGTGATTGGGTGAGCCCTGGCTCGGCTACCTATCGTCTGTTAAACTGTGAGGACTTGCGAACTAAGCAGGTATGACAAAAGACAACAGAAGCCAGACTAAGAGCAGCCAATCAGTACTTCTCACTGTTTGGTTTTGTTTGAAGTGGCTCAGACAGTGGGAGATTAACCTTACTCCTCCTTTGACAATGTTCATCTGGTCGAATCAACACACATAAACAGTTGGTCTTTGTGGCGACGAGAGTGGAGACCGATCTGATGTGTTTAGTTAAGGCGTACGTCTTGCAAGGTCTTCTTCAGATAATGAATTTTACCGTGTGGTTGTGAGTTCCACTGGGTTTATCAGCACTGCTCCCTCCTCTTTTCCAATATGAAGGGTGGGCGAGGGGTAGGAGTTAAGCCAATAATGCCATGCGAGATGCATATCGCGAAGCAGATCACTGCAACCAGCAGGACACGATATTCTTGTCCAGGTTGGTGACGTGCAGCCTGGAGCAGCAAGAAATGAATATTTATTTCACCAATGGCACAAGACATCTGATTCAATCAGCACAAAGCGGGCGAGATCGGTCTTGTTACTACTGTGGAGCTACTGGGAGCAGATCGGAGCACCGATGGATTCGTTCGGAGTCTTGTAGTGATAGTCCTTTCTAATCACGAGAATTTAGCATCTTGAGCCTACCCCCTTCCCATAAAATTTGTAAAGCGGGCAAAGGGAGGAGGGGGGACGTTGTGGACCGCCCCCATGTTTCCTTCGTGTCAGCGCCGCTGGAGTGAGAGAAGACAATACATTTGTGTGGTGGGACACAAAAGTACTATTACATCTGAAATAATTTAGTCAATAAAACAATTATGTTTATATTTTAAACGAAACGCAGACATCTTACCTCATTCTAACGTAATAATGACTCCCAGATGCTGTGGATCTTTACTTATGAACAGCACACTCACACGTTGCTGATAGGTATCTATGAAGTTATATAAAACTGTAACATAGTAAACAAAATTGCTGGGAAAATAAGGCGCACTTGTATAAATAATCAGTCTGTTCCCAAGTTGGTAAATCTGTCTAGTTGTATAAGCATATAGCCAATTAAAGAAAATTAGCTCTATGGCTTGGAAAAACAGAAAGACTTTTACTAAGCACTCAGGTGGTTTCTGAAAACCATGAATATTTTTTTTACTTAGTGCTCAAATTATCTCCAAGTTTATGCTCTGTATCTCGAAGGTAATTGGTGTCCATCCAGCTATGTGAATTTATAGCGAAGAATATAAAACTTAGACTTGAAAAACTAGAAGCACATCCTGGGCACTCATTTTGTCTCCAATAAAAGCGACACTTTTACTAAGTATCCAGTTTGTCACCAAGTGGATATTTATCTATCCAGCTTGTGTAAAACATATCGCCAAGTAAATGACAATTAGCTGTATTTCCAGGAAAACAAGCGATACATTCACTGAGTTCATAATTTGTCTCCAAGTTGATAGGCGATATGTATCTATCCGCTACGTAAGCCTGTAGCGAATAAAACAAAAATGGTCTGGAAATTCTAAGTTATCAAAAACTGAAAGAGCTTTGGAAAAAAAAAATTTTATAAATTATTTTTTAACACAAAATCCGCACGAAATCTCAGTATCCGAAATGCTGATTTTGCATGTTAAATTAAAACCAGTTCTTCGTCTCGTCTAGTAATGGTTAGCAGTCTCTCTTTAACCGATCGTTACAAAGTCACAAACCCACAGATAATATATTTTGTTTTAGATATATTGTTTTCCATTTGCGTAAATTCTGCTCCCCATTACGTGTAACAACAAGCTGGTCACGATATTTCTAGACCGTTTTATTGTGTGCAGGTAACCTGACTCTCACTGTCACGGAGTTTTGCTAAACGGGGTTGGGGGACGAATGTTGCAGATAACGGCTCATTTGTGTGACCTCAGAAAGCCATGCTGCCAGAACACAAGAAGTGTTTGTTAACACGAAGCTACGAGGCCAGTGCCAAGCTGAGAAAGTCACCCACAGTTTACGAGTTATTGTGAAGATGTTAAGTACATTTTGGTGCTTCGTTTTGTTTTGCGCACGCTCAATATATATCATAGAACTGATTGTCCCACAGACAACTAAAAATTATTATTTGAAGTGAAAATAGAAGTACATTGTATAGTACCTTGTGGGATGCAATTTTCGTTATTTGAAGCCCCACCCTGGCTTTTACCGGGGGCCCTGAATATAGCTGGGCCACAAATGTGGCCATAACGACTGAAAGGGGTTTCTGGGACCTCTCCACGGGTTATCTTCATCCGCATGGTGGCACTTTGTCTCACCAGGTGTTTATCGCTTGTGTGGTGTCCTGGTGGGGTACAACAAGCAAGCCAGCAAAATAGAAGTAACCTCTTTGGAACACAATAGGGGATGGGGGTGTAATTAAAGCCCTACCCCGACTGGGCTTCGAGTTAATTCGTAACCTAATATAACCTTACTGTTGAAAGGGATTTCTGGGACTTGCGCCTGGGGAATTCTTATCCGAATGGTGGCACTTTGTGTCATCCGGTGTTAATCACTCATTATCTGGAACAAGACTAAAGTGTCGAGGTGGACGAACAACCAAAGCTTTTTTCTGGAGTTTAAAGCCGTTAAACGTGAAGCTAAAGAAGAATAAGACGAAACAGAAGAAGAAGAAGAAGCTTTCTTCCAAAATGAGATCTAACGTCGGTGTAGTAAATGAGTACTTTCTCGCATGCACTACCAACTTAAAAACAAAAACTAATCAGTCACCGCCATAGTGGATGATGTCTGCAACTCACATTTATATCCACAACTGTTTGTGCATAACCGCTCATCATCAAGTGCCTGGCAAGGACAATCATGCTTCTCCACAATCTGCGATCTGCAACTGCGTGTATTAGTTCGTGTGTTGACACCCTTCTTCCTATGACAAAAAACTATCAAGAATCTTCTCACGCTGTTTTCCTTTGTCTTTCTTTCTACAGATCTTTCCAGTGGTCACAACATGTTCCATTTTCAATCCTCTCATTACATGACTAAAAAAATGATGACTGTCTCTTTCTGATGTTTGTTATAAGTTGTCTTTGAGCACTCACTTCTCTCAAAACATCTGAGTTGCATTTCTTAGCTGCCCAAAGGAATTCTAAGGATTCTTCTGTAAAACCACATCTCCGAGGCCTCAAGATATTGTTCGTCTTGTTTATTAATTGTCCAGGCTTCACAATCGTATGTTAAAACTGGCTCATAGCATGCGAGAATTCTCGGAAAGTATAATTCACCAGACTTGTGTATTCGTATGCTTGAAGGGGGGGGGGGCGGGATTCCAGCCTTGTCTGTTTCAGTTAGAGGTGGGACTCTACATAACTCTGTCCTGAGGAGGGACTCTACATAACTCTGTCCTAAGAGGAGGGACTCTACATAACTCTGTCCTTATTATATAAACACACTACGCATGTACGTTGCTAACACATCTTCACCGTGTGCCATAACGATATGTGTGGACATGATTCGGCATCTTACACAATCAAATATATAGTTGCTTACCAAGCATCTGTTCTTGCCTCGTCTACTCTATGGTCAACCAATTCAGACAGACATCCATTTCTCTCTTCACCTGGCTCTTTTTTTTCCCCATCATGTTTTTCAGCTGTGTCTAAAATTTTCAAGTTTATTTTCCCTTTACCATAATCATTAACTCGTATACATGAACACATTCATTTGTTCGTGGAGGGTTAAAGCTGACACTATAACATGCACATGTTAACATGTATTCATCAACATATACGTTAACACTTATGTATTAACAAATACGTTCACACATACACGTACGCATTACCATAATACACACAGAAGAACAGAGTGGTTAATAATTAAGCAGGAATAACTGATGAGCAGTCACAAAGTACCCGAGCAATCATTTGTTGAGTGCAGCACTACATCCAAACTTCGTGAACTAACCACGGACACACAATACTATATGATATGGCAGGGCTTGATAATGTTCGTCTCAAGTGTCTAGCATGTTGGAAGGGTTAACTAGGCAAAGCTCTGATTAATGTACTGTGTTGGTCTTCTCT
The DNA here is from genome assembly GCA_905116865.2 of Candidula unifasciata. Classification (NCBI taxonomy): domain Eukaryota; kingdom Metazoa; phylum Mollusca; class Gastropoda; order Stylommatophora; family Geomitridae; genus Candidula; species Candidula unifasciata. The sequence continues at coordinate 40,983 of CAJHNH020007656.1, forward strand.
ATAAGCCTTCGTTTTCTTGTAGATATGTGCCAATGGTTAGCTGTTTTAACTATTTCAGTAATAAAAGATGTTGTTTTAAGTATTTAAGGAGGGTAATAGTGGGGCTGAAAAAAAGAATGGGTGTATTATTCTAAAAAAGATAACATACTATGCTGTATATTAGCATATCTAGCCAGATATCTTTACAATTCTCAAACCAAATGTAACATACATAATTACGCACCTCACCTTGATTGATACCCACTTATTGTAGCTGATCACACACTGTACGCTGGCTGGAACGAATGAGTTAAATCAGTTCACATATTTCGCCTTGTTATTATGTTCACGTTTGTCCTTCTGTGTGAGGCAACACAACTGTCAGCAAAGAACCATTTTTTAAAAAAATCTAGGGATGTGAATTAACTAGGTGTAAATCGCGGAAACCCTGTTCAACTGTATAGCTATACAGCCCAGTTTTTTTTTTTAATTTAAACACCACACAACGGTTACTAAGCAACGTGTAGTCCAGTGTGGGCGGATTGTGAGGAGTCGTGTGCATGTAATACTTGCTTCATAATTTGATAGTCCAATCAAAACTCGAAGGAGTAATGTGATCAACACTCACAACCCACCTTGACTTCACATGACATTACTTGGTATCTATTTTAGGCTGATATGTGGCAGCGTTAGCGCAGTCAATATGAGACTCGCTTTCAAATCCAGCTGAGACTCGCTACAGCCCACGGCCGATGTTAGAAACAGGGTGGTTCCCGGGGTTCACCAAACCTCTAGGAAATGAGAACTAGAGTTGACACTATGGGGTAAATGAAGGAACGTCGCTGAAACTACGGAGTTTCGTGCGGACGGCGACACAGTTTTTTTTATTTAATCAGCTGTCCGTACTGGTGGCAGAGCACTTATGGTTTATAACCGTGTGCAATGACGCTGGTTCACATTTTCCGATGTTTTTAATGGGATACGATGTCGATTTTAAAAGGACAAAACTCCACATCAAATGCGAATGTGAACCCTAGACCTGCCGGCCGGAATTCAATAGCCTAGCAGCTGGGCTACCGCGATTCCCGCATGGAGCACTGTGTAGGCGTGCATGTAACGGCAGTCATGGCGCTTACAGTCTCCATCACTAAAAGCTTTTTATTTTACTTTTTATGATTACTGTTTACTATTTATTGCAACTATGCCACTCGGTTTACGTCTTGAACATAGCGAAAAGAACACTGGCTGCATGCTTATGTCACTCATGCAGAAACTGTAACGTGGGAAACTACAAATTACTTGTACGACAATGCTAGATGTGCATTCACATTCTTAACAGCGAAGCGATGAGGCTGAAAATATCGCGCAATGCTCTCTCCAGTGTAATAATTACCTGCTAACGGCAATGCGAGTTGAACATGCCTCGCCCATGTCTGAGGTCACTACTTTGCTGTAATGTATCAATTACCACCAACAAAATCATAATCGTGACCTTGTCTCCCAGGTCGACCCAGCCTTAAGTGAGTATCTGGTGAAGTCTTGGAAGTAGAGAAATAAAAAGGGTCCTTTACTTTACTACACACCGGATGCGTCAAAGCCATGAAAAGAGTACGTTGCTGCTGCTTCTTCTCCTCTAGTCCTGTATTACCTTTCAGCGTCATCTTTTGAAGAAGCATCGTCTGACTGCCGTGGTATGTACTACGATGATGCGCCTATTTACGACCTCAGATATTTGATTTATCCATATTTTGCGCAGTCGATCTCTGTTGCTGGTTCTATCCATCTGGTTAAATACTCCCTTAAACTGCGACAGGCCCAGCAAACCGACAGTGGATTAAAACCTCGCTCGAAGAAAAACAAAAAGATTCTTTACTTACTAATTATTACTGTCCGTCTTCTGCCTAAGCCATTCAGGATTTCCCCGGTCCTATCCCTACCACTGTTGACCTTATCAAGTGTCAGTCTTCCCGGAGCCTCGCGATAAGAAGGCATGTTCATTATAGAAAACGTAATTATCCATACACCGTCCCATTGTTGTTTTGTGCTTCTCCGATTACAGTGATAGTATCTTTCCGTCACTGCAAATAGAAGAATATGTATATGTGAGAAAGGAGTAAGACAATAACGTTTCTGCATGGTGACGTTTGAATGTGGCTTTGCTCTTTTTTCTGATTTGCTTTTATTTTAACTTGAGATACATAATTGTAACATTTTTCTTTCTTCAACAGATTGAAGTTCAACATATAATTCAATAATTTATGACAATGCCCGCCCAGGTGATGTGATTATCTATACAGATGGCTCTGGGTTGAGAGGAAGACGAAGTGCATGGGAGTTTATAACAAACGCTGCCGTCGCTTAAGGGAACAAAGCCTGGCATATGATATCACAACGACTAGTTTGAAAATGGAGATCATTCATTCATTCATTCAGTAGCATGTCCCTCGCGGAACCTCGCTGCCATAACAACCCTCCGGAAAACCTTCCTATCATGAGCAAGATGTCCTGCGTCTGATACACCCATCTGGAGATCATCTGCCACATCCTGCACCCATCTTCTCCTTGGCCTTCCTCTTCCTCTCTTCCCAGGCATATACCCCTCCATTATTGTTCTCTCTAGACCTCCATGACGTTTCAAGTGACCAAAATATTTCAATTTTCTTTGTTTTATTGTCTTTACTAGCCAACCCTCTTCAATATTCAGCTCTTGAAGTATGGATGCATTTGTTCTTTTCTTTACCCAAGATATTCTTAGAACCTGTCTGTAACATTTATATTCAAATGCATTTATGCGCTGTTCCGCTTGTTTAGTAAGTGTCCAGGTCTCACATGCGTATGTTGCAATGGGAAAGATGCATGCTCTTAAAAATCTGACCTTTGTAATTCTATCTGTACAATTCCATAATTTATTCAGTTGTTTTAGTCTTTGAAGAGCAATTGATAGTCGCCGTTTGATTTCTTTCATTGTGTCACCATTGTTGGTAACCAGTGACCCAAGATATTCGAAATTTTCCACCACTTCCAATCTTTCCTCATTAACATATATATCCTTCTCCATGGCAGTTTTGTTTGTATGCATTATCTTTGTTTTTGCTGTGTTAAGAAATAAGTTATGATTTTCACTATTTCTTTGGAGTGAGGTTAATAAGTTTTCTAAACCATTTTGTGATGTTGATAGTAATACTGTATCATCAGCATAACGAATTTCTGGTATTTCATGACCACCGATGTTTAGGGCATCATATTGTTCCTTGTTTATATCATCTCTTACATTTCTCATTATATTTTCGGCGTACAGGTTGAACAAATACGGTGACAGCACACATCCCTGACGGACTCCTTGCTTGATGCCAAACCAGTCTGATGTCTCTCGATCTATTCTGACTGCTGCTTGTTGGTCTTGATAGAGCATTTTAATGAGCTGCACTATATGTGATGGAAAGCCCATATTCCTCATGATTTCCCAAAGCTTCTGATGTTGTACACAGTCAAATGCTTTTGAATAATCCACAAAACATAAGAACAGATTTACATTAAATTCTCTACACTTCTCTATTATTAAACGCATGTTGAATATATGATCTCTTGTTCCTCTTCCCTGTCTAAATCCAGCCTGAGCTACATTAATCTCTTCTCCATTTTCTTTTGCAGTCTTCTCATTATAATTTTTTAGTAGAATTTTACTTGCATGACTGATCAGGGCAATAGTTCGATAGTTTGTACATAATTTCAGGTCACCCTTTTTTGGTATTGGAATGAAGATAGTTCTCTTCCAGTCTTTTGGCCAAATACCATATTTCCATATTTTTTCACATAATGCATGATAGATTTTTATGCTTTCTTCTCCTCCCGCTTTAATCAATTCAGCTGGTATCTCATCACATCCAGGTGATTTACCATTTTTCAGGCTCCTTATTGCCCATGAAATTTCATCTAATGAAGGTTCAGGTTCTGCCTCTACTGTTACTGGTTCATGTATATCATTCATATCCTCACTGTCATTCATATCATACATTCCGCTGCAGTATTCCTGCCATCTTCCTAGAATTTGTCTAGATTCTGTTAAAGTATTTCCCAACTTGTCACAAATAACATTTAACTGAGGTTGAAAATTTCTTGTCAATAACTTCATTTCCTTGAACATTTCGTAATCTCTTCCATTTTTGTGATGCTGCTCTATTTTAATACAGCAATCTTGTACATACTGATTTTTATCCTTTCTTGTGTACTTTCTTATTTCTCGTGTTTAAAAATTTATACTTCATCCTACTGTCATTGGTTTCTCCTTTCTTTTTCAGTTCCCTTCGTTGTTTTATTAGTTCTAACGTGTATGGTGTGATCCATGGTTTATGTTGCTTAGTCCTGATGGGTATTAAGTCTTTAGCTGCTGTTATCAAGATATCCCTAGCTTGTACCGCCAGTTCATCAGGTGTCATTTCCTCTTGTACAGACATCAAGACCTCAAAACGGTTCTTCACTTCTACGTTGTATGCATCTGGTATTTTTGTGAGATCAAATCGAAATGGCCTTGGTCCTCGGGTAAGCTTTTTGAGTTTTAATTTCAGATCTGCTTCTAGTAACTGATGATCTGTATCGCAATCTGCACTTCGCAGGGTTTTTGCAGATGTTATGCTCGATCTCCATCTTCTTTGTATTAAAATGTAATCTATCTGATTTTTGGTAACACCGTCAGGGGATGTCCATGTGAAAAGCCTTCTAGGGTGTTGTTTATAAAGTGTGTTAGCTATTGTTAATTCATTTTCTATGCAAAATTCAATCAATTTTTCTCCTGTTTCATTTCTATTACCCAATCCAAATTTTCCTAAAACGTGTCTCTCATTTTCAGCTCTGCCTGTACCTACTTTAGCATTAAAATCTCCCATTATTATTATTATATCATTCTGATTAATTTTATTTAATGTGTCTTGCAGTATGGCATAAAAATCTTCAATTTCGCCCTCCTCTGCTGTTGAAGTTGGTGCATATACCTGCATGAAAGTTATGTTTTTTGGACGGCCTTTAAGTCTGATAGTTAGGATTCTATCACTAACTGGATTATATCCCATAATAGCTTTTGCTGTTTGTTTTATCTAAACAAAATGCCACTCCGCTCTGGCCTCTTACATCTCTACCAGAATATACGAAAAAGCTTCCATATTCATTGATAAAATGTCCCTTGCCACTCCAACGATGTTCACAAATTCCTAAGATCTGAATATTTAATCTTTCAATCTCATCACATACTACTTTAAGCTTTCCTTCATACAGACTTCTCACATTCCACGTTCCTATTCGCATTCTGTTTCTTAGTCTGACACAGTGGATTTCCTTGGTAACACAGTCAGGATTAACTCCGTCATCACGATTACTAGTACTGACCCCTGTATCACACTCTTCCCCAGTGTTATCTGATCTGCCTGGCCTGGGGGTCTCGCCACCAGATCTCAAAATGGAGATCACAATGACTAAATTGAAAATGAAGGTGGAGGCAGTCACTGCTGCCTTCCGCTAGCTTCAGAATTGTAACTGGACTCACAAAGCATGTTTAGAAAGGGGAGACAGGCATGCTCCGTGCAGAGGGGCAAGCATCACTTCAGAGTTTCCGGTTAGTTAGCGTCCTTTGGATTAATTCTCCAGGTCATACTGGTGTGTTGGGAAACGAGCAGGCAGACTGGCGGGTTGTGTACCACTTGGTGGTGAATTGATGAATGATAAACTAGATGTTGTGAGGGCCCCTTGGGAACACGTGAACAGTGTAGAGGCACAAACAGATCATTAAGGTCTGAGGAGATTGGTGCTGCGGGGAGTTACCAGGGGATCTGGCCAATGCTCAACGGAAAGGTGAGACGGATGTACAATTAGTTACTGGTACCATCAGAATTGGAACTCTTTGCTTGCTGTTGAAGATGGGGACAGAGTGCTTATGGAAGTGCCCTGAGTTCTAAGATGTTAATTCTTAATTAAAGATTCAGCATAATTTACACATCTTTATACCCTAGTAGAGGATGGTTTGATACATAGAAATCATTTTAAGATTTGACTGTGAATCCTAGAGAATTAATAAAGAAGTAAAATATTTATTGAGGCCTCAGTGATGTAGTTTTATGGAAGATACTGAAGATTCTTTAGACATTTACAATTCTTAATCTAACAGGCTAAGATACAAACACAACTTATCAAAAATACTTATAAGATGGGCCTTTGGGAACAAGCAACGAAATCAGTAGAGAAACAACATTATGGCCTGGAGAGAATGCGGCACCTGGGTGTAACCAGAAGGTCTGGCCGGCTCACTAGACTCACAGAAAAGGCAAGACGGATATATAACCAGATTGCGACTGGTACCATCAGTATTGGAACTTTGCACTGGCTACTGAAGATGAGGACGGAGCATGCATAGGAATGCTCTGAGTGCTGTGATGTCAATTCTTGATTCAGCTCAACTTAAAAGATGGAGATTTTTGTGACCACATTACCAGATGAGAAAACCTGGAACAGGTCACAAGTAGAAAAATTCATGGATGGAGAGACTAGGGCAGACAAGAAGCAGAGATTCTTGATAGCCATCTGTCATGACATGAAAAAGTATGAGGAGCCAAACTGATGAAATCTTCTAGATTTGCAAGACTAAGCATGATCTCACAGGGCACCTGATGACAAAAATAACATTTTAAAAACAAACAACCCAACAAAAACAAACAAACAAACAAAACAAAAAAAGCAAACAGGTCCTAGAGGTGCTTTATTCATAACATAGAACAAAGCTTTATAACATGAAAATAACATTCCAAAAATGAAAAACAATGCAGACACATAAAAAACATTATTCATTCACAAACTCATAATTCTTCATTGTCACCTTCTTCATCTTCAACCCTCTGGCCTTGATAGGCCTCTGATCTGGCACAAATCCCTGTAAATGATGCTTAACTAGCACAGATGCAGTGACTTGCCCCTAAGAAGCCTAATTAATGGCAGTGGTTCTGTTTGCACCTGCACAGTGTTTAGGAGGCCCTAGATATTATTGTATTGGCTAAAAATAGCAATGAACTGGGTTTTTTCTTGTGATAACACAGCTTTTCAAAAGCCATTATGACATTATAATTTACCTTGACTTTGTAGTCATATGGTGACGAGGTCATTGGGTCAAATGTGAGTCACCGTATATCTTTGTTTAGGTACAAGAGACTGAAATCTATTTAATTGTATGCTCCATTTATGTTTATTAATTACTTACTCCCTTATCATTATTTTCAAATAAAAATGTAAAGAATGTAAATCAAAACATTAAAAAAAAATATTATTGCTACCTGTGCAGAATCATTATTTTTATTATTTTTATTTTATAGAATCATGATTGATCTTTTCCAAGAGTTTCTGGGATAACAGGACAAACAGATACTACATGGTTGATATCTGTTATTTTAAAGCTAAGCTGCATTACGGATATTCTTCGACCATCATACCTTAACCAAAAGAAAATTGTATGTTTATTTTTACTATCTCTCTTAGATTCCTGGTGTCATATCAAGATTGCATTGATTCATCCCACTACTAGTCCCAGAACTTGGAGGCTTAGTAGCATCTTAGTCAGTTCTGGTTTTCTGGGGTCCACTTTGCCCTACCTCCTCCCCCAAAGAACAGACCCGCTGCCCCTCATAACAAGCATGTTGTAAATGGCAACTAATTAGGGTGTTTCCTTCAAAGTCAAAGTACATCTGCCTGAGTGGCAAGGAACCAACTGTTTGCATACAAATAAGCCAGATCTGCCAAATGGATATGCAAGCATAACTCAAGTCCTGTAGCAAGCTCAAGGTCCAGACGTGGTGGAATAATCAGAACTTTCCACCAGAGTTTACAGCCATCAAATGGGAAGGAGAAGAACAAGTACATAATTCTCTGACAGAAAGGACGAGAAGACAACAAAGAGGAACAATGAGAAAGTGTTAGTCAATGGATCTGCGCTGCAGAGACTGACATATTATCTATGCCTAAAGGTAGCCATATCAGCACACATTTGACTACTGCAGGCAGAATAATAAGCATTCTCAACACCCTAGTTCTTCATTGAGATTCTCAGCCTTAATTGATATATATTGTTGTCAGCCTCATGGGCATGGACACATACTTAAATTAGGTTTAAAAAACAAAAAAGTATAAACACAATCTAAAATCAGAGTACTAAATTTTCATTAATTAAACAATATCACCTCATTTAAAATACATAAGACTAGACATGGTTAAAATGAATAAAAATGGTTTTCTTGACTGTAGTAGGTTATGACAATATAAAAATGAAACAAAAAGTATATCAAGATATGTGGAGAGAGTGATGTTCCACCCCACTAGGACCGCACGATGAGCGATAAACACAATGTGCTACTATTCAAATGAGAATCACACAATCGCAAGTCTATGAAACACCATTTCACTCATAGGTTATATTCAGTCTCCACATCTCAAGGGTGAGGTTTTAAAATTTAAAAAAAACTGTATCCCATATTGTATAGGGATATTATGTATGTGCAGAGAACAGAAATACAAAAGTAAAAATGCGGTCAAAAATTATCTGCATTATGGAATTTTTAAAACTAGGGCTGTACCGAATAGTGATTTTAACTATTCGGCCAAATACGAATAGCGGGACCAACAATTCGGCCGATTATGCCTCGCCACAATCCGCGATCTCCAACATGTATCAGTTCCTGTGCTGACACACCTCCATGCCATGCAACAAGACTGTCAAGAATCTTCTCTCGTTGTTTTACTCTATCCCTCCATCCACAGATCTTTCCAGTGGTCACCACATGTTCCATATTCACTCTTCTTATAAGATGGCCGAAAAATAATGACTGTTTCCTTCTGATATCTGTGATTAGTTGTCTTTGAGCTTCCACCTCTTTCAAAACCTCTTGGTTGCTTTTTTTGGCTGTCCAAGGTATTTTAAGCATTGTTCTGTAAAACCACATCTCTGAGGCCTGAAGAAATTGTTTAGCCTGCCTACCGATTGTACAGGACTCACAGCCATATGTTAAAACTGGATGGATGTAGCAAGGAAGAATTCCTTTTCTAACCTTCAATGACAAGAATATATTGCAAACGATGTTCTTCATTTTATAAAATGCAGTTTTTGCCTGTCCTATTCTGTTTCTTATTTCATTAATGCATCTTATATCTGATGTCATCCATGCGCCCAGAAACTTAAATTTCTGTACTTATCCCAAAATAACACGATTGACTTTATAACACATTTAGGAATATTTCTTTTCTTTGATACCACCATTACTTCTGTCTTACCACTATTCAAACTCAGGCCCATTCTTCCACTTTCGAATAGTGTCTATTGTATAAAATAGATGTAAAAAAACATTCATAATGTCAAATGTACGCTGAAATTTTACTTCACAAAATGTAGTACAGTGTGGCAAACATAAACATTTTATGTTTTGCATCCTTCAGTCAGTCAGTCCGAGGTAACTAATAACTAGGAATGAAAGTATTCTTAGTTTTATAACAAGTAACTAAACTTGTAAAATGTTAATGCATGAAAGCGGCATTAGCTTTCAACAAAACCAATCGTTCCATGTTGTGAGCATTAAGGCAGCTTCTCGTCTCACTGATGCTATTTCCAGCTGTACTAAACAGACGTTCACTTGGTACACTCGTAGGTTGTGCACAAATATAACGCTTGACAGTATGAACGAAGGTGAGAAATCTTGACATGTTTATTTTCAACCACTCCAGTGGGTCAGTGTCTTTTGGGATACACGGCTCGGACAGGTAGTTATTCATTTCTGTTTCAACGGTCGCTATTCTGTACCTTCTGTACCTATTGTGTTAAAGAGAGAGTTATTTCAGTCTATCGCAGTGTATGCAGAAACGGGTGTAAGGTAGCCATTATTTGTATTCGGCCCGACCGCAACTATTCGGCCAAATACCGAATAGTTATTAGGTCCACTATTCGGCTCCGAAGTGAATACGAAGCGAATATTCGGTACAGCCCTAATTAAAACTTCTGTTTCACTCTTTGAGTCCCAAGAAACGCTTCATACATTCATAGGTTACTGCCTAGAAGTCCAATAAACGCATGATATGCCGATTTTAAGTCTCTCTTGACTACCCCTTGGGCCTGTGATGCTGAATCCTCTGGGACACAAAGAGTTAAGTCATTTTCGAAAATAAAGATTAACCTCTGATGTCAAAGTGAAGATGATAGTTCTTACATGGAATGTAGTTCAGTCTAAAATGATTTTAATAAGGGAATATGAAAGATTCTTGACAGATAGAAAAAGGCATTTGAAAAGTGGGATTATTTGAAAAAATTATGTATTTATTTCTTCTAATAGTTTATTTAAAAAAATTCTACATACAAAATGCAGCCAATTTTTAAGTTATAAGAGTCTTACAGAGAGAAAGATGGAGTGTAAACAAAAACATAAAACTTGTGTATTTTACTGTTTGTGCATCAAAACCATTGCAAACATGCACATCATGGATGCTACTAATACACGACCATAACCGTACCAATAAAATATAAAACAGCAGCAAAATCTATTGTCAGAGCAATTTGTCAACAATCAATTGAAAGCCTTGTGTGTTTTGCATTCAGAATAAAATATATCACAAAATACGACTTGATATAGCTATCCCTCATTCTCCTTTGTTTACCAATTAAGCTGAGAAATAATTATCAGAATTTATCAGTAAAAACTGAAGATTATAAAATGACAGCTTTTATAATTAAATCAAAACTGTCATCTACAAATTAAGTAGCCAAATTTATTTTAATTCTCAACTTCATCAACACTGGTAGAAATTATTCTTTCTTCATGCATAATTGATACTGTTTATTCTTACTCTTGACACCACAAGTTACAAGATGACCAGGATAAGACTTGCTAAATTAAAAAAATGGTTGGTAAAACAAATTTTAAAAGACTTCCTAAATAAAAAACATACTTATTAACTCTGTAAATTAACCTATAAATGGACCAAAATTAATTATTACACATAACTAAATTTCGTGAAATAATATTCATTATAACAATGGGTACAGGAGTCATTTGGGGAGTCGCCGTGGCTTAGCGGCTAGACGCTCGCGTGCGGATCAGAAGGTTGTGGGTTCGCTCCCTAGTCGAGCCAGACTTTATCCAAAAATGACCTTGACTTCCAGTTCGACCCAGCCTTGAGTGGGTACCATGGAAGATATTGTGGCCTCACCACATAATTTTTCCCAAAATCAGCAGTCAGCCAATTTTCATTGTGGAGCGAGCATAGCATTTTTTTTTCCTTTCAACCTGAGGATCCAGGTACAACTTTTAAATTGCTCCTGCTTTAGGAGAGATTCAGACACATGACGACCTAGCAGACAAGTGTGCTTGACACAGAACCGTTACAGCTCCACCAAATATATATATATATATAAAATCAAAATTCCATGTTTAAATCAGTCTTTGTTGATTATCATTATTAGAGTCAAAAAAGGCCAAGAAAGACTAAAAAGCAACATAAAAATCATCTTCCTCATCATCAAGTACTTTGCCGACTAGTGTGGGTGATAGTGCCTCTCCACAAATTGTGAACTTCCACAGTGTGTATTAGTTCCCTCCATGCCATGACAAAATGCTGTCAAGAATCTTCGTGTGTAGTTGTCCTCTATATTTCGTTTCCCAGTTGTCACAATATGTTCCAGTTTTCCTCTTTTCATAACATAGCCAAAAAGCAATGTCTCCTTCTGATGTTTATGATAATTTGTCTTGGGACCCTCATCTATTTTAAATATCTGGTTACTCATATCAAACAGATACTTGTAACTTTACTTGTAAGACAATTTTTAGTTGATCACCTCAGTTTAAACCAACATCATTCAGATTTCTATAATGGCAGAAAAACAGACATTCTTCTTCTTCTTCTTCTTTACATCTTCTTTTACCACTCTGGGTGTTGAGAGAGATATAAGGTCCTACTTCATGCTCTTCTGGCTGCTTCAACCATAGGCACATCATGGTGCTGTAGAGTTTCTCTGATGTTATCTTCCTATCTTGTTCTTGGTCTATCTTTTGCTCTACGTCCCTCTCCTTTTTCTAATCAGAAGCAAAATGAAACAGAATTTAAACACTGATTATGTGCTATTTGAGCTTTTTAAGCACTACCAACACCAAGATAATTCTATGGCCAGTATTAATACAGGAGCAGGAACTGATACTCCTTATGTTTACTAAGCTACACTGCTTTTGAAGACTTCTGATAAATTAACTTCTGTTTTGTCTTTTCTTTACAGAAAATTTCTAGTTTATTCTTTTATGTGGTTGGATCAGCTTTACAGGCCTATGTGTCTAGTTGTCAACTTGGAAAATTAATCATAGCTTAAGAAAAATTTTTGTTGTTTTTTTTAAATTATTATTATTATGATGCAGCAGGAGCAGACGTAGCAGGAGCAGCAGCAGCAGGAGCAGCAGCAGTAGTAGTAGTAGTAGTACAAGTAGTGGCAGCACCAGCAGCAGTTTCCTCATGATATCCTATTAAATCCTTTCGATTTATAATTGAGATATATAGAGTTGACTGACTGATGTTCAACCCCCACCAGGACCACACGATGAGTGATAAACACCCGGTGTGACACAAACTGCCACTATTCAGATGGGAATCACCTGGACGTGAGTCCCAGAAACCCCATTCAACCTTCAGGTTATATAAGGGCCCCGACAAACAATTGTGTTCCATAATAGGACAGTGTATATATGTCTGACAATTTTATGTTTGCCTAATACTTTTGGGTATTTAATAATGCATAGATTATGCGTTAACTATCTTACAGATTATAGGCAGCTGCTGCAGCATAGTGGCTAGATGCTTGCTTCCCTGCCCAATGGTCTTAGGTTTGCATCTGTATTCAGGTAGATTTCATTTATAAAACCGACCACAGTTCCCAGGTCGAGTCAGTCTAAAATGGGTTTCAGACAGGGCTTCAGTGCCCCCCCCCCCCCCCCCCCCCCCCCCCCCCCCCCCCCACCTTTTTGTGTGTCTCGGCTGTCCTGTTGGTACATTTAGGAAACAAATATCAATTATCCTGTTTTGGAATAAGCTTGAGAAAAGAACACACACATATAAAATTATATCTGTAGATCTTATTAGATTTCAGAGTTTTAGATACTTTTCACGTCTGAAATATGTTGATAATTTTCACAGTAGCATATATTTTCAGTGCAGTTAAAGAGCATATTGTTTAATTTATTTCTTGGTGACAACAGTTTGAGTTTTAATACCAACGTTTGCCGGGAGGGCTAACCCAGTCAACAAATGCCTGCAGAAGTCAGATGTTTTGGCAGAAAAGCACAAATATCATAGCAATGCTGTAAGTGGGCACAACGCAATTACATCATCTGATGAACACAGAGGAAGAAAAAGATGAAGATACCAATGTTGAGTTTTAACTGGAAGGGGTGGGGGTGGTAGGAAATTAACTTGCTTAGGATGTCCCGTTTTCATCTAAAACAGGTTAATGACCTATTTTCAGCTCAAGATATTATGGTCACCCTAGTTTTATGTAATGTGCCTGCTGGTCTATAAAAGAAAATAGCCCAGCATCAAATGTCCAATGCGCCCTGGCATAAAAATAGGGTCCTTTATATAATTTGTTATAAAAGATTATCAGACTATCTTATAAGTGTTCAATTCTGACTACAATTGTTTATATAATAATTATTTGTTATAAAGTAATTTGGATTGGGCAGGTAAAAATAATAGAAAGGGAAAACTGGAACATTTCATAATGGGAAACAGAATAGAAGAAAGGCTAACCGAGACCAAGAAAGAAAATGCTGGACAGTCTGGCATCATGCCAAGGAAGAAGACATGTTTCAGAAATGACCCAAAGTTCACCAGACAGAAGGTTTTCACATGATGCCACATGATATGGACTATAAAAAGAATATATTTATAATTTTAAAAAAATTTAAAAAAAGAAAGCTGGAATTAACAATTAAGATCAAACTGAATAAGGTTATAGCTGGGTGGTGCTGTAAAAAAAAGTTTCTTTATGATGTACAATTTAAAACAAGAAACAGAAACAAGATGCCAACGAGCCAGTGCACTTATATTTACCAACTGCCACAGTTATTAAGATATCCAAACATAAGTATGAGCACCAAGAAACAGATTATAAACAGCATATTCATACCAACACTGTGTTACCAGTGCCAGACTTGAACATTATCAAAGGTTAACCTCCGTAACATTTAACACCTGTGAAATGAGATACCTGAGAAAAGCCGCCAATTTAACTACCCAAGAAGAAGTTAGAAATGATATTATCAGACAGACTGTGGGAACAACTCCATCCAGCAAATTCATTGAGAAAACGAAGATCAAATGGTTTGGTCATCTAGTAAGAATGCAGCCAGAACAGATACCAATGCAGGTGCTACACATGAAAAGATCTGAAGTGAAAGCAAGAGGCTACCCTAGGAGAAGATAGATTGATGACATTAAAGAGCTTCTGCATCAACATGAAATGACAACAGCCATTGCTGCCCATCAAGCAATGGGTTGCAAACTGTTCCTCCCCACAATCAGAAAGAACTGCACAATAAACACATTCTAGAATTACATATACAATTTTTTTAATTGCTACCATGCTCAATGAAAAGTCAAACATAGACTGTGTGTGTGCATGTGTACATGAACATATTTATGCATATGTGTGTGTGTGCTTATACGTGTATGGGCTCATATACTATGTACTCACTCATGTATGTTTGCATGTGTCAAAGAGAGATAATTCACAATATGAAGAAGTTTTACAAATATTTATTCAAAAATATGAGTATGCCACCGAAACTGGCACAAGATGATTACCATATTATGGACAGACCAGAGCAAGTTATTATCCTTCGCCTTAGAACAGGGCACAATAGACTTCGCTCCCACATGTACAACAAATTTAAGATTGGCCAATCGGCCATGTGTACTTGTGGACTGGCACCTGAAACAACAGATCACATCCTTCAAGACTGTCCCATATTCAACGCTTTCAGGCAAAACATTTGGCCAAAAGAGACCCTTGTGGAAGTCAAACTTTACGGGCCGCTTAGTGAATTACAAAAGACAGTGAAATTCATACAAGAGACGGCTTTGCAGATATAGACAATTTATTTCATGCGAACGAAAGAAGAAGAAGAATGAGTAAACACTACAACTTGGTCATTCTTGCAGAGATCAAGTTAATATAGGTTAGCAGGTATAACAACTGACCACAGGCAAATGAAAACCTACTAATTACCACATAAAGATGTTTTAAAAATAACAAAACATGGATTAGATCAATAAAAAGTTTACAGTGTGGAGATTTGTTTTTTCAAAAAGCTTTTATAAAATACCACAAATAAATTTGGAAGACTGCATTTAAATGAAATAAAATGATAATGCTGATTTTAGTGTTCAAAAAACAATCCTTAGGTCATTACCCTGAAAGTTTAAAATGTTGTTTAAGATAATAGAATCAACAATTGTTATCCTATACAGCCAGGTCTGACTCCATATAGTTGCTGGTCACCAGTCAGAGTGCTGCACAAAGTACGAACTCCCTAGCTTCAGCAACAACTGCCAGGCATCTCAGAAACACCAATACTTGTTAACCAAAATGAAACAGATAAACTTTATAGCATGAGGCAAATGGCTTAATTACTTCACAACAGAGACTTTGAAGGTATCTATCAAACTAACTAGCTCTAACAATATGTTGTTAGTTATTTCTGTAGTTATGTATACAAAATTCTGCTTGCCACGTCTACCGACGTGGCAACAATTTTTTTGGGTGGCTTCTGCCAGACGGTGGCTAGTGCATTTTTGCTCCATTTGTAGACTGAAAGGATAGTTTTGTCGCCCAGCTTCTGAGTTGAGAGCATGACGTGACACTGTGAGCTGCTGATTTAATTTGGAATGCTTTTCTAATGTGACCAACTTGGTGGTGTGAATTGTAGATTCAGAAAATGGTGCGATGCCTATTGTCGCAATATTGGTGGTGCCATTTTGTGATTAAAATTGATCGTGTGTGCAACTGCTGATCTTTTGTTGTCTTTGCTACCATCAATGATGAACTGCATTTCTAATGTCGGACAGTTTGTGTTAGCACTTCGGATGGCTACCGTATGCTTTTAATGTGTGTGTAGGTTAGTGCATATGCTGAGACAGCAGTCTGTCAATCTTTCCACAAAGAACTGTGATAAACATTCTGTGTGTTTTTATTTGGCACAGGAGCGGAGCAACTATGGGGTTACCCATTTGCTAAGAAGCTGAAACTAAGATTACCAGATTACCAGATGCTCAAAGTCAGAAAACCTTTGTCATGATTTGAATATTTAAAATGTTATCCACAGAATTATAAATTACATAATAATTGTCTTTTCTCGTATGTTAATCTCTCCATTCTTGAAGGTCACCATATATCTAGCCAAATCCTTGCGAGTAACAATACCGATGACTTGATTTTTGAAATTTATGACCACCATGTGGCGAAGGCCGAGGGACCGGAATTTTCTGAAAATGCTGGCATATGAAGCACTCTGAAAAAATAATTTCAAAACATTTTTAGAGAATAAGTTTACACTAATAAATATGAAATATATACAAACACTACGTCAAGCCAATACTTTACTGCTTCCTTGTGTGGGTATACATGCATTTTTTCTTTAAACGTTGAATAATATCCTGTTTTCTTCTATCAGAAGCTCATAATACTATTCTTGTTCTTTCTTCTGTAGTCTTTCATCTACTAAATGAAGCCCTTAAACAGCTTATACCCAGTCATCTTCCCTTTTGCCATCTCATAAAGCTCACTCCATATTCTTAATTTCAATTCCATAATTAATATCCAAATCTTAACGCTTTAAAAATAAAGTCTGTTCGTTGGTTCCTCCTTCTGTATCTCCATTTCTAATATTTATCCCCATGTTTATGTCTCTCTAAACCTCTTTTACCTTAGAGTTTCAGTTCAAGAAAATTCTAGTTACACTAGTTTAGTAGTCACTGTGCACTAATGGGTTTATGTTGGAGCGGTCCTGTATAGTTATGGATATGAAATATTGATAATATGCCTTTTATGGATATTAAATGAAAATCTACCCCTTATGGATATGGAATATTGATAATATACCTCTTATGGATATTAAATAATGATTATCTTCCCCTTATGGATATGAAATATTGATAATATGCCTCTTATGGTTATGAAATAATGATAATCTTCCCCTTATGGATAAAATAGATTGATAATATGTCCTTTATGGATATGAAATAATGATAATCTACTTCTTATGGATACGAAATATTGATAATATGCCCTTTATGGTATGAAATAATGATAATCTACCCCTTATGGATATGAAATATTGATAATATGTCCCTCATGGATATGAAATAATAATAATCTACCCCTTATGGATACTAAATAATGATAATCTGCCCCACACTGACAAACTGAGATATGATCTTTATACATAATACAAAAGAATGTTACAGACAGATTAAAATAATGTAAGAAGGAATGTAAACAAACAGTTTATTACCTCAAGCACAACATAATGAGACTGGTTCATGAAAGGTGCCAGATCCACTGTGAATTGTGCTTCTACAGGTGTGATACTCACTTTCTGTTGAAAATTCAATGTTACAAATGCCCAAATTATCACACAACATACTGGACATCATTATCATCATCATCAAGAAGATCAGTCTTTTTGTTGAAATAACAAAAATTATGAAGATGAGGCTAAGCAGAGGTAATGGACCAGAGGTGTGCAAACACAGCTTAACCTTTCAACCAAAGTGTATCATCATCATCATCATCAGCTCTCGTTATGCCTAGTGGCACATGAGGCTTCAGAGAGGACTTTCCATGCTTTCCTGTCCTGTGCAATCTTCAGTGCAGTTTTCCATGTCAAAGATGCTGCACTCAGGTCACTTTCCATCGTTCATCTCCATGTTGTTTTTGGGCGCCCCTGTTTTCTCTTTCCCTCTGGTGTCCATGTGAGAGCTGTTTTGGCAGGTATATCAGAAGTCATTCTCATAACGTGGCCAAGACATTTCCATCTTCTCTTGGTAATCATTCTGTCTAAAGTTTCTTGGTTTGTGGCTTGAAGTAGTTTAGTGTTTGAGATTGTATCTGGCCAGAAAATTTTGATAATTCTACGTAGACATGTGTGGTGGAAGGTGGACAGCTTGTGTGCATCCTTTTTGGTCATTCTCCAGCATTCCGCTCCATAAAGAAGAACTGGCAAAATGATGCTCTTGTAGAGTCGGAGTTTCGTTCCTCTGCAGTAATTAATGGATTTCCAGATTGGCCTAATCCTTCCAAAAGCAGCTCTAGCTTTGTTCAGACATGACTGTATGTCTTCCTCTGTCCCTCCCAGTAGGGACACCACACTGCCAAGAATCAAGAAATTATGCAACAGGATAAAAGACTATGATGAACAAATTAAGCTGCTTTTATATGCCTTTTTCTTTCTCTCCATTTATCTTCTTGATCAAAAATGCTGAATGCTGAAATAAAGAACTGACATAAGAGGACTCAAGAGACTCTCATAAGTTCTCTGTCCCTATCCTCAGCAGCAAGCAAAGAGTTCCAATTACGATGGCACCAGTAACTGTCTGATTGTACGTCTGTTCCACCTTTCCCTTAAGTGCTAAGCATCGGCTAGATCTCCTGGTAACTCCCCGCAGCGCCATTCTCTTCAGACCGTAATGACCTATTTGTGCCTCTGCACCGTTCACTCGCTCCCAAAGGGCCCTTACAACGTCTAGTTTGTCATACATCAATTCACCACCAAGTGGTGCAGAACCAGCCAGTCCATCTGCCTGCTTATTTCATAATACATCACCACGACCTGGAGAAAATATCCAAAGGACGCTAATTACCAGACACCTCTAAAGCGATGCCCGCCACTCTGCATGGAGTATGCCTGTCTCCACTTTTCTCAACATACTCTTGAGTCAGTTACAATTATGATATGTGTGCACAGCTAATTCTCAGTCCAACAGAAGGCAGCAGTGGCTGCCTCCACCTCCATTCTCAAATTAGACGTTGTGATATCTTGATCATAGTTGTGTTAATGTTCTTCTTTGATATAATCTTGACTGAAGTCACTATTATTTCCAACATTCTTCTCTGCTGAAGTTTCCCAGTCTTGCTCTGCCAACAGTGCATGTCTTTTGCTGCATACGTCAATGTTACACATCTACAATAGTTTTCTGTATGCTTAAGTAATTAAAAAATTTCAATAACAAAACTCTTTCTCACTTGCCAGATTAATTTAATTCGATTTGATTCAAGAACCGACATCACAGCACTCAGGGCATTCCCATAAGCGCTCCGTCCCCATCTTCAGCAGCCAGCGAAGGGTTCCGATACTAATGGTGCCAGTAGCATTCTGATTAAACGTCTGTTTTGCATTTCCTTTGAGCCTTGAGCATCTGCCGAAACCTCTCATCACTCACCCCTGCATCAATCTCACCAGACTATGGTGATCCATCTGCTTCTCCGAACTGTACACTCTCCCGCAAGGCCCTAACCACGTCTGCCTTATCATGTATCAGTATTCCACCAGGTTGTGCAGAGCCAACCAGTCTGTCCGCCTGTTCATTTCCCAACACACTGATGTGCTGTGTTGAAAAAATCCAGAGAATACTCCTCATCCGTGTCCTCCGCAGCAAAGCATGCCACTCTGCACAAAGCATGCCTGTCCTGATCTTCCTCACCATGCTTTCTGAGTCTGTTACAATCATGATGTGTGTGTGTGTGTCATGTAGTGACTGCCTCCACCTCCATTCTTAAGCTGTATGTTGTGGTATCATTTGCTATGCTCTCCTGCACCAAACATTGACCATCAAGTTTTGCTAAAAAAGCACTTCTTTTGCCTATTGACACTGAACCGTCTGTGTACTTGCCAGAAAAAAACTCAATAATCACAATTGATGAAATGAGTTGCAGTTACAGTTATAAAATCTTTATCGGAGACACCTAAAAATACAACAAGATGAATACAACTAAATTTTAAAAAAACTACTGAAATATGGAGGTTTGCTGCAAACTATTGAGATTCTTAGAGCTCAACCTTTTTGGCCTCTATTCCGGGAATTGGTGAAAAAAAATAATCCTTAAAATAGCAGCAATTATAGACAGGTCACACAATTTTTGACAATTTTATTTCTGTACATTCCAAAAAAAAAAAATTATTTCTATAAGTAAGAAGTCATGAAGGCAGCCGATAGTTAACTGACTTACCTCTCTTTGGCCATAAATAAAATCTATATGGTGACTCACACCTGTCCCTCGTTAACCACTAAGAGTATGAGAAATTATGACCTCAATCTCTATTTAAAAAAGGACACATTTTTTTTTTGGGGGGGGGGGGGGGGGGGGGGGGGTCAATATAGTGCCGAAGTGTACACTTCTCAATAGCAAGCCACTATAGAAAGTTTCTAAAGCAACTCCACTTTTGGGTTCTGGAGATCAATTTTGAAGAACAAAGAATAGACCCACTGCTTCCTTGACAAGCATGTTGTAGGAGGCGATTAATTAGGGGAAGTTTCCTTCAAAGTCTGAGTGCATCTACCCCAGGAACCAGCCGTCTGCATACAAAAAAGTGAGATCTGTTTGGATGTGCACATAAAACTCAAGGTCTAGAACAAGGCCGAATCAAGAAGTGAACGAACAAACAGAACTTTCTGGTGAAGTTCACAGTCGGTGAACATTAAGAAGAAGAGGTAAAGTGACATTTATTAGGGGACTGAACCCAACCGGAAATGTTGGTTTTTGTGGCTTCTCTGGGCAACAGTGTTAAAACGCTTTTTATGTACCTGTATTTGGAAAAGGGGGGGGGGGGGGGTTCTGAAAAAGGTATTAGAGAGCTAGCATAATTACAGTTGTGACCATAGTTATATTGATGTTCTAGTAATTTTGATTTTTTTTCATCTGCTTGTATGTTTAGACCAAAAATATGTTCTTATAATTACAATACTGTATATAAGCTAATGTATCTTAGAAAAACATTAATCTTTGGATGTATCTGCTCTGAGGAACACATGTTACCAAGACCCATAAAAGCAGAAACATGTGGTAATGGTTTCAGACTCCATGAATATTCTTCAGAAAATAACAGATAGCTGTGAATGGGTTAGTTGTGATATCTTAATGGGTAAAATGCATTCAGAAAACACAGTTAACCTCCAACATCTGGATCTACACACCTGGGCATGCAGAAGTGACAGGTAATGAGAGAGCCAACCATCTGGCAAGTAATGCACCAATGCAGATAGGAAGAATAATGGACAGAACTGATATTATCAATGCTGTATAGACTAGGCTGGGGGAAAATGATGAATTGCCAACACTAACAGGACTGTGTGACATGGGAATAAAGCTTGGTAGTTGAGGTGAGTTGAGTTGAATTGAGTTAAGAACTGACATCACAGCACTCGGGTCATTACCATGTGTGCTCCGTCTAATCTTCAGCAGCCAGCGCAGAGTTCCAATACTGATGGTACCGGTCACAATCTGGTTATATGTTTGTCTTGCCTTTCCTCTGGGTGTGTAGCTAGACCCTCTGGTTACATCCAGATGCCTCATTCTCTCCAGGCCATTTAAATCTTGTTTCTCTACTGATTCCATTGCTTGTTCCCAGAGGGCCTTGACCATATCTGCCTTGTCATGTATCAATTTACCATCCAGTTGTGCAGATCCAGCCAATCTGTCTGCCTTGCCTATTCATTACCCACTACGCCGGCATGGCCTGGAGAAAAGATCCAAAGTATGTTCTCTACCCGTGACCTTTCCAGTGAAGCCTGCCACTCTGCTCCAAGCATCGCTGTCTTCACCTTCTTCAGCGTGCTTTCAGAGTATGTTACAATTATCACATGTGTATGCATCTTGTTATTTAGCCACCAAATAGCTGCAGTTACTGCCTCCACCTCCATTCTTATGCTAGATGTTTTGATGTTGTATGCTAGGCTGTCTTGCACTAAAGATTTTCCATTGTCTTTCGCTACAAACCCCCAGGCACTTCACTTTGTGTTTTTAAGAATTATTGCCACAGCTACGAAGCACGTGCTCTGCGCCTGATGTCATCTTCAGCAAGCAGCTTGGTAAAGCAGGCCTATGCCATCCTTCAATGTCTAGACGGAAGAAGCTTCAACTGCTCATGGGAACAATAAATACCTTCAAAGGCTGCTTGATCAGAGTACTGAGCACACATAGGAATGCCCAATGTGCAGTGACGTCGAGAAAAAAGCATTCGGTCCAGTCAACTGTTAGCTACATTGGAAAATATTCAGGGCTTATGGGGTTTGACAGCATCTAGTAAACATTTGTAAAAGTATATATTACAACTGCCAAAGTGTAGTGGGATGGAATGCCGGAACGACAGAAAAGATCTACTTACAATCTGGATTTACAATCCATATTCTTCTTGGTTGCACCACTTGGTGTTTCTACTTTCATGTTATATGCTCTCGTTTCTGGCATCACTGGATTCATTCTCATTTAACAACCAAACCGTTTCAGTCTTTGTTTTTCAATGAGTTTAATTATAGGCACTGTTGCAATAGTTCTTCTAATTTCTTCATTTCTTTCACGATCTTTTCATTTCGTTCATGGCCTTTTTTAAACATCTCATTTCACACAACATCATATAATTGGTGCAAAGGATTTATCTGCACATGTATACTAAATCATAAGTATACATACAAGCATAAATGCTCCTCACAAGTATTACATACTACAAAACACACCTGTATTGGTATGTATCTTGGATATGCCTCATTAAACTCAGCCACTTTCAGTCTGCTAATTATCTCATTGACACCTGGGTTTTCCAAGAACAGCTGGGAAAAAAAAGGTATTTATTTTACTTAATGCTTTTATAAATGTGTTTGTGTGTGTGAGCATTCACATGTGCATGCATATATCTGTGTGGTGTATCTCATGTGTGTGTGTGGCACATGCCTACGGGTGTGTATGGGATGTATGATGTGTGTGTAAACAGCATGTATATGTGTTTTGTGTGTGCATGAGTGTGTGTGTGCATGTGTGTATACCTACAAGTTTTAATAAGAGTCAGAAAGTAGATGGAAATTCTTCTACAAAGAAACTGAGGAGAGTGAATAAAATCATTAATTGTCACCAATACAAATTGGTTTTAGTGCTTAAGAAAGTACATACATATTCTAATATGCTTGATAGGAAATAACAATTAAAATATCTAACAGGTGAATCTTGTTAAATATCTTGGCTCCACAAAGATGTCCGATGGAGAATGTGTCACACAGATAGAAAAAAAATTACTGTGTTGGAGGAATCTTCATTAAATTAGTAAGAATATGAAAGCACTAACCATTAGTACGTTTACATATGGTTGTGAAATGTTGATGAACTTGAAAAGAAAATATACACACTGGAAATGTGATCTTTCCAAACAATTCTTGACACATCAGGCAAAGTCTGCATCACAAATGATGAGGTTTTCCGTATAATTAAAAAGCACACTGGCAACTATGAACCTCTTTTAACTATAATGAGAAGGCAGAACATTCAATGGTATGGACATGTAAAAAGATCTAATGACCTCTTAAAAACAATACTACAGGGCTCAGTAGAGGAGAAAAGGCAGACCAAGAAAGAGCTGGACAGAACTTGACTGACTCAACAAGCCTTAGGCATGCACCATGAAGTTTATTGGATCTGACCGTCGACAGCAATTGATGACTCAACGGCACACGGTGTTACTAAACAATGATAATGATGAAGGAGAATATGGAAATAAAATATCACAGCAAAGACAACAGTTTGCTAGCTAAAAGATTATGTGTGCTCTGCTCATCTATAAAATTGAATGCCTGGGCTGGAACAACTAAGAATGAAATGGTTTGGAAGTAGCGAAAATATGGTATTTGAGAAATATTTTCAAGCTGAACAAAAAAAAAGAAAAGAAATGATGAAGAGCTGAAAGCTTCTGACCATCAGATATGGAAACATCTAGTTAAAAAACAAATGCTTACCTTCTTTTGCAACATTGTGACCAGCTGACTTCTCAGTATCAACCCCCTGAATGTCCCAAAGGTTTCACATCCATCTGTTATCTGAAACACATGCAAGGGAATCTAGATATTTGCTGTTCACACTCATAGTAAAATTTACAGAGACGGTTCTAGTAAATGTAGCTGGAATATTCCTCATGTGGGTTCTGGGTACCAATTAGGATGTGAAAAAATGCATATAAAAACAACCATCCCCTAACAAGCATGTTACAAAAGTTAACAACAAGCAGTCTGCTGAAGTTGGATGTGTTGGGCCAGAAGGCACAGATAATGCAGCATATCTAAAACCATAACACATTGTGCACCACCCTTTTAAAAGTGAAAAAAAAAAGAAGCTGCAACATGATGTACTTGTTTCATACTGCACTTATTTGAATCCAGATCTGGCTTATTTGCATCTAGATCTAGCTTACTTGTATCCAGATCTGACATATTTGTATTTAGATATAGCCTATTTGTATCCAGAAAGATCTGGCTATTTGTAGCGAGATCTGGCTTATTTTATCCAGATCTAGCCCATCTGTAGCAAGATCTGCTTTGATTGTGTCCAGACATGTCTTATTTGTATCTAGATATAGCCAATTTGTAGCCAGATCTGGCCTATTTGTAGCAATATAGCCAGACCTAGCATATTTGTAGCCAAATCTGGCTTATTTGTAAAAATGTGTTTAAAAAATTCAATGTATCCAAAAATCTCTGGCTTTTTTGTTGCTAGATCAAGCTTATTTGTAGCCAGATCTAGCTTATTGTTATCCAGATAAATTTTGCTTATTTGTAGCTACATCTGGTATATTTGTATTCAGATCTGGCTTATCTGCATTTAAATCTAGCTCATTTGTAGCCAGATCTGGCTTATTTGTAGTTAAATCTGGCGTTTTTTAGGGCCAGATCTAGCCTATTTATAGCTAGATAAATTTGGTCAAACTGTATCCAGGTCTGGCTCATTTGTATCCAGATCTTGCTAATTTTTATCCAGAAAGATCTGGCTTTTTTGTAGCGAGACCTGGCTTATTTGTACCTAGATCTAGTCTATTTTTATCCAGAAAACTGGCTTATTTGTATCCAGATCTGGCTTATCAGTATCCAGATCTGGCTCATTTGTATCCAGATCTGGCTTATTTGTATACATAATTTTTATTTGTATCCAAATCTAACTCATTTGTATTCAGATGTAGCTCATTTGTAGCCATATATATCTGGCTTTTTTGTATCCCGTGTTCAGTCCATTTGTATCAGTATCTGGCTTATTTGTAGCCAGATCTAGATTGTATCCAAATCTGGCTTATTTGTGTCTATCTGCTACATTTGCATCCAGATCAAGCTTATCTGTATCCAGATATTTCCTATTTTTATCCAGAAAGATCCAGCTTTTTTGTAGTGACATCTGGCTTACTTGTAGCCAGATGTAATTTTTTGGAGCTAGATCAAGCTTATTTTTCAGCTAGATCTAGCCTATATGTAAGCAAGATAAAACTGGTTTATGTATCCAGATATGGTTTATTTGTATCCAGATCTGGCTTATTTGTATCCAGATCTGGCTTATTTGTTTCCAGATCTAATATTTGTATCCAGATCTGGTTTATTTTTTATCCAGATCTGGCTTATTTGTATTCAGATCTGGCTTATTTGTTTCCAGATCTAATATTTGTATCCAGATCTGGCTTATTTGTATCTAGATCTAGCTTATTTGTAGCCAGTTCTGGCTTATTTGTAGCCATGTAGCCAGATATATCTGGCTTATTTGCATCCATATCTGGCTTTGTATCTGTATCTGGCTTATTTGTAGCCAGATCTAGATTGCATCAAAATCTGGCATATTTGTATCCAGATCTGCCATATTTGTATCCAGACATTGCCTATTTTTATCAAGCTGCACTCTCGTGGGACGTAGGCGGGTTGGGGTAAGGGTCAGTTCTAGATGTTCTGGGGTCATTAAAAGCATCAGAAAGCTGGGAAACCCAGTCTTACCACCCTCTAAAATGTTTAACCGTCCTGTGACGCCATCTGGGGTAGGATATTACGAAAGAACCGGTTTCTTTAATATTTTTGAAAATAGAATAAAATAAAGCTAAGCAGTCAGCCCTAACTAAACTGTCATGATCATACTATATCTATTTCTACTTTTCCTGTCCCGTTCAACACCAATGTCTAAATGTACACTGGTGGGAAAATATGCATTTTGCAAAACAATGCTATACAAATATTCACAGACTTATAAAAGAGGCCATGACATTGTGAGAATGGTCCTTTACTTACTATAGGAACCACACCTCTAGGCCACAACTACCCATAAATGTAATAAACTCAGATACAAATAGGAATAACAGCAAAGAAAAACTATTCAACAATAAATATGAAACTGCTACAAAAAAATCTGTACACTGATGAAGTTTACCACAGGATTATCTAGATCGTAATCTTCCACTACTGGAAAGCCATTGTGAGGTTCCTCCTTCAGAACTCTGACAATTCTGTCAACAGATTCTCTCATCCTGAACACAGTCACGGGATGGCTCATTACTGACCTGTGAAGAATTAAGTTATGCTGCACATCATTAACTCCCAACATAAAAGAGCAGAAACATTTTAGCTCATAAATAAATGCAATATATCAGTCAATAATTATTATAAAGAAATGTTTGTGTTTTCCTAATATCCTACTCCTAACAGGGAAAATCTACAGGTCATGGGACAGTCTAAAATTTCAGGGGGTGGTAGATAGGCTGCATGCAGTCATGGGATGTAGGTGGGTTGGGGGTTAGGGCCAGTTCTAGATGTTTTGGGGTCGTTAAAAGTATCAGAAAGCCGGAAAACCCAGTCTTACCACACTATACAATGTTGGACTGTCTGTGATGTCATCTGGGGTATGATATTATGAAAAAAAATAAAAAAAATTTGGATGCATACAGCAATAAAATTGAAAATTTGAAGGATGTGGGTTCAATACATGGATGTGTCGTTCAGTTCACAAGTGCAGTTTCTATGAAGATCCCTAAACACGGTCGCTGAAACCACAGAGTTTGTGCTTTGTGTGATGCTCTCAGCAGGTGGCTGGCCATTCTGCGGAGAGAGACCAAGCCATATGGGATAACCTTTTGCAGTGAAGTTAATCCCCTTTATTTTAACTTTAGTATGATTCCCTAAAGACACATGACTTTTGTTACAGGTTTCCCATTAAAAAGCGAACACTGGCCCAATGAGTCAACACTGCACCCAAAGTTGTATGGAACCAAAAGAGAACTCCTAAAAACAGTCAAGTTTATCAAAAGAACTTTTCTGTCAGTGTAAATCAGAAAACTAACACAAGAAGAAGTTACTAGTTTTGTTGTTGTAATTCTCTTTAGTGACATCTTACTGTTCATGGTCCATTTGGGCCAATTGTGACATCTTAGTGTTTTCAGCCTTCGACCAAGTAAACTGAGACCAAAGCTACGGTCAGTGCTCGAAGCGTATGGTGTCAATGGACAACTGCTAGACAACATCAGAGCTTTGTACCATATAACCAAATGTGGAATAATAACAAATGTAGGCATGTCAAACTGGTTCCAAGTTTCCTCTGGGGTATAACAAGAGTGTATACTGTCACTACTCCTGTTTATTGCCTACATGGATAAGACAGCTACAGATATAAAATAACTGATATTTGCCAATCATGCTATTTTATACAAAGATAAAATAACCTCCTCCTCCACATAAACAGTCTCAACACCAAGTAATATAAAATAAAAATAAATACTGACCCCCTCTTCCCCGCTCCCAGAAAAAATGACAGTAAACAGAACACCAGTTAAGCATGTCACCACTGTTGAAAGAGGGACAGTAAAACAAGCTAAGGAGTTTAGATGCCTAGGCAATGTATTCCCTCAGGACTGGTCAGAGGAAGAGAAAACAGAATACAGAAGTCCCACAATATAAATGACCAAACAGTGCTACTTTTGAGGCATCAAAATATCATGCACCAAAAAAAGCCGCTATTCATACCAGCTTTGTGCTATCAATGCCAGACATGCACAGTCCTAGAAAAACAAATGCAAAATAACAACACATGCGATTAGACCTTTAAGAAATGCAGTGAGAAAAACAAGAGGTTACAGAATCATTAATAAAGAACTAAGAAAAATGGTAGGTACATTACTGGTAAATGATTTCTCAGAACGTCAAAGGATCAAACTGTTGTCATATAGTCATAGAATTGTCTGCCAGTGTCCCTCTGTCACCTGCTAAAAACTCCAACATGTATCTGGTAAACCAATCGTAAGCTTGCCACTCGGTCGTTTAGGTATGCAGACTGCTTTAATTATGCTACAGTATCTTTTGCAAATCACCAATTCGTCTTGTCCCTGTCCGAATAACTTTGGGTAATTCGTGCAGCAAGGGACACCAACCCTGAGCTTCATGAACTCAAGTGGGCCCACTCTTTGAAAATGTCTAGGAGCTCGTGGGCCGAAACATTTGTTGACGAGAGATTACTTCTACTGATGATTGGTAGACCCCTGCTGTACATGCTCCCCTGTGGAGTTTATTCTTAATGCAATGCTTTACCGCATAAGACAAAAGTAGAATAAGATCAGTGTTTTCAATAGTTGCTAAGGATTCTACTTTTCAGAGACTATTTCTCTCTGGAAATGTTGAGTTACAGCCTATTGACAATAAAATACCTCAACACAGGTGACTTAATAGTTTCTACTGTCCAGAAGTGTTATGTACATGTCTATGAGAGACCTCTACTTACAGATAAGCCATTTTATGTATTCTTATTTCTAACTGTATAATTGTCTGTTTGTGTTATCTGCTGCTGAAGTCTTTCTAGTTGCAACATTCATT
Organism: Candidula unifasciata; assembly: GCA_905116865.2. NCBI lineage: Eukaryota > Metazoa > Mollusca > Gastropoda > Stylommatophora > Geomitridae > Candidula > Candidula unifasciata. The sequence goes on from CAJHNH020007656.1 coordinate 69,873, forward strand.
GGTGGCTCATGATTGTGATAATGTGAAGCTGACTAACTGTACTTGTAGTTTGGAATAATATCTTTTCATGTGATCCTAAGTCAAATTTGTATTTTTCAACACAATTTTAATTCAGATGGGTTAGAAAATTTGTATTTAAAACACACAAATGCAGTCTGTGATGACCCTGCTTTGCATGGTCTCCACGCTCACAGCGAGCCAAGCGGAAAATCCGTGTGACAAAACAAGCACGAGATTCTTAGGGCTGGACGGGTAGATGAGGGAGAGTCCGAGGCGGACTCATGGTCAGTTGCTTACCAGAAGTCGTAGAAGACAGTTGTGTTAATAGAAAATGTAGTTTCAATGTCTAGAGAATGATTCCTGGATGTTGGAATAATTGTTGGAACAGTGTGGAAGAATGTGATCGAATAAACTGACAGAAATGTATAAAGGAACTGAGAGCCGTTTGTGTTATCAATCCTAGACATTTGAACAGTGAAAGTGCTGTGTTGCAGTAATCATATAAAGCTGAATTGTGGCAGAAGAAGCATCTAGGACAAAAAACGTAATAGATTATTAAATCAGACAGTTTTGCAATTACATTTGAGAATAATTACAAATTCCATAAAGAAAATTGTTCAGCAGAAAATCTGATGTACTCCAGACAGGGAATACAGAAAATAAAATAAAATATGAAAAAAAAAATTTAAGTCATCATTTACTTTGCACTTATGTTTGTAGGCATTGGCAATGGCTCCCATCCTAATATTGGCACACCTTGCAGATGAATGTGGAGGTCATAAATTCCCTAAACAAACAGAATAAAAAGTAAATATAAAGGCAAGTAAATATTTAGTTTTTTTGTCAAGGCATCAACACACATTGTGAAAACTAAATACTTAATTTATTGTTGTAAAACTTGTTTCATGAGGGAAGACACTAGTCTTGATTAGTATAATCAGAAACTGTCTAAATGTGATAATTAATTAATCCATCGTAACATAATAAGTTAAAGAAACTGACACACAAAGAGAACTGATTGCCCACATCAGAAAGAGACAATCTAAATTGTTTGATCATGTGATGAGAAGGAGAAAACTGAAGAAAATCATGACTGTAGGAAAGTTGGAGGGAACGAGAGACAGAGGGAGACCAAGAGAACAGATGCTTGATGGTTTGCATCATGGCATGGAAGATCATCTGAGTCAGAGTTGATTGAAAGAACAACCGACAGAAGGTTGTAGATAGACATGACTACCAACGCCATATGGCATGAATTTTAGGAAGAAGAAGAATATAATAAGTTATATAACATTAACAAAGGCAACACCATCTGCACAACATGGAAAAAAATGAGAGGTAAAATAGATGTTTAACAACTAAATACAAACGTCCGAAGCTCAAATTTGCTGTTTTGTCTCAGCAGAAAAAAATATAATTTCATAAAATGATACATAAATCTCATCATGCTCAAGACAAACTGTTAAAATAAGAAAATAACACAACTGATAAATGTACAAATTAAAAAAGACAACAGAGTAAAACAAACCTCAAAGTAAATTTTTTTTGTATATTTTGACCGATAACAGATGTTTCAAAATAGATAAAAACAAAATTTCAAAAGGCAACAACAACAACAAAAAAGTTACTTCACTGAAACCACTGCTTACACATTTAGAGATTACAATAAAAGTCAAGCAACAAATGATTAAACATTTTTTGCCCAGCATTTGGCTACTAATGTCAAACTTAGTCCATAACATTCCTTAAAAGAAAATGTGTGTGAGATGAAATGCTTAAGAAAAGCTGCTGAGATTTCTACAAGAGAATGAAAAAACCATACAAAATATTAATTCAGTATCGCAGCACTTGCAACCATCCCATAACTGCTCCATTCTCATCTGCAGCAGCCAGCAAGTTCCAATGCTGATGGTACCAGTAGCAGTCTGACTGTATGTCCATCTCGCCTTTCCTCTGTGTGTTGAGTGTTGGCCAGATCCCTTGGTCCCTCCTTGCTACACCATTCCCTTCATGCCAGTAAATCTATCTACAGCACCAGCCAGTCTGACTGCCTCTTCATTTCCCAACACACCTACATCCTCCAGAGAGAAAATCCAAAGGGTGTAACTACCGAAGACCTCTCAAAAAATGCTTCATTTTGAATGACTACTCCTCTCTGTGTGGGTTTCGTGGCCCCAATGTGGAGAAAACAAGTATGGACCCACTGCCTTCCTCTAAAAGCAAGCATGTCATAAGAGTAAACTAATGAGGGGCTTCCTTCAAAGTCCGAGTACATCTGCCTGAGAGGCAAGAAACCAACAGTTAGCATACAAAAAAGCTAGATCTTTGAAATGGATGTGCATACAACAATCAGGTTCTGAAACAGGTCTGGTGTCCAGGACAAATAACCATAACTTTCCACCAGAGTTTACAGCCAGTGAATGTGAAGAAGAGGAAGAAGACTACTCCAGAATTATACATACACACATAATAGAACAAACAGGGTCTCTGTGGTGAAGTGGTCAAGCAATCTGCCTTGTTCTCTGAAGGTTGTGGGCTCACTTCACGGCTGTGCTGTTCAGTCAACGAGTGCAATTTTTATGGAAATCCATAAGGATTGTCATCGGAGCTATGGAGTTTGTGCTCTGTGGGATGTTCTCAGCAGTCGGCTTGCCGTTCTCTGAAGAGAGACAGAGCCTTATGGGATAGAACCCAGGGCAATGAAATTGATCCTCACAACTTTAACTTTAATTTTTTTTAAACAATAATTTTTTCTAATCACCTTTACACTGCGATATTTACCTCATTGAATTGATCTCCTACCCACTTAGCTACAATGAGAGAAATCATGACAGGCAGACCAAGTGGGACATTCGAAGTAGCTTCCATGATTATAACTGTCAAGCTGATTGTCATACGAACTATACCTCCTAAAAAATATATAGAAAAGTATTATTTGATTCAATCCCAAGATAGCAAGGAGACATCTAAATAAAATATTGAATGAGTCACAACTTAAAAATCAAGTTAGTGTAAGGAACCAGGGTTATTCATTTTAGAATAATATAGACTCAACAATGTGGCACTTCTTGCAAAACTACTGATCTTCCAAGATGAAAAAAAAAGTACAGATAAGAGAGCCTAGTCTATATCTTTGAGTGCAGTAGATTCATAGGACTAACTACATATTTGTACAAACCAGTAATCACTCAACAGCTGATGTGGTCAATCTTCCAGTAGCCTTTATTTTCCACAACATTTCCTGTACTCATTTTAGACTGGGTTGACCTGGGTAAACCAGGTAAAGTCCTAGAAAGTAAAGGAAGTCAACGTGATGTTGACCACATCACCAATCGAGATGGGTCTATAAAAATATAGATCTAGCTTCATTTACTCAACATGCTGCTGGTGTGAAAATGGTACTTTATTTAACTGTACAGGACACTGGATCAATGAGATGTGAAGAATAGAGAACAATTTGATGTAAGAGTCATGACAAAAACCACTAATTATTTCGATCCTAAGCAACGAGGCAGGTTTAAGAAACTATTTCTTATGTGAAATAGTGACAGCCCCTGGCATATCCCCGGATATCCTTTTTCCAAGGCCCCACGTGCCTCACCAGACCATTGTCTTGACATTGACCTGGCTGCCACAAGATACGAAGATAGGTAATATTGTGTATTTGTGTAGTATTGTCTATTCTATGTATGTGCTGAAGAAGGCGCCATAGCCGCAACGTTCACGTTTTGTTTGTGTTTGTTATATGGTGAAGCTCGCTGATATACTTTTCGTTCAGTTCTATATCTTTCCTTGACATTTCTCATAGGAACCATTCAATATAGGGTGTGTGACAGTATTTTTTTTCCTTCATAGTTTCCTCTCCAGGATGACAGACTGTAGGATAAACATATTAACATATCAAGGATGCAAAACAAACAGGTGCAAATACCGGAAACCCGCTCAACCGTACGGCCACTTTTAAAGTGTGAGTGGGTTTGTCAAGGAAAGTAGCTGCAAATATGTTCAAAAAAACGGTACAAATAAGCCATTGCCAAATACATGCTAACAACTCATATGTTAACAGGGCCCACAAGGAAACATATTATAAACATTATAACCTACCATGTATGTCATAACAGGTGACAAAGGAGGATTGGTGTAAGACTAGATACCTAATCCTATAAAAAAAACTTAACTGCACAACCCAGCTAATCCTTTACATGTCTTCAAATAATATAAGATGAGTATGCGTAAGAAGATAGAGACAGCCTGGATTAGAAAAAAATGGTTGGAGTAGCTGATGAAATCTCGTCTGAAAGGAATTAGTTTCATTTTTTTGTGCCAGGTCACCCTGGGGTAAGAGGAAATGAACGAGCAGATTGGCTTGCGGGCAGGGCCATGGTAGATACAGGAAAAGCAATGGACCGGGCCGACATTCTCAGTGCTCTCAAGAAGGCAGGACGAGAAGATGGTTCAAGAGACAATGTTGAATCAGCAACACACAAAAGATTACAAGAACTTCAGGTCAAAAGAGGTGTTTCCAAACATGAACACTATACATGAAGCTAAAGAAAAATAGTAAACCACCACAGAAGTAACGTTATCAGTCACCATACAGTGAGGGATACACTGAAGGTGGAATCTAAGTGCTTATGGACTTGTTTGATGTGCAGTAAGGATAAACTTTAAATTAACTAACTACAGAAACTGACATGAGTCTGGTGGGGGCATATTCTCCCATGGAAGAAGAAAGGTAGAAAGAAGTAGAGATTGCAAAAACACTTTCAGAGAAAACAGTTAAGGTAATTTAAAAATTATTCTAAACTATTGAAAATAACATTATTCATGAACAAGTCTGTTGGAAAATCTTCCACAGAATGGGATTAAACTCTGATCTATGTCCTGGAAAGCAAAAGCGCTAATTATTTTGCTACCTCAGCTCATTAAGAAAAGGACCCATTCCCACACCTTCAGGCACTTTGTGCTGGTCCCCTTATTTTTACGGGGCGATTGGAACTTGGTGGAGGATGTGTCAATTTCATGCTGATTGCCTTTATTTTCAAGAACATCCTGAAACATGCTGTAGTCAACCTGGAAGGTGAAGTGTGTTTCAAATTCACTTCCATGGGAATTCAATCACATGACCATAGGGTTGAAAGGCATGTATGCTAAGCTATGTGATACTGTGGATTTTGTTAAATATTTGTTAAACTAATATTTTTTTTTCAAGGACAGCATAATTTAAGCTCATGAGTTTTTTTTTAGCGAGGCTAAGAAATGAAGACCATTTATCAAAGTAGTTATCTGGCAGTGTACAAGCTAAGATAATAACCGTAAATCCTTATAAACTCACCTAACATCGCAGATGCACCAACCAAAGAGTAAAAAGATAATTCCACCCAATCCTGAATAAACAAAACAAAAAACAAGACAGTGTTTTCCTTATGAAGAGTAGTATTTTATGAATTTTTCTTTCCCCAGGTTCTGCATTATTAGTTCTGTTGTACCAGTTCGTACCAATTTAATCCTTCTATCCTGTGAATGTACCAATTAATGAATGTTTATAGTTTAATGATAACTTGTTAAATCATTCTACATGTTTCTGTCCCATACATAAAAAGCAATTCAGAATAGTTAATTATAAATTTGGTTCCAGATTTAATATCTATCGAGTTTCACACACTTCCTAGTGTTATGAAAGCTCCTATTTCCTGTCTGGGTTCCGGGGCCCTATTACAAGGAAAACAAGAATAGACCCACTGCCTACCCAAAAGCATGTCGCTAGAGTCGACTAAGTGGGAGCTTCCTTCAAATTATGAGTGCATCTGCCTGAGAGGTGAGGAACCAACAGTCTGCATACAGATTAGTCAGATCTGTCAAATGGATGCACATGCAACACTCAGATTCTGGAACAGGACTGCAGTCCAGAAGTGGACTTTTCGCCTGAGTTTATAGCTGGTGAACGCAAAGAACAAAGCTCCTATTGTCTTTCGTATTCTTATTTTAATATGTTTTTTTTTTTAAATAAAAATAATGGAACATGTCTTACCCCATCTACCAATGAGACCAGGATGCCAACGATTCTGCCCCATGCTGCTCCAACCAAAAGACTTGGAATAAACAATCCACTGGGTACAGAAATGCCGTATGTCCAACAAGCCAAGAAGAAGTAACCACTTGCAAATATGCATAATGTAGAAATCTGGTATGTTCCTATTCATTGTTTAAACAAAATTAATTAATGCAAATATGTACGTATAAATGTTTCTCAATAAATCTTTACATCAACTTAAAAGAAAACTTACACAAAACATTGATAACAAATCATTTGAGGAAAAAAGGAATAAGGAATTCAACTTTTTTTTATTGTCCCTTTAGGGTTGCAGTCTATAGGATTAACATCTCAAGGAAGAGAATCAAACAGGTACAAATCTTAGAAACCTAATTTAGGTGTATAATACAGTTATACTGCGGCACCAATGGTTGAACAACAACAAAACCTGAGTCAAAGGTGGGGGTTGGGAAGGGTGGTGACATCCATAAATTAATAGTTCCTGGGTTAACACAGTTTACTTAGCATTGAAAATATTGCACAGAAAACTAACACCACACCCTGCAAAGTGTGTCAAGTGAGGTAGATATGGAGTGACTCTATAGTACAGGAAACACCATTTAATTTGTTTCCCTTTTTTCCCACCATCAGTTTTCTGGTAAGGCAAACAGGTCACACCCAGTTATGCACCTAAGATGCCAGTACATCTTACCTTTGCATAAAGTTGTATGTTTCCTTCCCTTAGACAAATTGCATGCAGGTTATCAGGCTAAATCTACAGTTAAGTAGGTTTTCTTTGCTAATATTGTTGTCAGTGCATTTGGCAGTGATGTGACATCATTAGACAAGATTGGTTTCTGCAAAAATGCCTAACTTCTATACTGGGATTCAAACTTAGTACCTTCTAAGATTGAGACAGACATAATGTCTTCTCAGCCACACCTCCAAAATGCCTAACTTCTATACTGGAATTCAAACTTAGTACCTTCTAAGAATGAGGCAGACATAACTTCTCAGCCACAACTCCAAAATGCCTAACAGAAATCTTGAGGAAAAAAGGACAATGAAAATTAAATATGAATCTATTTAAATAATCGGGCGCACAGTGTCTAGATTTTTGCATAACTCAAAGGTCTTGGGTTCAAATCCTCATCAAGTTGACATTTTAGTTTCAAAACTGACCTTGGCTTCCAAGTCTAAACCTATACGAGGTAACCTACTGTGATGTTGACCCCATCAGCCACTGAGTGTCGACTGGTCTATAAAAATATTAACCTAGCACCATATGCCTGATGTACCAGTGAAGTAATAAGGGTCATTTACCGTACTTTATTTCGATAAACATAACTGAGATCGACAGAAAGACTGCCACACACACACACACACAAAAGACAAAAATTTCCCCATAAAATAAACACATAATTTAGCTGGTTTTCTTCTTATTTATGTTCATAAGCTCTAACACAGGTAGAAAGTTCTGACTATTTGTCCACTTCTGGATTTGTCCTAGAACCTGAGTTATGCAAGCACAGATCTGCCTTATTTGTATGCAGACTGTTCGTTCCTTGCCTCTCAGGCAGATGCAGTCAAAGGAAAATTTGGCTGGTGACAGTGGACACAGGTTAGGGTTGCATCTGCACTGTTGGTGGATGGCTATGTGTGTGCATATGCCTACATGAAGTTCCGGTCAAGATGGATGCTATGCACCATCATTGTTCCAGTCAAAATATACTCTAGGCACAGTCACTGTTTTTTAGTCATGGCAAATGTTTGGCTTTCGACAGACAGATGCCATTGCATTTTCCTTCATTTGTAGACCGAAAGGATATAGTTTTGTTGCCCAGCTACTGAGTTCAGTGCATGGTGCAACACTGTGAGCTGCAGATTGGCGCATGGCCTGTTGCCACAGAATTGGTGGTGCCTTGTGTGAGTGAAATTGATTACGTGAGCAACTGCTCAACTGTTTGCAACTGCTGTGTCCATCGATGTTGAATTGCATTTCTCTTGTTGAACTATTTATGTTAGCACTTCTGATGACTGCCTTATGCTTTTAATGCTACTGGATATACTGAGACTGTAGTCTGTGTCAATTTTTCCACAAGGGACAGTGATGGACATTCTGTATGTTTGTCGTTGGCACAGGAGCGGAGCAACTATTGTGACCCATTTGCTATGAAGCTGAAACAGAGATTACCAGATATACTTACATGTCTTAATTTACATCCACACATGGCCAATGAATATTGATTTCAGTATTTAAAAAAATTTTCCTTTTTCATTTATTTCTAAGAATTCGACACCTTGCTGGACTGAAATGTTAACTACATTAACAATGCTAACTGCTGTTGCTTGTGAAATGTTAACTACATTAACAATGCTAACTGCTGTTGCTTGTGATATATAACTGACAGACACAACAGCTACCATGGAAACTGGTTTTTGGTATTAAAAAAATAAAAAGTGAAAAATACAGTTATCACTGCTTAAATGATATGGTTTAGACAACGGATCAACATCATAGCACAAGGTGTAACCCATATGTGCTCCGTTCGACCTTTGACTGAAGACTGAGTCTTAAGAATCTCATTGAAGTGCAAGAACTCCGTAGCACCGGGGAGGATCCTAATATACTTTGGGCAGATTTTTAACTGATATTACTACCCAGAGACCAGGTGAAATTACTAGAATTCACGGGGAAAAATCCCAGCCTGAACCCAGGACCTCCAGCACTCAAGGCGGACGCCATGCTTCGAGACCATGCAGCCCCATTGCTATAAATGAACTGAGAATTAATGCATTTTATTATAAGAAGATGCTTAATGTTTTCAGCTGCTTAAAAAAAATTATAAGATTTTCTGAGATAATCATCTAAAATAACTATTAGGGTAGAAACACTTTAAGCAGTAAAAAGGATAGAAATACCTAGGTAAAGTAAGGGACCTTTCATAAATTCATTTTTGACTAATTCCTGATTAATAATGTTCCATTCTCTATACTTTCTAGAGTCTGAAATTAATGGGGGGAAATAAGAAAATTTCCAAATTCACCTTTCCTACTGTTTCTATCTGCCAAACAGTTATTGTCAAAGTCTATTAAATGCAGAGATATAAGCCATATTTTAATATAGATCCTGACATAACTAGAGAAAGTACCTTTTTCACAATTTCAGACATTTTGGGCATATAGGGCTAGACCTATATTTTACAGACCAATCGGCACTGGGTGGTCGATGTGGTCAACATCATGCCGGCCACCTTTACTTCCCCGGTTAACCAGTTAAAGCTGGTAGACCTGGGAGCCAAGGGCGTTTCTGAAAAAAGTCCAACTTCATCATGGCCTTTAGATCCATAAGTGAGCGTCTAGCCACTACACCATGGGTGCTCCCAAAAAATTCTAGGGTATTTAAAGTAACAACTAGAATATCTGCAGCAATGACCCTCAAGAGCTTGGAATGCTGAAGCAGAGCAATAAGACAGCTAGGATAGAAACAAAGTAACAAAAAGCAGATACATATTTAAAGCTTGGCAAGGAGGACAGTGTCAGTAAAAGTTATAACTGCTGGTGACTGGATAAAGGCAACAAAGTAATTTTAACATCTAAGGAGTCACCAATCAATTTACAGTGAATTTATTGTTAGAACGAATGAACGATCTTGATTTCCAAAGGGTTACAAACTGGGCAGAAAGACCCGTCTTACATTCAACCCTTTCAAGCCCTCATCTTTCATATGGTAACAGTATTTTATATATCAGGCATATCATAAATCAAAATTCATACTATTAATGCAGAGAATGATAAAAAACAAACCTGGGTCATTATGAAAAAGATGTTTCACTGTGGCTTCAGGTGTATCAAAAAACAATTTGGCAGATGAGCTGTACTCTCCTTCTTGACAGAAAAACTGCAAAAAATTAAGAGACCCATTTTGCATTCAACAATCACTCTTTACTGGCTGCTGAATATGGGGTAAAAGCACTTATGGGAATGTTCTGAGTGCTGTGATGTCAGTTCTAAACTGAACTTATTGTGTAGTCGGTTCTTTGTCGCTGTCACAATGGTCAGCCTTTCACCAGTTCATCTGTACTAGTCATTTTCATATTATTGGCATCCTAAATGTTCTGTGTCCGTCTTCTATCTCTGTATTGGTCAACTTCTGCCTTTACTTACAAAGACATTCAGCATTCCATTATTATGTAGCAGATCCTGTTTAGAATGTCCCAATTTTTACAACCCACCAGACCTTTGACCTTTCACAAGTTCATTTGTCTTTTCCATTATCAAAACAACAGTAATTTTAATATCCCATGTCCACCCTTGTATTGTATCTTACAGATTGGTGGACTCCAACATGTAGGCCCCCCTCCCCCCAAGGGGGCCATGAGGAAGTTCCAATGGGGGCTGTCAAGCAATTTTGGAAAATGAGTTTATTTGCACTTGTAAACATCCATTATGTTAAAGAAAAATTTAATGTAATTATAAATAAAATATTTTTTCAAACTATAAAACAAAAAGCCATGGACATTTTCGTTTTCATGAGCAGTTTGCTACTTTGTAGAATATTGTACATCTAATGTTCAAAATCTAATTTAATATGATATCAACTGCATTTAATTATAGATTAACTCTTTGAGTCCCAGGGGGTATCACAGGCCCAATGGGTAGTAAAGAGAGACTAAAATCGACACATCATGCGGTCATTGGGCTTCTAGGTAAGAACCTATGAACGTATGATGCGTTCCCTGGGACTCAAATAGTTAGGAACATTCTCCTCCTCTTTTTGATTCCATTTAGTTATACTGTAAAAAGTGGGGGAGGGGGGAAGGGGTGTCTTGCCATATACTCAATGGACGGGGCATAGGGATCTTGTTATATACTCAAGCTGGGGGGGGGGGGGGGGGGGGGTGTCTTACTATATACTTAAGGGGCAGGGGGGGGTCATCTGAGAAAGTTTGGAGACCACTGTTCTAGATTCATTCAGGATTTAATGCATCATCAATATTATTATCATCCTATCTTTCCACAGATCTCCTGGTTATTGCTATTTTAAATCAACTCCACTGATGATAATCTACTATGCCATGGGTTTAGGTCATCAAGCATCACCTCTCTTGGTCTGCCTTCCCCTCCTCTGCCGGTGATCGTTCCAGTCATCATCATTTTCTACAATACCTCTCTTCTCATGACATGATCAAAGAAGACTGATTTAAAGTTAAACTAAATCACAATAATTAATATTGTGTAATATGCGCGATCGAAACCCACTGCAGGCTGCGTGGATTTTTGTCGTGGTATGGGACGTCGCAGGTCCACCCAGCCTAAAATGGGTACCAGGATGGGCTGTCCTGGGAAAGTAAAGACAGCCGGCGTAATGCTGACCACATTACCCACAGTGCTGATGGTCTGTAAAAATATGGGACGCTCTGTCCATATGCCCGATGCGCCGAAAGGCGTGAAAAGGGATCTTTACTTTACTTTTTGCTAATATGCTACTAAATAAACAAATGATTAACTATGTCTCTCATAGATAATTTTATTTTGAGCTGATTAAGATATACTTCTAATTATATTTCAACATGACAGAGAAGCAAATAAAAACTTCAAACTATATGTTATTTTGTTCTGTGCATCCCTAATCAGTGAGAGAAGCAAGAAACTTAAACTATATGTCAATCTGTGTGGTCATCCTAATGAGAGACGTAGCAATCTTGAATATTATACATCAGTTTATTTTGCATATGTTAATGTTGGTAAAAAAGCAACAAATCTGAACTATATATTATTTTTATTATTCATGCTGAGTGACAGAAGCAACAGACTTGAACTATATGTCATATTGTTCTATGCATGCTGAGTGACAGAAGCAACAGACTTGAACTATATGTCATATTGTTCTATGCATGGTGAGTGACAGAAGCAACAGACCTGAACTAAATGTCATATTGTTCTATGCATGGTGAGTGACAGAAGCAACAGACCTGAACTAAATGTCATATTGTTCTATGCATGGTGAGTGACAGAAGCAACAGACCTGAACTATATGTCATATTTTTCTATGCATGGTGAGTGACAAGCAACAAACTTGAACCATACGTCATATTGCTCTACACATGCTGAGTGACAGAAGAACCTTGACTATTTTTCACACTCATCATTAACATGACAGAGGTTAATAACAAGCTTCAGCACAAACTTACCTTCACAAGTACGGAGTTGTTGTCCTGTTTGTTCTCTGTTATGTCTCTGCAGTCATTGCTGAAGAATATGAGCAGGTATGCAAAACATGGGGTGTAAGCTGCCACCATCACTGCCTCCAGAACTTTTTGCCAGTTTGTTTGGACATACCTACATATATGAAAAATGTTATTTTTGCCAGTTTGTTTGGACATACCTGCATATATAAAAACTGTTATTGTTCTGTGAAAGAACATTTTAATATTTAAATAAATGCACACAACAGAGAGATATATAACTTTTGCTCTCCTGTAAAAGAGATATCTATACCAGCATCCATATTAAAATTTTGCATTTATCTCTGCATTTCAAAGATTCTGAAGATGTTGCTTAGACAACTAGACTTAAACACCTGTAGTTTACGCTAAACAATACTAAAGATGTCCAAATTTGATAAGGAAATAATTTTATTTTTTCACTTCACACTAGAAAGTATAAAAAATTGAAATTTTTCAAGGAATTAGTCGAAATGAGTTTGTGAAGAACTGGACTATCATTTAGATGTGTGCAATGTAAAATGAAAGCTATACATTTATGGATTATATTGTTAGAAATAAAACTTGGACATAGTTACTTTCTTTTGGTGCAAACTGTTCAATAAACCAACTGTTTTCAAAATACAAAGTACCAATGGGGTGAGCTACAGGACCTCGAGGGAAAACAGTGAAGCTGAGCAAGGGAGATGCTCCACTGTCCATTAATGATCACTTTTTGCAAGAGTAAACATAATTCTATGACTACATGCTGCTATTACCGCTATAAACAGTAATTTAATTTGATACTAGCAGAAAAGGAACAGGGAAGAGGATAAAGCCTGGGCATACATAATCCTCTGGCAACTTTAGCATTCCTACTCTTAAACACCTTTGGATGTAGATAAAGAACATATGAGCAATTTCCAACTGTAGTGGTGTTTGATGGCAAATTCTGTAACATTTTAAACCATAGCCATAGATATGAAAGATGTCCACCTAGATAATATCCATGGATGATATGAAACATACCAATGCTAGCACATGAATATGACATATACATCTACCAGCATATTAGAATATTCTTTCGCAGATATGATTCACTCATTAACACTTCTACCTCTTGATAATAGCTAACATTTTCAGACTTGATCATATTTGAGAAAAGCCCCTGTGTGGGTTCCCGGGCCCCACTGTGGGGAAAACAAGAATAGACCCACTGCCTCCCCGAAGGCATGTCGTAAGATTCGACTAATTGGGAAGCTTCCTTTGAAGTCGGAGTGCATCTGTCGGAGAGGCGAGAAACCAACAGTCTGTATTCAAGAGAATGAGATCTGTAACACTGATGCACACACAACACTCAGTTTCTGGAGCAGGACTGCAGTTCAGTAGTGGACGAGCAACCAGAACCTTCCGCCAGAGTTTACAGCTGGTGAACGCGAAGAAGAAGAAGAAGATTTGAGAAAAGCACAATACTTACTTCATTCTAAACACTGTCAGCTTGTAGTTAATGTGGTTGAACAAAGCCCCAAGTAAGCCACCTGTGAATATATTGTCAATGTTTATTTTCAGTCACAGAAAACTCCAGTTGGCAGGTGTATTTGCAACATTTCAATAGAATATCTTTCGTTTTTATCAGGTGAAAGGATTGTGTACCATCCTCACACACAAAATTGTCTATAACATACATTTAAAGATAGGTTGGTAAATGCAACATTTGTGGTATTTTTTTTTTTCAAAGTTGACTTTGATTGCCAGGCTGACCAAGCCTAACATGTGTACCAGGTAATGTCCTGAGAAGTGCAGGGCAACCAGATTGGGGTCCACTGAGTGACTACTGGTCTATAAATAAGAGTCTAGCAACTTATGCCCGATACTCTACTGACATAAAGAAGGAGTTCATGGCTTCAACAGTGCATGCAAAATAGTCCCCGACTCATGTTTGATGTTGCCAAGAGGCAAGATGTATATACTCAGAATACTGCTTCAGTTAGTTTGTTGGTGTTGCGCTAGATGCTATTAATACTGTTTAACATCTGCACTGATATGACAAGTCTCCATAACAACATCAATGAAACAGCCTCCATTGTTATTAATTCTGGTGTCAATGTTATAAAAATTTGTGACATTTTTATTTCCCGATCTTCAAAGATGACCTTGCAATGATCACAAAAACATTAAATGACCCAGATGATTATCAAATTAGTCTTTTATTTTGCTTAATATGGCAAATTAAAATTTAATTAACTTACTTTTAATATTTAGTTTGTCTTTGCTTATATATTCATATACATTTGATAAATACAACATAAACTTACCAAAGGCGCCCATACATATCGCAATTAGGAGATCTCCCATTTTATAGTTAACAGCCTGCAATAGAAGTCATTCTACATTAGTTTCTTATCATTGTATGTTTTGCATCTGAGCAGTCAGTTTTTTTTTTGTTTTTTTTTACACACACACATACACACACTCTAAGGCTTAAACTGTATCCCTTAACTCTTTGAGTCTCAGGAGCTTTAGCATCAGAACCCCCAGGGGTAGTCAAGAGAGACGTAAAATCGGTGCCTCTTGCATTCACTGGACTTATAGGTAGGAACTTATGAACGTATGATGCGTTCCTTGGGACTCAAAGAGTTAAGTCAGTATAACATATTTAAAATATAAACCATCTATTGAAACTCATAGCAGAAAGAAACTGGAATTTAAAAAAAAAAAATTACAGTAATTGGGCAGAGAAGGCCACTTCTTTATCTAGTTCTTAGGAACCCAACTCATTACACTGCACTAGTAGAATTACTAAGAGGATTTTTTGGAAAGTTGTAGCTAGAGGGTCCCTTATTCTATAGCAGTTGCGAGGCCTTGTTAAGTTTAAGTGTTTTTTCTTCTGCATTTTATTGGGGGGGGGGGGGTCAGAGGGGCTGGGGTGACACATGACACAAGGCTTTAAGGTTGCATCATAAGAGCAGTCGCCAGAAACTGTGTAGAATTGTTATTTCGGCCCCCAACAGGAAAAAAAATCTCTATCCCTTATCAAGGATCAAACTCTGGTCTCAACCAATGGACCAGCAGCTCCTTATGCATGAGTAAATGAAACAAAAGTGTAAAGAATAGGAGCTCTTTTCTCATCCTGAAGCACACTAGATAAAAATGTGGGCTAGCGCCTTATGTTTTAAATAAATCGGTACTCATGTGATGCTAGCAATATAATGCCAGCCCCCTGTATTTTTCAATACGTTTTTTGCTACCAATTGAGGCTGAGTGTCCAGGTTGATGAAAAAAAGAATCCTTGTCTCAAAGGGAATTCAAACATATAACCACTTATTTATAAAGCCATGCTTATCTTTTATACTTCTGTTCAGCATTATCAAGCATTATTAAAAGAAGAAGATGGAGATGCCCTGTACACGCCTGCAGAATGTCTATGACATTTTGGCAAGGACAGCTCTCTGATGGAGAGCAGATGGAAAAAGGAGACGTGGATGACCTATATAAACCTAGATAAGGGTGGCAGAAAGGGGAAGGAATGAAAAATGGCATGGGATACCATAAAAGCAGTAAATTGGCAGAAAAGTAGATAACTTATGAATACCTTATGTGTCAACAGCGGGAGAGGATTATGGACATATATCTTTTGAACATTTAAAAAAAAGACAGGTTTAACTCCTAACTTACATCAAAGGTCCCAAAATCAATAAGACCAGCATAAGATAGATCCCAGGGATGTCCTTTGATGAAGCCCTGAACAATATTCAAGGTCATTGTCGATATCATTGAAGAGAAAAACTGTTGAAATACCAATAAATATATACTGAGGTATGAGTAAGTTACATCACACAAAAAATAGTATCTTTAAGTTTTAAAAAAAAGGTACAGGATCCATTTGATGCCAACTGCTATTGGGCATACAATGCTAGAATCATATTTTTTTTTACACCAATCGGTATTTTTAATTTCCCAGGACATTACGTGGTATCCATTTTAGGTTCAAATTACTTAAGAGACGAGGTCAATTTCAAAGAAAAGTCCAACTCAACGCTGATTCAACCCCAAATCCTTCTGGACTGTAAGAAGCCTCCTTAAATTTGTATTAAACTCAAAAAAAGATTAAGTATATTACACATGCTTAATTATTTCAAATGCCTAACAAATGTTAGTTACCAGCACTCTATACACAAAACTTGTGATGCATGAATGGCTCCTACCTCTCAGTCTTAAATAGTATTTGCTGTTTTCTAACATTTTACATTTGGCCATAGAATGCCTACAAAGTGCGGCTTCCCCTTGGGCTTTTAATCTGTTTAATAAATCTACATGACACTAATGCACTAGTGATGTTTTATGATAACTTTCCTCCTCTCCTATGGATATCTGCTGCTTTTTAAAAAAAAATTTTTTTTCTTTTTTAGGTAACATGAAAGGAGACCAAATAATTATAACAAACACAAAATACTTGCTGAAACGCTTTTTCTCTTTAAGCAACTATTATTATCTTTTCTTACAATCCATGCTGTGTGGTGTTGGTTGTAATACCTGTCCAGTCTTCTGTCAGAGGTACCGCTGATTTCTTTAAGCACAGTACATGCTATACACATTATTACACGAGTAACTGGTGGTGGAAGATGTCAGGGTTGGCTTCTAAGACAATATAAAGATCTGTGCAAGTGGGAAATAAAGATGCAGGTAGTGAGGTGGATTTACTGGAAAGGGAGGCGATGGATTATACTGCACGTGTGGGGGAATTAGCAAGGAAATAAGGATAAAAGAGAAATGAACTGCAGACTGGTTAAAACAGCTGTGCTTATGAGAAAAAACATGTCATATACATGTGATGGCCACAATGGTTTTGACATTTCGACATGTTACTGTGGAAGATTCTTCTTAACATGAGTTGGTCTTGCTAATCACTCTCCATCACCGTCGCCATTGGCCGTGATTCTCATGCCTATAGCACAACGGTATACTAAGTCGTCCCCTTGTGGGATGCAAATTATTTAATGCCCCACCCTGGCTTTTGTCGGGGGCCCTAAATATAGCTAGGCCGCATTTGTGGCCATAACAGCTAAAAGGGGTTTCCAGGACTTCTCCACTGGTGATCCTCATCTGCATGGTGGCACTGTGTGTCACCGGGTGTTTATCGCTTGTGTGATGTCCTGGTGGGGTACAAGAAGCAAGTAAGCACAATGGAACACTAACTTCTGGAAAGATGGAAAGGTGCCAACAATTGGTTTCTAATGATATCATAGATCCTCATTTTAATTCTTGAGCAATGAATCAGTGCCTATTTCACATAATGGTAGTTTGTATGCAAGTCTGCCAAAACAGCGATTTTGGTTCAATTCCCAGCAAAGAAATTAATACTATTTTTTACGAGTATGGCTATAGGTTTGGCTCATAAACATTTATACAAATCTGTTAATATTTCTGAAAATGTCCTGTTACGTAAAGATGATGGGGAAGGGAACAGGTCATCCCATCCATCTGTTATGGCCTTGAATGTGTGAAGGAATAATATTTCACAAGCCAGATGCACTAAATACAATAGGACTAACTAAACTTTTCACCTTAACTTTTTACATATTCTAATTTGTGAATCAGAGCATCATATGCTACATCATTATTATTTGCCATATCCCATAACATCACAACCATGACACTTCTATTACCTGTACACTTATTATATTACTATTCAAAACATTGTATATCGTCTTCAAGAACATCATAAACCCAATCTTAGCATCTGATGGCTGTTTGTAGTCTTACTAGGCAAATGTAAACTCTGTATTTTGCCACTGCTTTCTGAGTGGAACTTCTTCTTTTTCTTTGCATTCGCTGACTGTAAATTCTGATGAAAGTTCAAATTGTTCGTCCATTTCTTGACTTCTGTCATGTTCCAGAACTTTTTGTTTCTTTGTAATGCAGACTTTTGGTTCCTTGCCTCTCAGGCAAATGCACTGCAACTTGAAGGACACTCCTAATTAGTTGACTTTTACGACATGCTGGTTGGAGGCAGTGGGTCTAATCTATCTCCCCTTCCCATAATGGGGCCATAGAACCCACACAGGGATTCTGAATGGATGAAATAGAATTTAAATCAATGAAAAAAATTGTCTGCACCAAAATACCTGAAGCTGAACTGAACCCAGAATATTACAATTATGAAACTATATCACTACTAGCAGACATGAAATGTGACAACTTACAATCCTCCATACAAGAGACTGATTCCAGAACGATGCTCCTTCCTCCAAACTGAAGAGAACACCTCCCACTGGAGCACCAAAAGCAGCAGACACCCCTGCTGCGGCACCAGCAGACACAAAGTCTCTCTTTTCTGTGTCACTCCGAAAGTTACGAAATATCTGCGTTTAGAAACAATCACTGTAATAATACTCTTTAACAAAACAAAAAATCATATACAAATTAACTTGCCTGATTAACAAAAGTTAGTTTGAAATTAAAATTCAGACACACGTACACATTTTTCTTACCTAATCCCCTCTGAGACTGCAGCCTTAAAGACTAACAGTCAGTGATTCAAGAAGCCACAAATTATTTGGAGGCAAAGCTTATCACAGACACCCTGCTCTAATAACAATTGTTTGTTATTTTCTGTGGTTATGATGTCCTACAATCTATAGTTATTTATTATTATCTTAATTTTATATAATTCATTAGCTTTATTGAATTATATAATTTACCCAAAAAAAAAACTAACTGATAAAATATGTTCTGATAAGTTAATCAGTTTAAAAAACTTTAAATGTACCGAGTGCAATGATGTTAATTTTTGATTCATTCAAGAAATTTAAATCATATACCCAATGTGCCAATGGCATTAAAAAAACAGTCCTACAAATGTACACAAAACAATGTCTGTTGTCGTTGCACCTACTTTGAAATCTATACCAAGTGAGGTGCTTCTTCCTTGAGATACACCAGCTGCAATGACTGATCCTGAATGAATCATGGGACCTTCCTGTAAAACATAAGTGAGATTGTTTTTGTTTTTTAACTGCACTGACAAAATCATTCAAAATCTAATGATACATATGTAGGAGAGTGGCTGGCTGAGCAGGCACGACACTGGGCTCTCGTGTGGAAGACTCAGGGTTGATTCTTGGTAAGATGATTGGGGCTGTTTTCTTTTTTCTTTTCTGTCATGGGCAAAAATAAACATCATAACTTGCATAGTTTATGGTGACAGCACTAGCCATGCTGCCCCTAAATCCTCAGCTCAAAATCCAACCTGTTCCACACCGCCCCAATAAAGCAGTCAATACATGCAGTAACAACAGATACTTATGTAAATATCTGCTACAAGAAGTAAGGTCAAGGATAATGAGTAATAAAACAGTCTTAAATGAAGCTATTATGTGTCATCTTATAGAGTGTCTTCTTCTCTTCCTCCACTGGGGGAGGAAGCGTAAGAATCTTATGTATGCTCACTATAATGAACCTTGTAGGTAAGTCCTTATTTCTCTAAAACTCTTCTTGATGCCATTCTTTCATGGTCTGCCTCCTGTTTGTGGTCACCTTCAAAAGAGCTTTCTGTGGTGATGCCCGGACATTTCTGTCAGAGAGCGAAACCATTCCATTATTTGTTTTTTTATACAGTGATAACCAATTTCAGTTATTAAAGTTAGTTGTGCATTCTTTTACAGGATGTTGCAGAACCAACCCCAGCATTTTTGGCTGGTTTTTCTAGGCAAATTTTACGTTCAGTAGTTTGCCATTTCTTTCTAAATGGTCAGCTCTCAGTACCACTGTAGAAAGCAACGCAAGACAAATCATCCGCAGCAGGGATCAAACTCGGTGCCCTGGCATTACATTCGCAACGCCTAAGCCACAGATGCCGACTAATTTCAGCCATAGCCTTGTTACAAATTTTAAAGAAAAAAATTTGAGCTTTTCAACTGAAATGCTACACATAAATTCTTAGAATTGCATGGATCAAGAAAAAGAAAAAACGCAGACATCCTACTTGAACTGAGCATCAAGAAGAACTGGCTATAGAAAGAGAGACTTTCAGGTGTGCCATGACGAGAGCAACATTCTGTTAAGGATATGCTGATTGATGATGATGATGGAAATCAGATGTTCCAGAAAGACTGCAGGAGTGACCAAAAAAGATAAAAATCAGGAATGAGGCCATAACAGAAAAAGTCCATAGAACCAATTCTAAATTACATAGAAAGAAAGAAAATCAATGCTCTGCCATCCTAGATAGAATGCCTTGCGAGGTCATAACATACAGGGTGTACTTTAAAATAAGAGGAGGATGTAGAGCATTAGACAAAGAGCAAAATGGAAAGATAACATCAGAGAAACTCTACAACATAACATCAGAGAAACTCTACAACATAACATCAGAGAAACTCTACAACATAACATCAGAGAAACTCTACAACATAACATCAGAGAAACTCTACAACAGCACTATGTGTCAATGGTCAAGGTGGCCAGAAGTACAGCCCTATATCTTCCTCAACATCCAAAACGGTAAAAGAGATAGGGAAGAAGATGAAGTAGACTAGAATATAGTAGACTGTAAAGCTGAAAAATGCTAAGGTACAAGCAAGAGCTACATACATTTCTTACAAGACTACTCATCAAACATAAGGAAAAATAAATGAAATTTTACATGGAACATATGAAATAAAGACTAATTTATGTGTACAATTATTAGGCAAGAGAAGCAAAGGAAGACAGAGAAACAGCCAAGCAACAATATTAATATGAGCAACACCAATTTCAGTAAAATATCAGTACAAAGAATTAGTGAGAGAGAGAGATATCAAACTACCAGAACTTTCTGCCAGTGAACATGAAGAAGAAGACAGTGATGATGGATGCTATCTGCTCCTAGCCAAACCTATTAAAAAGATACTGAACGATTTGCCAGCAAGGCTAAGTGCAAGGCTTGGTTTAGAAAGGTTTTTATCCACACACGAAAATATCAGTATACTACTGGTATAAATACTGCTACAAGTAAATATGTCACTGAAGTCGATCCCTCCTTGTAAAATCTTTCCCTTCCTTCTCTCATAATTTAGATGGTTAACAAAGCAGCATCTCTGCTGTAATTATGTGCTGTGAAAGTACTAAACCTAAAGAAGCCCAACTCTCTCCAAATAATATAATTTTTGTCTTAACTTATTCATAAAGTACTCGTCTTTGTTGAATACAACACCAAGCAAGTTCTTAAGATAAACTTGACAATAATATAGTTTCATACAGTGGTTCAGTTGACTCACTGTACTGAGGCAATTCTACAGAACACATTCAGTAGTTTCAGTGTTTAGTCCTGTTGTAAATCAGAAAGTCAAAGATTATGCATGCTTCTTTGGCCTATTATTTTCCATTCTGAGAAAAAGTATAGTTATCTGCCCCTTGCAATCAACAGTGTGGTAGTAACTGCCAGGTTATTTCTAGAATCCACATAAAAAGTAAACACTTGATTGTGAACATATTGTCTGATTTGTGAATATTTCCACATAAAAAGTAAACACTTGATTGTGAGCATATTGTCTGATTTGTGAATATTTTACTAATGCCTGTAGCCTTTTTTCCACAATATTCAACCACCTGGGAATAGCATATCCTTCTTGCCAAAGTTAGCTCCTTTTTATCACCACTAAGAGCTGATGAAGAAAGAAGCTAGTCATGCCACTCACATTATCACAACTGATTATTTGTGAAGATCATATCACCTTTAGTTTTTCTTTGTCTTCTAAATTTGTCATGGAGGCATTTCTTACCTTGCCAACAGCTAACCCACCACCGACAGCACAAATGACTCCCACAACCTTGGTGATCAATGTTTTGATACGAACAACACGTGGCACAATCACACCATTCAGGTAGCACTTTATTTGGGGAATACCGCTACCAGCTGCCACAGGCTGTGGACAGAAAAACATGGAGTTAACTGAATGGAAGCTGACAAATAGGTATAGACAAAAACAGTTAAAAAACTGGGTCAACAACCAATTATAGACTTTTAACTCTTTCTGTCCCAAACAATGCACCATGTGTCCTCAACTTATATCTATGTGCATCAACGCAACATATGGTTGTTGTTTTTTTTTTATGTTTGGTCTTGGTATGCACAAGAAATCTGGTCAAATATTTTGAATGCAACACAGTACAGGCTATATCATTGAAAGTCATACACTGATGCCTCTGTCTCTGTGATTATTATGCCAATTTGGGTTTCTACTGTGAAATCATCTAGGGCTGAAAGAGTTAAAGACTTAGTGTGTGTTTATTAATGAGTGATTTAGTCAGAGTAGCGGTCAGAGTAGCTGGTGAAACATCAGAATGGTTTGAAGTACAGAAAGGAGTGAGACAGGGCTGCATTCTTTCACCCTCCCTCTTTGACATATATGCTGAAAATGTTATGAGAAACACAATTAGCGATGAGGCATGTGAGAGCTTTGGTCCATTAAAAATTGGAGATAATTCTATCCCAGAACTCAGATATTCAGACGACACAGTTCTCCTTTCCAACAGTGTACAAGGTTTAGAAAAATTAACTCTGGCCAACAAAAATCACAGCGAAGAAGTGAATCCGTTTCAGATTTTTTTTTTAAACACACAAAATTATGTCCTCAGTAAATACATCACACCAACCACGTATCGCAATCGAAAATTAATAAATAGAAAATGTAACAAATTTCGAATACTTGGGCTCTTTAGTGAACAACAGTGGCGAAGAAAAGAAGTCAGAAGAAGACTTGCATTGGCAATGCACAGATTAAATAACATGAAGAACCTATGGCAAAGCACTGGTAAATTGGTTAAAGTAAAAATCCTGAGATCATGCATTTTTCCTGTGGCAATCTACGGTTGTGAGTCTTGGACTCTCACTCAGTCACTGAGGAAAAAGATTGGAGCTTTTGAAATGAAATGCTATAGAAAGATTCTTTGAATACCATGGATAATGAAGAGGAAAAACATCGACATTCTGAATGAGTTAAACATAAAGGAGAACTGTCTCATAAACAGCATTCTGTCCCGAAAGTTAAAGTATTTTGGCCACATCAAGTGTCATGGTGGCTTGGAAAAGACAGTGATGGAAGGTGCAGTTTGTAGAAGGTGAGGCAGGGGTCGACCACCATGAAGATGGATACAGGACATTGAAGATGCATTAGCAGTGAAAGCACATGGGACTGGAGAACTGGCTAGAGAAAGGGATATTTTCAGGCGTGCCGTGAAGAGAGCGACGTTCTGTAAAGGACTTGCTGATTGATGATGATGATGATGATTTAGTCATCCAGTCAGTTGATGGCACCTTCCCATGTGTCCAGAGAAAAGTACCATACCGTGCTAGCAAAGATAAAGTTTCTCCTTTCCCTCTCTCTCGGTCTGCACCTGTTTATTCCAAAGAAAAGGTAAGACCAATAAGTTTTTGACTAAAGCAGCCAAAGAAGATGCAGGGTCAGAATAGGGCTCTGTCTGCTCTGTTGTAGATTCCATCCTAGATCAACCAATAACTAAAGCTAAGGGCCATGTTTGCCTTTAATAAAAATGTTTTTAGGTTGCATTTCCCTCATCCTAGTTAAGGATCCTCGACTTGAAGCCAACGCACATCATTTGTGTATATAAAGACAGAAAACACAATATCACAAACATTATTTAAAGGGTAAATTTCAATTATACTAAATTTAACAATCAATGCTCTTCCAATCTCACAACTTTTATGTAGTCTATGCACCTTTGAATAACCAATATTAACAGGCAAACATAAATATCCAACAGTGAAACAGAAAAGACTACACATCCCATTATAACCCAGATAGTTTAAACAGAATATCGCAGCTTAAATTATTAGTTGAAAGTTAGTTGCACATCCAACCCTGGCATTTTGGGTTGTGGGTTTTTTAGGCAAATTTTACGTTCAGTAGTTTGCCATTACAAAGCATCTTCACAAATCATAATCCACAGATACTGACAAATTATTAGTACTGCATCATTTTTATGGCTGTTTCTGGAATGAGCTGTTCTGTGTCTGTTTTACTCAAGACAGAAACAGCTGTCTCACTGCTGGTTGAGATTTTCTAACAGACTAGGTACAGGTCTTCTTTTTTTTTTTTTTTCATATGTGACTATTTCCTGTCCTGTCGTACTCCTTTCTTTAGTTATATATCTGCTATTATAACACTGGGTAGATGAAAATGAGATCTTATCTATCGTATAACTATTTTTTTGTTGGTGTCTATGTGACATTGTATCACAAGGAACAACAACCTGCTGCAACAGGCTATTCCAAAATCAACCTCCAACTGGCTGGTAAAAATAAAACTATTTGCCACAGTGACACCATTCACTACTTACATCATTCAGTAGCATTTTAGCTCACCACACATCAACCCACAGTCACATTTTTCAGTGCTCAGGAATTGTGAACAAATAAACATGGACATTGTTATTGCCTTTCCCCGCCAGATGTGATATTCATGGTGTGACATGTGACACGAAAATGACCATTATGTGATGATGTTTATGTTAGTAAATACTCACTTCAACT
Organism: Candidula unifasciata; assembly: GCA_905116865.2. Classification (NCBI taxonomy): domain Eukaryota; kingdom Metazoa; phylum Mollusca; class Gastropoda; order Stylommatophora; family Geomitridae; genus Candidula; species Candidula unifasciata. Next base: position 94,645 of record CAJHNH020007656.1, read on the forward strand.
AAAGCCGTCAATAATGAAGCAACTAGTACTAAAACAATGTTGAAACAAAACCAAACAATCTGTGGTTTCCACAAGCAGCTGCCAGCTTCACACTGATCCACCACTAGATGATGACTTAAGGAAAATCAGAATTCAGTTTAGCTGCAATTGTATTAACTTATTCAATACCAAGAAACACATCAAATGTTTCTATTTCTGCATACATTATATAAAAAGTAAAGGACCCTTTTCCCCACCTCTGGGCATATTGGGCATATAGGGCTAGACCTATATTTTATAGACCAATTGGCACTTAGTGGGTGATGTGGTCAGCATCGTGCCAGCAGCCTTTACTTTCCAGGACTGCGCCTGATACCCACTCAAGGCTGGGCTGACCTGGGAGCCAAGGTCATTGCTGAAGTAAGTCCGACTCCATCAGGACCCGAACCCAAAAACTTCCGCCGCTACACCACAGGGACTCCCTTCCCTATATGATATGCTTGCATAAACTTTCTTTGTTTCATCCAATTGGTTCATAACCTCATTCTCTCCCAGCTGTTAATAAACACCTGTCATATGGTATTATTTAACCCCTTTCATTTCAAGCATTGTATAATTTAAAACAACTACTTGATAATCCAGACCAAGTTAAAGTATACTTGTCTATGACTAAAAGAATTAAAAACTGATTCAAACAATGGATTAACGGATGTACTCGGCACCCGGAAAGAATCTTTTTCTTCTTCTGTGTTTAAAATGGTAGCTGGCTTGTTGTGTTGTGGTTTACAACTAGGCTGAAGTATATGTGCCTTTTGACCCAGCAAATCAATTTTAGCGACCTCCTAATTAGCCACCATTTAGGTCAGGCTTCTTTGGGGGCAGTGAGTCTATTATTTTCCTTACAGAAATAGGGCCCTGGAACTCACACAGCTGGAGAAACAAAAAAAATCAGATAATGAAGTGTTTTTATGAATGTGAGCTGTCAGCAGGTACTAGAATCTGTAAAATAATAGCAAGGGTCAACACAGACTGGAAAGAGCATTTGAGTTATTTTCCAACATCAGTTCTGTGTTGAAAAGAAAAGAGCATTTGCATCCATACTTCAAGAACTGAATACTAACGAAAGTTGGCTATTAAAGACAATAAAGTGCAGAAAATTTAAATATTTTGGTCATTGAAATGACACGAATATTTAGAGAGAACAATAATAGTCGGGTGTATATGCTTGGGAAAAGAGGAAGAGAAAGACCAAAAAGAAGATGGATGCAGAATGTGGCGGATGATCTCCAGATGGGTGCAACAGACGCAGGACATCTTGCTTGTGATCGAGAAGTTATCCTGAAGGTTGTTATGGGAGCAAGGTTCTGCAGAGGACATGCTACTGACTGACTGACTGAGTTCTGTGTTGGTTTAGGGTTCCTCCCTTGGTCACATGAATACTGTTCCTGCCTGGTTTCACACTTTTCAACAGTCTGGTCAGGGCTGCAGATTCAGTCTTCACCTTTTGTGTTTAATTGCTACGTGATTCTGGCAGCATTGAGTGCACCACCTCAGTCCCCCTGATTGTCTGCTTATCACAGCAGCCCTGTCAGAAAATCCGTCGTCTTATTCATTTCCTCTTACACCTGTACACTCCGGCTCAAAAATTAAAAATTTTGTCAACCTTGACCATCTCAAAGACTCCAAAAACTGACTCAGTATGTGAGTTACTATTGAAAAGTAAACAAATCATGAGGATGATTCTTCAGCTTTGCACACTAGCAGATTACAGAAATAACTATTTACCACCAACAATAGTTGGTAGCTGCCATAGTGTAGCAGCTAGATGCTGGCCTGTAGATCTGAAGGTCACAGGTTCAACATTGAGTGGACCTTTTTAAAAAATGAACTTGGCTTCCAAGCTTACCAAGCCTTGAGTGGGTATACTGCATCGAAAAAGTGAACAACAACAGCTACAGCCAAAAACAAACATAAAATATTCAGTATATGGAATGTAAGTAGACTAGGAAATAAAGAACCAGAACATGCAGAAGATATAAGATGAAAATAAAAACTACTAAAAATGAAGTAATGCAGGTCAGCAGAATTCATGGTCCACTACATAAAGGGTTGAATGATACTTGTCTTAAGCAAGTCAAAGGATTCAAATATTCAGGAAGTATATTCTTAGAGGATGGAAGAACAGATCGGGAAATACAAACAAGATGCCAACAAGCCAGTGCACTTATATACTAACTGACACCATTATTAAGACATCCAAACATAAGTATGAGCACCAAGAAACAGATTATAAACAGCATATTCATACCATAATTCTGTTACCAGGGTCAGACTTGGACATTATCAAAGGATGATATATGTAAAATTAACACCTGTGAAATGAGATGCCTGAGAAAAGGTGCGAACTTAACCATCCGAGACAAAGTCAGAAATGATATTATCAGACAGACTGTGGGAACAACTCCATCCAGCAAATTCACTGAGAAACAGGAGATCAAATGATTTGGTCATTTAGTAAGAATGCAGCCAAACTTCTACCAACGCAGGTGCTACACATGAAGAGATCTGAAATGAAGCAAGAGGCCACCTAGGAGTTTTATTGATGAGATTAAGGAGCTTCTAAATTGACATGGAATGACAACAGCCACTGCTGCCCATCAAGCAATGGATTTCAAACTGTTCCTCCCCACAACGCCAAATGGCAAATGTCAAAAGTGATGATGATGTCTTTACTTTAACCAAGAGTAGTTCATTATGGCAGTGTAAATGTTATCAGAATGTTTCCTCGGTTGAAAGCAATGGCTCTCTATCATTAGTTCTTCTCAGAACATGGGCAGTGCAGACTTTCTACTTTACCTCAGACTTCTGTATGCGGGTGTGAACTAAAAGGCTCAACAACATTACTATACAGATGTGTGTGTGCATACTTACACACACACAAACACACAACCATGTAGTATGTGATGTGTTTGTATATATATAAATATGTGTGTGTGTGCATGCATGCATGTGTGAGTGCTTGTGCGTGCGTTTGTGTGTGTGTGTATACAGAGAGAGAGAGAGAGAAGGGAGGGGGGCAGAAACACATAAACAAAACATAACAGAAATAATTGTCGCAGACTTAAAATGCACACAATCATGCATATTTTGACATATAGAGCTAATAATTATATTCAACTACCGACCTTTAAAAAGGATACATTTTTTTATAGACAAAAATTTGACCCGAGAGACGCTTTCCACACAAAAGTCAATCAGTCCAGCAGTCAGACCGGTCAGGACGCCAATGATGAAACAGATAATCCACCTCTGAACTCCTTGCCAGTACAATTTCTTCAATTCAAAATAAAAAAATTTGAAAACGTGTCAAATATAATCATTCCTCACCACACAGGAAACTAATTATTTTATATTTAGGTGTAAAGCTGTCAGAATAAGGATTGGAAATCTTGCATTATGTAAACAAAGGATTACATGATTAAGACTTCCATTTGTCAAAAAAGGCAGAAATTCACTTGCAGTGGATTCCATCTCACTGTGGCATCAAAGCGCTGATGCTTTAGCCACAGACCTACCAGCCACTATCTTTTCCAGAAGTCAAAACTCTCATTAAGAGAAAATCAGAAACAGGCTGAAAAACCAACACTGGTTATAACTACAAAAAAGATTTCCTGAAACACATGAACAGAACAGATCAAATCACAGTTTGTTGCTTACGTACTGGACACTGCAGACTCAATAAATTCTCATATAAATTAGGTATGAGCCAAAAAGCTCTCTGTCAGTGTCTTCGTGCCGAACAGACTCCAGAATATGCCCTGCAAGACTGTCCTCTCTTGCAACATATGGCAACACCCAGTAGAACTGACAACTAAGCTTTGGGGAAACCTAAGAGACCTTGAAAAGACATCCCAGTTTGTGGCCCACAGTGGATTATGCGCATGACCAGAGATCACTGAAGAAGAAGAAGAAGACTTCTATAGTGAGATGTACAAAAAAAGACAATGTACTATGTTTTCTTCTTCTTCGCGTTCACCAGCTGTAAACGCTGGCGGAAAGTTCTGGTTGTTTATCCACTTCTGGACTGCAGTCCTATTCCAGAACCTGAGTTTTGTGTGTGCATCCGTTTTACAGATCTGACTCATCTGTATGCAGACTGCTGGTTCCTTGCCTCTCAGGCAGATGCCCTCCGACTTTGAAGGAAGCTCCCAATTAGTCGACTCTTACGACATGCTTTTGAGTAGGCAGTGAGTCTATTCTTGTTTTCCCTGTAACAGAGCCCCGGAACCCACACAGGAAAATGGACTATGTGATCTGAGTATTTTAGCTGAAAGGATTCGTGTCTGTACTGTACCACATGTTGGCACAAACAATACAGTATTAAATACCTGATAACAGTAAAACATACAATATTTTGTATCATAATTATAAACAAATGCTATGCTATCTGTGCCAAATGTTGACACTTACTTCCTCTAATGAACGTAAAATTTTGACAACAGAGATGAAATGCCTTAGAAGAGCTGCAGGAGAATACAAAATCACGAAATCAGATGAATGCTAGGAATAAAGCCGGTCTTATAGGTCATCAAAGAACAACAAACAAAGTTTTTGGACACCAAACTAGAACGCTCTGGTACTATCTACCATAGCAAGCCACACTTGAAAGTTACAACGGGTATATAGCGAGTGGAAGACCTCAGAAAACATGGAGTGATGGCATTAAGAACAGCCTTACAGAAATGAACATCAATCTTAACTGGTCTAGAAAGAGCTCATCAATGAATTTTACACCCCCCCCCCCCCTACCCCCGACACTCCGCTAAGGTACAAGGCGGAAGATAAGAAGAATAATTTAAAACAAATAATTAACTTCTCCTTATTTCTTATTTTGTCCTTCTGCTTATGACAAAAAGATTCACAGAGAGGAGTTATATGTAGTTTCCTGTCTTTTGCTAGTCACGTAGCCTGTGTTAATGTCAGACCACAGTTCCGTAGTGCTGCTTTTACTTACTCCAACCATCTCTTTCTTGGTCAGTCTCTTCTTGCCTTCTAGCATGCTGTTCTCATGTAGTATGCTCGAACTGTTGGCTGATTTTGTTCCACAATTCCGACCAGATGAAAAAAACCATTTGATTCTTTGATTTGCTATGAAATCATTTAGCTGTATTGTGCCCACCGCTGTTCTTAGTTCTTAAACGATGACTGTCTCTTCTTGTTTTTCCCATCGCATTAAAGAAATAATTAACGGGAATGTGAAAAGTAATAAGTATTAATGGTCTACAGTTCTGATTAAATCCAGTATACTATACAAGTTAATAAACATATAATCAGTAATTCTGAGTTTGAAGAATTTTAATTTGAAGAAAAAAACTAATAAACAATACAATGCTTGAAAGCAGAAACATGATAGTGGTAAAGATTACATAATAAACAATGCAACCACAAAACTGGTGAAGATATTAGTTAGTTAGTTAGTTAGTTAGTTAGTTAGTTAGTTGGGTTATCATCATTGCACTCCGGACATGTCCATAGGTGCTCAGATCCTCCCCTCAGTATGAACCCCAACGTCCGATAGCTAATAGTACCAGTTCTATGTTGATTAACAAGTCTTCTGACGTGTCCGGTGCGCGTCTCGTTTTTTGCTGTGCCGATCTTAATTCCCAAATCTGCCATTCTGGCGAGTGATGTGGATTCACTGCCACCAAAGTCCTCTATCCTTCCCATTTCTCTGAGGGCATTGATAATATCAGCATGATCCATAGGCCGACCGTCGGTAGTGATAGCGGATCCAGCCAACCTGCCAGCTCTTTCATTTCCATCTACGCCTGCGTGTCCCGGAACAAAAATAAAGGTGACTCCTCGCACAGTGGACTTCTGAATTGATTCAAGCCATTGTCTTCGCACTGAACCTGCCTGAACCCTCCGGATCATGCTCATTGAATCACTGAGTATACATTGGCGGGTGTATTTTTGTGTTTCAAGCCAGGCAAACGCTTGAGTCACTGCCATCACCTCCATCGTGAAGATAATCAACAACAACAAAAAATACTATCAAATCATGTGACAATCTCTTTTTCTACATAAACATATAATAGTCTATTGTACTATCTAAATCTGTGACAGTCTCTTCATTTCCATTCAGTACAATACCATGTGGCATAGGCCATCATACCTCTCCACAATATGCAATATCCAAAAGCATGCATCAGTCTGAGTGTTTCTTATATTGTCTAAATTGGGACATCCTCACAAACTATTCAAATCAAAACTGTGTCAGTGCTTTTTTTTCTGCCTATTTATTTAGTCAGTCTTTACTGGTATTTATGTTGTCATAGTTCTGAATCTGTTTGATTCATGTTTGTGTGCATCCAATTTATTGTTATTTAATCCCTGTGTGGGTTCCAGGGCCCCACTGAGGGGAAAACAAGAACAGACCCACTGCCTCCCCAACAAGCATGTGGTAAGAGTCGACTAACTGGGGGTTACCTTCTAAGTCAGAGTGCAGCCTGAGAGGAAAGAAACCAATAGTCTGTATATAAATAAGTCAGATCTGAAAAACGGATGTGCACACAACACTCAGGTTCTGGAACAAGTCTAAAGTCCTGAGGTGGATGAACAACTAGAACATTCCACCAGAGTTTACAACTGGTGAACACGAAGAAAAAGAAGAAGATATAATTTAAAATATGCACCAAGCGGCTACAGCAGAATCAGGCAAGTATACACAAAGTTAATTTAAAAAGTGACCTACCACCCGCTTGGAACTTTTTTCCTTCTCCTCATTCTGATACAGCAAGTTATCTAATATCTCATAATCAAGGCTCTGCAAATACATCAGGGTAAAAAACATAAGAAACTCAGATATAGATAAATTAGTGTCAAACAACTGGAATCTGACTAAAATAATGTAAACCTATAGCCACTCTGGGAGTCGCCGTGGCAGAGCGGCTAGACGCGCGCCGCGGATCGGAAGGTCATGGGTTCGCTCCCTGGCGGAGACGGACTTTTCTTCAAAAATGACCTTGGCTCCCAGGTCGACCCAGCCTTGAGTGGGTACCGGGTGCAATCCCGGGAAGTAGAGGAGGCCGGCGTGATGCTGACCACATCACCCATCTTGTGCCGTTGGTCTATAAAAATATAGGTCTAGCCCTATATGCCCTATACGCCTAAAGGCGTGGAAAGGGTCCTTTACTTTTTACTTATAGCCACTCTAAGTTTAAAGTCAGCTGAAAATTAAATACTGCACATGCTTTTGATGAAATCTGTGGTTCAACTCTAAGTGTCCTAAATAATCAGTTGTGTTCAAGCATGTTATCTCTATTACATTTGATCTGTACATATTAAAAAGAAATCTAGCCAGATATGTTAAGATGTAGCACAGGATATGTTTGCTCATTGAAAGTAGAGAGTCCAATTTGTTTTTACTTTGTGGTTATGAGAAACTTTTGGCATTCTGTTATATCTCATCACCATCAAGTCTCTTGCCGACTAGCGTGGGCAATCATGCCTCTCCACAATCTGCAAATGCATGTGTTGACACCCCTCCATACCATGACCATTTTCCCTCTTCTCATAACATGACCCAAAAAATGATGACTACCTCTTTCTGATGTTTGTGATAAGTTGTCTTGGAGCACTCACCTCTTTCAAAACATCTGGGTTGCTCTTCTTAGCTGTCCAAGGAATTCTAAGGATTCTTCTACAAAATCTCATCTCCATGGCCTCAAGATATTGTTTGGCTTGTTTATTAATTGTCCGGGATTTACAGACATATGTTAAAACTGACACTATATAGCATGCAAAAATTATGTTCCTAATCTCAAAGTCATGTATTTATTGCACAAAAGGTTCTTCATTTTATAAAAAAAAAAAGTTTTGGCCTGACCTATTATTTTCTTTATCTCTTCATCGGTTGTTATCCACAGAATCTTAAATTTATGTACCTGTCCTAAAATAATGAATTTGACTTTAAACTAAAAGAATTTTGGTCTAGGGAACTAGCATGTAAGGCTCTTTTATGTTCTTTCCAATGTTATGTATACACCGATTTACATTTCTCCAAGGTTGTTCTTGATGCTGTCACTCCATCTTGTAGAAGATCTTCCTCCAGCTCCTTGATCATTACATTTATCAAACAAATCTCAATACGGTAGTTGGAATCTGGGCATTCTTGTCAGATGACACAACCAGTTCACACACTGTTCTTTAATAAACTATTTCAGTCCCAAACAGTCGTGTCTACTGCCCCTTGAAGGCAATTATGACAACTGTATAGGTGAACCACTTTCAGATGGATCAAATTACCAATCCATGTAGACAATGAAACCTTTCACTACTTTAAAAGAAATAACAAATGTTAAGATTTTTTTTTTGATTTTTTAATATCCAGAAACCAAGAGTTGTTAACAATTTGGCTCGTTACTATGAATATTGCAACCCTTCGGCCTTAATTCCATGATAGATACCGTAAATCTGGGAGAAGTTTGGCTTTTCTGCCTACACTCAGGGGTGAGCCCGGACCACAAGGAGTTTATTGCAGCGCAGTCAGGTATAACCAACTGAGCTAGCAAGCTGGGTATGTTAAGATATAAAAAACAGTTATAATGTGATGATGGATACACACTCATAATATCCAATCACACATAGTGTGTGATAAGTGGGACAGAAAAAGTTAACTGTATGACTAATTTCAGACCTAGTCTCTTCCAGTTTTAATATTATCTGTCCTTGTTAATTTAGTAGTAGCAAGATAGACAATAGTCTTAGTCTTAATTGTAGTTTCAACACAGCAATTGGGTTACCCTATACTTGCCTCGTTCCAGTGCAAATCAATTTAAATGTTTTTCACATGCACATTTGAAAAACTGGTAAACAAACAACTTAGAAATATGCGCACACAGTAAATGCATATGGAGTTGCTAGAGGTGCCAAAGCCAACAGGAACCACCAGAAATGCAGTTTGTTGTGGATGGAAGTAGTCAGGCAGAATAAGTTGGCTTTACACACGTAGAATTATTAGATAAGGTATTTCACTAGCTCACACATAAACCTGCTACCGGCCATATTGAATACCATGATACAACCGCTGCAAGACAACAAATGTGAAACATACCTCATAGGATGCTTTCAAAACGTGATCCTGGCTAACATGAACAGATGGCTGATTATGTTCTAAGTCAGAATCTGATAATATATTGCCGGGCACAACATCAGCTGCAACATTTGTCTGAGCACCATTATTCTGTATGGTGCTTGCCTGTAGAAGATTAGGTTTCATTTGGTTATAACTTTCATATAAATGAAAGAAGAAAATTTGATGCCTTGTAAAAGGTTATATGAGATTTAAGGAGGTGTGTGGGGGGAGGGTGGGTGAACAGAGAACAGCAGAAAGAAAAAAAGCTAAGATTTGTTTTCCTCTTTCTAGCTTTCATCTACTGTAAACTCCAGTAGAAAGTTCTTTTCTATCCGCTTCTCAACTCTGGTCTTGTTCCAGAACTTGAGTTTTGCGTGCACACCCATTTTACAGATCTAGCATATTTGTATGCAGACTGTTGGCTTCTTGTCTGTCAGGCAGATGCGTTCTGACTTTGTAGGAAACACCCCTAATTAATTTATCTGTTTTGATGTGCTTGTTAGGGGGCAGTGGACCTATCCTTGTTTCCCATAAAAAAGGGCACTGGAACCCTCACAAGGAGAATGGAAATGGAAACATTTGTTCTTATTTCTTCATTAATTTCTCCTTCTTCATCTTCTTCTTCGTTCACCGGCTGTAAGCTCAAGTGGAAAGTCCTGCTTGTTCATGCATCTGGACTTTGTCTTTGAGCTATAGCCCGAGTTTTGTGTGTTCATCCATTTTACTTGCTTTTTTGTGTGCAGCTAGTTGTTCCTTACCGCTCGGACAGATGCATTCAACTTCGAAGGATGCTCCCTATTAGTCGTCTCATATGACATGCTTATTTAGGACAGTGGGTCTATTCTTGTTTTCCCCACAGTGGGGCCCTAGAACCCACACAGGGTCTTCATTAATTAAATTTGAACTATCACCTTGCAAGCACCATTTTGAGAGCAACTGAGTCAAGCTGTTTCTTTCTCCCTGTAGGTGACTCTGATAATGACCAATGCAAATATTGTCTTTCCCCAGCTTACACATGTCCTATTTTTTAAAGTGGTGAATATGTTATTACAAACTGGCTTTTACACTTCTCTTCTTCATCTTCTGCCTTCTCTAACCCAGTGGGTCATAGGCCGTAACCAACTCATGCAAAGTCATTCTCATTCGCTATTGCATGGGTTCCAGTGCAAAGACATTGTAGTTATTTCTCTTATTAATATTATAATGCTATTAACACCAAATACCTGTAACTAATTAATTAACATTGATAGCTATATCCCAAACATGATTTAATAAATTTAAATAAAAACCTCCACATTTAACTTTTTCATTACTTTACTTTAAAATGTTTATTACTTTTCACACATAATTTTGCCATTCACTGTCTTCTTGCTTCTTTTCTCATGAAGGTGGTACTGATAATGATAACTGCAAATATTTCCTCTCCCCAACCGATACAGGTGGTTATCTTTGGCCCACTTTTTAAAGTGGGTAATCCTATATTAGACCTTGGCTACAAATTACTGCATAGATTAACAAGTCAGCTTGCTTTTATTTTTATTTAAAATGTTAATTATACACCGGGAAAGGTACATTATATACTAAGTACTTTAAAATTATTCTAAGATACTTACTAACTTAGAAAGCTGTTAGATTGATTTAATTTATTAACCACTTCAAAATGTGGCTTTAGTTTAGACTTAAAATTAAAGTAAATTACATTTTTCAGGTTCTGTCCAACCGTACACGAGTATTAAGCAAAATAGTCTTGAAACGCTTATATAGGAGGATTTTAATACAAAACATTTAATTCGTAACAGTCAATTCAAGTCAATTCAGTCATCACTTTAGTAACACAGTGTTACACTGACAGTGTTACTACTATTACTAACACTACTAACAGTAACAGTAACAGGGCTGAATTTTACTTAACTTATATATAGGACCTTACTATTTGCTTTGGAACTGACCTGTTTTGACAAAAGTGGGGTCGTTTCTGTGTTTGTTGTCATATTTCAGATTACTCCTGCTTCTCAGTATCGGCTCGAATCCAGGCACACAAGTTTGGAGTTTCCTTATCTTAAAACATCCTTCTTCGATATTCTCGGGAAAACATTGAGTCACGTGGGCCAAAAGTCATGTGATTTACTGTAACGAAAGGTTTAATGTGAGTTGCCTGTTCTGGCGCGGGTTCGATTCCAGGCTGGTTTATTGGTCCTACAATGGTCGACTCGGGTGCCGTCTTGTAGTCATTGCATCAACACTGTATTCAGACACTAGAATTGTGTGGGGTGGATGCAGGTAGATTCAATAGAATGTGTTACGTTTAAATATTATTATAATTGGAAAAAAATAATATCGAAGGGCATGGTATCGGGAGGAGAGGCAGGGGCGGACCAACACGAAGATGGGCACAAGATATAAGTGACTCCTTGAAAATGCAAGTTTACGAGACGGGAGAGCTGGCGAGAGACGAGTTTCTTTTAGGCAGACCGTGACGAGAGCGACGTTCTTCAAAGGACCTGCTTCATGATGATGATGATGATACTCAGAAGTTGAACAACAGGCAAAAGCAAAACATAGAGTAGGATTTATTATTGAATCTTCATAGGCAAGAAGAATTTTGGAAATTAACTACATATCAGAGAGATTCATAACAGTAAGCATAAAAGAACAAGACATTACAACATATGTACTGATATTTGAACTGTGCAATACAAGCAGTACAGAATAGGAGCTACACAAACGGACTCTTGCAAATTTTACTTTATCTCGACACAGCAAGATACAAGAAGATCGAGATAAGATCAACACTGCATGGGTCCTATTCATGGCGAGCAGTGTTTAGCCATAAATTTAGTTGGCACCTTTCCGTAGTTGCGTACCATATTGTAATATTGTGCCATGTGGATCGTCTACGCAATCAATAGTGTTTACATCCTCACTGTTCACTTTTGTGTTACTGTCAATTTACGCATTATTTCTTCACGATAGCAATAGATTACTCTCTCTGAATACTCTCTCTCGCTCTCTCTTTCTCTGCCTTACAAGTCGTACTTCTACATAAACGCACATCCCTGTCTCTCTCTCTCTCTCTCTCTCTCTCTCTCTGTGTGTGTGTGTGCTCTCTGTCTCTCTACTCTCTCCTTCTCTGCTCTCTTTCTCACTCTCTCTCTCTCTCTATCTTTGCTCTCTCTGTCTATCTTTGCTCTCCCTCTGTCTGTCTTATAAGTCGAACTTCTACACATACCCACATCACTATTTCTCTCACTCTCTCCCTCTGCGTGCGCCTTCTCTCTCTTTCTGCTCTGTCACTGTGTCTCTCTCTGCTCTCGCTCTTTCTATTTCTCTCTGCTCTCTATCTGCTTTCTTTCTATCTATCTCTGTGTGCACTCTCTTTCTCCCTCTCTGCCTTACAAGTCGTATATCGACACAAATGCACATCCCTATTTCTCTGCTCTCTCTTTCTTTCTGTCCCTCTCTTTCTGCATCTCACTGTCTTTATGTTCCTCTCTGCTATTTCTGTCTCTCTGCTCTCTCTCTCTCTCTCTCTCTCTCTCTCTGCGTGTCTATGCCTGCTCTTTCTGCCTCTGTCTACTCTCTCTCTCTACACTCTTTCTCTCTCTATCTCTCTTTCTATGCCTTACCAGTCGTACCTCTACAAAATCCACATCCCTATTTCTCTCATGCTCTCTCTCTGCTCTTTGTCTTTCTGTTTCTCTCTGCCTCTGCTCTCTCTCTCTCTGTTTATCCCTATCTAGCTGTCTATCTCTGTTCTGCCTCTGTCTATCTTACAAGTCGTATTCTACACAAACCCACATCTCTATTTCTATGCTCTCTTATGTCTCTCTCTGTCCCTCTTTGCTCTCTCTCTCTCTCTCTCTCTCGCTCTCTCTCTGTCACTATCTCTCTGTCCCTCTCTGCTTTCTATGTTCTCTCTCTGCTCTCTTTCTCTATATCTATCACTTCTCTCTATGTCGTTCTCTGTTTCTCTGTCTCTCTCTACTCTCTCTCTCTCTATCTGTCTCTCTTTGATACCTCGGTGTTTCTCTTGCTCTCTCTGCTCCCTCTCTCTCTCTTTTTCTTCGAATGTCTCTGTTCTCTGTCTCTTTCTCTCTGTCTCTCTTTGTCTATCTCGGCTCTCTCTCTCTTTCTTTGTGTCTGTCTCTGCTCCCTGTCTCTTTTTGTTTCTCTTTTTATGCCTTACAAATCGTATTCCTACACAAACTTCTCTCTCACCCTCTCTCTCATACTCAATTCTCGCTTTCGCATTATCTTATTCGGCCTTTAGAAACGTACTTTTACTCTCTCTCTCTCTCTCTCTCTCTCTCTCTCTCTCTTGCTCTCTGCCTGTAAAATTATCTCTCTCTCTCTTTGCAACTCTCCAATCCCTATCTCTTTCTCACCCTTCCTTCGTCTCTATCCCTTCTCTCTGCCTGTCTCTCTTTCTCTCTCTCTCTCTCTTTCTCTCTCTCTCTCTCTCTCTCTCTCTCTCTCTGTCAAACTCGTTGTCTCCTCTTACATCGTTGCATTTTCACAGAATGTAACTGACAATTCCTCTAAAAATGTTGATGACGTTGATGTCATGGCTAATAATAACTGCCGTCCAACAGGACGTAAACATTTACAAGAAAAGATAGCAGCCGCGGCAGGTTATGGACATCCTAGGTCCTAGGAAGAAACAACCGTAACGATCTTAATGTGCCATCCATCCTACTACATCTTGCTAGTCGATTCTTTGGCGAATTATTTTAATTTAATCTGGGGCTCATCCCCCGTCCCCTTCCCCACCCCGGAAAATAGTGCATATTTTATTTTAGCACCATACTAGACCTTGCCCCCCCCCCCCCCCAACCACACACACACACACACACGTATACCGTAATATACATTGCTATAATTTCTGTGCTTTCAATATTTTTTCCCCATTTTTTTTTTTTTTTTTTAAATTTTGGTAGGGTACTAATTTTATATTTGCACGTTAAAAATGATCACGCTAATGGGATATTACCACGTGACTGTGATAGGTGGGCTGCTATGATTTATTTAGGAACAATCTACAGAGGAGAGAGAAAGTTCATAGTATGTGTACACTACACACACAGAGATTCTGGATAGTTTCTCGAAAATGTTAGTCCAGATATAATTCTTCGTCTGATCTAAACTAAAGGACACTAATGGAAAATTCCAAGCAATATGAAAATGACATCCAGTTCAACCTATTCTAAATGTTTTATGACGTTAAAGGCAATTGACGTGGGACTTTTTTTCTTCTTCTTCGTGTTCACCAGCTGTACACTCTGGCGGAAAGTTCTGGTTGCTCGTCCATTACTGAACTGCAGTCCTGCTCCAAGACCTGAGTGTTGCGTGTGCATCAGTTTTACAGATCTCATTATCTTGAATACAGACTGTTGGTTCCTTGCCTCTCCGGCAGATGTTCCGACTTTAAAGGAAGCTCCCCAATTAGTCGACTCTTACGACATGCTGAAACCATTACCTGTCTAGCAAAGGCGCCTGAACTCGGGGGCCCATGCACCTTGAAACACTCCCACTCCCTCCCCACCGTCCCTTGCATTTCGTTACAAGGAGAGAGTGCGAGGGTTGACGCTGAGCTCACTCAATATTTTGTAGATAGCTCCCTCCCCGCCCCATCACCCCCGCCACATTTCCACCATATTTTGACGTTTTCTTTTCAAGCATCTGTTTATACATGTCATATTATTTTCAATATATTATTGTTGTTGTTTTTTAATTTGGTATTTTCCATATAATAATGATACTACTTAAAAAATGTCCATTATTACTATTGCACAACTACACAAGGTTTAGGCCCCTTGAACACTCAGTATTTTCTGAGAAGGGGGGGAGGGAGTGTCCCAAAGGCCTTAGCCTTGTATATTTTCGCAATAATAACACTTGCTTCGCAGTTAAACAATATTTGAGCCCCTCTTGCACCTCTAGAAAATTATAGGTGAATTTTCTAGACGCAAATGAGATGGTCTGGTCACCAGACGAGAATGCCCTGGTACCAACTGCCACAGAGAGCCACACTGAAGAAATATAATGAAAACAGAGCAAATGGAAGATCACGCAAGAGAGGGAGCGATATCATCAGAAGAAACCTGACAGAAATTAACACCAACTTGTACAATATATTGGGAAAAAGTGCACAAACGATCCTTATTTTTCCCCAAACACTTCGCTGAGGTAAATAGTGGAAGAGAGAAAGAAAAAGACCAGCTAGACACCCTACTAAATGGGAATTTATTAGCCATGTCTATCACACATGGTTAGTGTGAATTTCTGCAACCTATGGTACTGTTTTCATTATCTGAGACGAATTTTGGCCGGCATTCCACAATTGGGGGTTCAAGAAGCAGAAAGATAGAAAGATAACATAAAAATCACAAGCTATAGTTATCATGCCGGGAATAAAGTCATAAAGCCTGTCCACCCCCCCCCCCCCCCCCCCTAAATCACGTCAAACCTTGCAGCAATACAGGTGTACTAAGATTTACAAATCACTGGTATTGTCTATTTTCTTATGTCTGTGAGAGTTGGACCCACTATGGAAATGGAAAGGAGGATTCAGACTTTCGAATGTAAATGCTACATGCATTTTACGAATTAGTTTTTAGAACACAAAACTAAAAAATATGTCAAAGACAAAATATACAAATTTGCGGGACATGGGGAGCCTCTCTTGGCAGTGGCGAAACGTCTCAAGCTAACTTGGTTTGGGTACGTAGTGAGCCATGATTTGATTGCAAAGACTGTACTCCAAGGAACACAGGGGGTAGTCGAAGAAAAGGAGGGCGAAGAAGAACCTAGAGAGACAACATCAAGAAATGGACAGGACTAAGTTATCATGCACTTATTCATCAAGAGGAAGACAGTAAAAGATGGCGGATTTTATGTGCTAGTGCTTCCATCAGTACACCTCCACGACCATAATGGCTCAAGGATTATGTTATTAACCCTGTCTATCATACGTGATTTTTGTGTCATCCTTATGTCTTTCTACTTCTTTCTGTGGTGCATGTCTATCTGTAAATGATATATATATTTATGATGCAAGTCTTCGAAATGCCGTCACTTAAATGTTCAAATTGCATCTTTATTTCGCTGTTTATGCCTTCCCTTACGTTGCCGCCTGATGCGAACGCAAATCTGTATCATAACACGGCACGGCCCTGTATACACTGTTACTATGACCTCAGTAGTTCTACCCAGGTACTTTATATAGCAGATAATTCCCATTGGCTTCTTTAAGGTTACATCATGATTGCAGACAGTGGACTGAGAAAAGAACCGACATCAGGGCACTTAGGACTTCCCATAACCGCCCCGCCCCCTTCTTTAGCTGCCAGCCTAGATAATGGGGCAACCGGGAGTGACTAGGGGATTTGGCTGATACTCGGCAAGGCTGACCACGGCCGGCTCCAGCTTTTGATATTATTACGGAGGTGGTAGGTCATATACAAGTAGGATTGCAGAGCAATTAAACTATACTGTCACGGAACGTAAACGTCCAGTTATTACTTCCGGGTGAAAAGTTGGAATATCGCATCTTTGATCTTTACAGCAACCATGGCGGATGATGTGGACACAGATCCCGTAGTTGATGAGGTAACAGCTTAACTGTGTTTTTAATAATGCTTTAGATAGTACTAGTTATTGAAGGTCTCATTATTCATGTAAGTAAATACTATAAATTTGAAAATATTTAAAAATGTATATTATATCTACTGTCTTACCTTAAGACCAACCAAACCACACATGACCATGATCTGAAATGTTTGTGATTTATCTCATGCATTTCACGGGGAGAAAATCACATATCGCGCTTTGATTAATTTTAAATAACAGTTAACACATAGAACAAGAAACTGTGCCTAATTTAACTTTGTATTTAAATGACCGCGAAGTGAAGTCATCAGAAGTCGCAGTGATCACTGAAGCTCGAAATAAATAATAAATAAATGTGATTTACAAGACAAAGTTGACAGCAGTCACGCACAGTGACTTGACGTCATTGATTGATGGATTGCGATATCAGTAGTTAGTGCATCAAATCATTTTGTTGACAGTGACAAAGTCAAAAAAATCTAAAAATGTCTACTTTTTTAGTGGGATTAAATAAAATATATAGTTTTTGTAATAAAATTTGGCTATCTTCTGAATAACGGTCCCAAATTATCGAGGCCGCAAATATACTCTATCAGGGCAATCAGTCACGTGTCAATTGCAGACTTCCGGTGACATAAATTGCACACTTCCGGCGACTACCACCACTGCCGAGAGTATCTCCCACGCAGCTACGGCGTGGATTGGGGCTCAAATAGATGGCTGGGACTCACAAGCAACAGCTATGCCTACTGCATCTCCTGCAGCTTCCTTTATTTTATTTGCTCGTGAGTCCCAGCCATCTAGTTTAGCCCCAATCCTCGGCGCGCGTTGCGGCGTGGGAGATACTCTCGGCCGTGGCGGTATAGTCCCCGGAAGTCTGCAACTGACACGTGACTGAGGCCCTGTTAGGTTATATTTTCTGACTTGATAATTTATAACGGCTATTTGGAAGATAGCCCAAAATTTGACTTCAATTTTTAAACAAAATGGTGTCGGGGGGGGGGGGGGGTATTTTATTAATTTTTTTTACAAGATTCTGCATGTCTCTATCAGCTAAAAAAAAAAGTAGCAACTAAAATTAACTTAAATCTGTATCTAAATTGATTGTTGAGCTTTAATTTACAGTAAAGGGCTATCCTTCAAATATTGGTCCCAGATTATCGAGGCTAAGCAAATACCCTAATAGGGCCTCAATCATATGTAAATTGTGGACTTCTTTGATGTGAATATACCGCATACCGCGTGAAAAACTTCTCCGAATGATGGTCCCAAATCATCGAGGGTGTCAACAGCTCTGACACTGCTACATTTAATTTCTTCTCTAGGTCCTAGGTCTAATTTCTCCTTTGGGTTCTAGATTAAACTTCTCACCTGGGTCCTAGGTTTAACTTTTCCCCTGGGTCCTAGATTAAACTTCTCCCCTGGGTCCTAGGTTTAACTTTTCCCCTGGGTCCTAGATTAAACTTCTCCCCTGGGTGTTAGGGCAAGGAGTATTGCAATTATGACACCCCCACCAGAATCTGTCACACCACAATGAAACCGCGACAGTATTGATTGAAGGGTTATGGATGGAACTTACACGGATGCAATATTACCACGGCGGCACTAGTCGCGCACTGTTAACTGAATATTTAGCGCAGTTTACTGGCGGCACAGTCACAAACATTGAGGCCCTGTTAGGGTATTTTTTAGCCTTGATAATTTGGGACCGTTATTCAGAGTTCGGACTTCCGTTTTCAAAATGGCGGATAGCAGCTGTGTTTATTTTCGCTAGGTGTCAATTCTCTCGGGTTATTCTGTTTCATAAACGTGAATGCTATTTTGTGCGCATTGCCAATGCAGGACACTATGTGTTTTTCGTGGGAGCTATGTCGGGGCGGAATAATGACCGATAGTTTTGGCAGCCTCGACCATGCTGCCTTCTCAATGTTTTGATCGTGGCGGTCCACTCGGGAAGAAAGAATCCTGTCAGCAGGGGAGTGCAACTGTCTAGAGAGCAAACTCGATAAAATCTGTCACCAGAAACGGAATGTGTCAACCATATATTTGGTGGGGAGGAATCGACACATACCGTTAACTCAATGGCCATTCAGAGTTCAGCCGAGTTAAGTATCGTAGGAAAGGATAGTAATTAATTATTAGGGTTCACACACACAAACAAAATGAAAATACAATATCTTCTAAGCATTTAGTGAGTGATTCACTTGTTTGTAAACTCTGGCAGAAAGTTCTAGTTGTTAGCCCACTTCTCGGTTTTGTTTTGGGACTTGAGTTGTGCTTGACATCCATTTCTAGTAAGTAAGTAAAGGACCCTTTTCCACGCCTTTAGGCATATAGGGCTAGACCTATATTTTATAGACCAATTGGCACAAGGTGGGTGATTTGGTCAGCATCACGCCAGCCGCCTCTACTTCCCGGGACTACACCCGGTACCCACTCAGGGCTGGGTCGACCTGGGAGCCAAGGTCATTTAAAAAAAAAGTCTGGCTCTGCCAGGAAGCGAACCCACAACCTTCAGATCCGCAGCAAGCTTCTAGCCGCTCCACCACGGCGACTACCATCCATTTTTAGAACTGGCTTATTTGTATGCAGACTGTTGGCTACTTGCTTCTCAGGCAGATGCACTCCGACTTAGGAGGAGACATCCCTAATTAGTCACAATATGCTTGATAGTGGGCATTTTGTTGATTCTCACTTCCTGCTCACCCCTCCCCCCCCCCCCCCCCCCCCTTTAACGGCCGTATGATCTTGGGACTTACACAGCTCATACAGTATCTAACCTAATACATAGAACTACTAACTTTGGACATAATCATACTTTCTTCTACTGGACCGGTGATTGCTCCCAGCCAAAGTGTCCCTCTGTAAGATTTGAGTTTTTCATTCCACAGATTGATGTGTTCCTTTCAAAGAGTTTAGCACAGAACCTCTATCTTATGCAGGTGAGCAGCCACAAAGTAGTTTTAACATGATCTGAATGTAACACTTTCTGAACACCTATGCGCATTTGTCTCCCATTTAAAAAAAAAAAAATTTTTTTTTTAAACATATGTTCATCACAAACAGATTTATTATGGAATTTGAAAGAATGGATTAGGATCAACAACATGACAGAGAACATGGGTAATAAAAGGTAACAATGTGCAGAGAACTCCAGTAACTTCAAAAGTGGAAATTGGCTGTCATAATATACTTGAGACGAGATTAATGATCATGTGAGATATTGAATCATGACTGCCATTTGCTTATCAGCAAGACAGAAGATGATGATTTGATTTTTAACAGGGCTGGTTTTAACAAAATCAGAACGTAAATAAATAATACACTAGAAATTATAGCTAGGAAGCTCTGTGTTGATAAGACTTTGATCAGAATATTAGGTTGTTATAAATGTCAGCTCGACTGCAGTCACCTTTTGACATCACCTTTTCATTTTTAAATATTTAGCACTAAATGGCACTATTTATCTGCTGAAGTGTCTGTCTCACAACACCAAGATCAAAATGTATAAAACTTTGATTAGACCAGTTGTTTTGTATGGCTCTGAAACTTAAAGCACAGCTAAAAGAAATGAAACCTTTTTTTTTAAAAAAAACAGTCTTATGATGAACCTTTGAACCCATCAAAGATGCATACAGCGGGGAATGGAGAGTGAGAAGCAACAATGAAATTCATAATCTGAATCACCATTGATCACTGGCACCATGAGAGCTAATAGACTGAAATGGTTGGGGCATATTGAAAGAATGTCAGATGACAGAGAAGTAAAAACTGTATATACAAGGGAGATAAATGGTTGTAGACCACAAGGCAGATCAAAAAGACGATGGAGAGATAATACCCAGACAGACCTGCAAACACTTGGTGTCACTAACTGGAAAAAGAAGGCCAACCAGAGAGATGAATGGAGGCCGGTGATATTTGCAGCAATGAACCTCAAGGGCTCGGAATGCTGCTGAAGAAGAAGAAGAAAATGGCACTGTTGCATATTTTTATCATTTTCTATTATATTTCTATTTCAGTATCCCCTTCGACCAGTAGGATTGGGCTATGGTCACTTTGATAACTTGTCAGCACGGGTTAAACCTCAACAAAAGAGGGTTAGTTTGTCTTCTGAAAGCTTGAAATTTGCAGTTGTGTTTTGTCTCTTTGTAAAGGAAAATAAAAGGCAAAGCAATGTTTTCCTTATTGTGATTTAAATAATAAAGACACTAGCAAAAGTTATTGCCTGGTAATGTTTTCTATATCTGTCTGGTATGTACTACATCTGCAGATAATGATGCACAACCTCTTTTCTTCCTCTTATGAAGAGAGTGGTGGATCAAGAAGTGATCAGGGCAGGGGTGAGACAGACATACCAAAGTCAGACTGTTACAGTTAGGTGTACCACCGGAACCTGTTGAAAAATGGATGAAACAAGATTTGACGTCACTCCATTAAGGACATTCCTACATGTGCTCGGCACACATTTTCGGTAGCCAGTGAAGAATCGACATGCTAATGTTTCCCCCTCTCTGTTAAATATCTTCCAGAGCCTCTACTCACTCCCTGTTGATCTAGTCTTCCTGTTCATGGATTCTTTGTATGTTGTTCAATTGCACTATTCATTTGATACCAGAGAGCCTTCACCATTTACACTTTATCATATAGTAGCTCACTGTCTAGAGCAACTTTCCTAATGCTGTGACTCTTTAATACAGTTCCTCCTGTTGTGATGACCCCCAACCATAAAATAATTCTTGTTGTTATTTCATAACTTCAGTTAATATGTTATTTTCTATGGTCTTAGGTGACCCCTGTTAAAGGGTCATTCAACACTCCCACCCCCCCAATGGACGCGACCTACAGTTTGAGAACAACTGGTCTAGAAGAATCCCTGCAGCTGATCTGTCAGCTTGCTGGTTTGTTGCTGAAGATGGGGATGGATCGCTTTAGGAATGTCCCGAGTGATATTATGTCGATTTTTAACTCATAGCTTATAGTGATGCACAAAAATGAAACCTTTCAACTGAAATACACAAACTGTCACTGTAATTGTTACCACAAGAGTCTTAGGCTAATGCATGTCTTTCGTCTTGCCTATTTCCATGTAATTGAAGATTTATTTGTCACTAAAGTTTGTCAAACATGAATACTTGCATGCAAGACCATGACAGAATATAAGAACAAAAAACATTTGAAAATCAGACTTAAATACAAACACAATATAAGAACAAAAAACATTTGAAAATCAGACTTAAATATAAACACATAGTACAACCCTCCCCGGGCATTATCCCTCTTTCGGCCTGCTTTGTTAACTCCACAGAAGAAGTAATACCAGTATGTTGCAGAAGAGCAGTGCTTTGTCTGTCTGCCTGTCAGAGCTTTCCTTCTAGATCAGCTGCCAACCAAGGCTAAAGGCCCATAAATGTCACTTTTCCTACATGTCTGAAGTTACCTGTTTATGAGATGCATATTTAATACTGTTGGCTGTTTTTACACCTGTGCAAATGTTTGTAAGGTCAGGGTATGAATAAATTAACTAAAAATACCATTTAGGGGGTTAAGAAAGGAGGAAGGGGTGTTCCTTTGAGCCAAATGGCAGTTTGTAAGCCTCAATGGTCACGACATAAGTCACCTGATACCTAGGTTTTTTAAGGCCTGGGGGAATGTATTCCATTTAATGCTTCACCCTGTTTGTGTTTATTGATAAAAAAAAAACAAAGTTAGCTGCAGTTGCATATCCTTTACAGGATGTTGTAGAAACCAATCCCATAATTTTTTTTGGGCTGTCGTGGATTTTCTAGGCACATTTTACTTTCAGTAGTTTGCTATTGCTCTCTGAGCGGTCAGCTCTCAGTGCCACTGCTGAAATTGACACAAGATAAATCATCTGCAGCTCTGATCGAACCTGGCATTATAAAGCACGTTAGCAACGTCTGAGCCACAGGCGCCGACCAAAAAAAAAGTTGCATTTCCTTTGCAGTACTAAACCCAGCATTTTTTTTTTTTTACTGTTGTGGGTTTTCTAGGCAAATTTTACATTCAGTAGTTTGGCATTGCCTCTGAACGGTCAGCTCTCAATACCACTGTCGAAACCAACGCAAGACAAACCTTCCGCAGTTTATTGATTACTACCTTCATATATTTGTATATAATGAAAAAAGCAAACTTCAATCAAATGTAAATAAATAAATTAGTTACAAATTTATTAGTGACCTGTGTAAAATTGTTATTTATTTTAAATTTTTATTTGAAGGATTTTTTTCTATACCCATTCTGTTTTAGTGTTCCTGATGCAAGAGGGTTAACTTTCTTGCTTAGATGTTGTGGCCTGCTTTAATGATTTGTTCTTCATACAGGTGGAAATGGAACTTGCTTTAGATACCCGCAGCAAAAATTACTCTACCAGCAAGGGGGAACAAATATCTGTCAACGTGGATGGCAGTCTACCTCCAAATTCTGGAGATAGGGTTTTTTCCGGGTACGGGTTGGTGGTGTTTCATGTGTATGGTTTTTTTTTAAATTTATTTATGTATTTTTTTTTTTTTAACAAGGTTGGCTACTTTGTTTTTGTGGCTTGGTCAGTTCATTTGTGTTTTCTGAATTGGGGAACAGAACTCTTCACTCCACTTCATTGAATATGATCTTCAAAGTTGAGGCAGGTATCATGTGCAAACATTACACCAAGTCCTTACATTTATCCTTGCACAAGATCAGGTATTACGGGCAATGGAATGCAGATTGTCTAGCACTGCTGCTAAATAGATGATCTGCAAATGAGCCGATATTTAGTGTCTTTTAAGCAGCCGGATGAAACAAAGTCTTTCAGTTGAATAAATCAGCAGCAATAATTAGAATGTAAGAGCTCAATTTGCAGATTTGTATGGCCAGGAAGAGCATCACATGGAGTTTGCAAGTCATGTTAATCAGCATCTGACCGTAATTGCCATACTAGGGATTTACTACAATGGTTGCAGCACTTAAAAGAGTTATTTGGAGTGCGTTGATGATCTGATATTAGCTGCCTGTTTGCACAACATTGTGATTACCAATGTTAGAATGAACATCATAGCATACCAGGCTTACATATAGATGCTCTGTCTCCTGGAGTAAATGTCTTGTGTAGATACTGACCACTGCATGGTAGCTTACTAGTTGAACATATGTCGTACTCTTCTCACAATATTTTTTTGCTTTGCTTAATTTACAGTATTGTGAATGAATACATTAAAATGTCTCTCATAAGAACATATGAAGAAGAGGAAATACACCAAAAAAAAAACCAGTATTTCACTTGTCTCTGTTATTTGTCTCCAACTACTTATTCATTCCTAGTCTTTTCAAAACTTCTGCATGTGATTGTTTTTCTTTTGCAAACAGCATGACCTGTTCTTCTATATATCAAATTTCTAGAGACTCAATTTGACTTTCTTATTGCTTGTGCATTGTCCTGGTCTCTTCACCGCACAGTAGGGTTGCATATACATAACATTTAGTAATTCTAATTTAGACTATTTTGCTTATCTCTTAGATATCAATAATTATTACATTGTTTTTTATTTTTTTTTTTTTTTTTTTTTTAACTTCTGACATAATCTTTTATTACATGCACATCTCTATAACATGTTAGATTGCTGTTCTGTACAATTGTAATCTTTGAACTAGAATTAGCACAAGAGCAGACTTCATGAGTTAAAAGACTAATAATATATTTCTTTAATGTTGCCATTTAATAATCATTGCCTTTTCATGTTTTAGATCAAAAATGGACAAAATTGTTTTGAGCTGCCCACCAAATACAAAAACATTCACAAATTGTCAGTATGCTGTAGGCCTTTTTAAAGATGGTAAGTGGTAACTTTAACTTTTGTTATACATAATTTAAAGATGCCAAGTCTCGTTTGATAATATTATTGAACAAAAATTGTTTGTTTAGTCATGAAGCAGGACAGAATGGTGTTGACATTGAAAATGTTTGTTAAATGGTTTCGATACTGACGAACATTGATGAGAGGTAATACTAGAGATGTTGAACTATATTCTTTACACAAAGTTGAAAGGATAGCACCTAATTGAAGAGTATGGAGGAATCTACTGTGGGTTTCATATCTCATACCAACAGTACAATTGGAGGATGGTACTGGATAACTGTAACTTTAACTAATGCATTAATTTATATCTTTGAAAAATATCCTTGGGTTTTGTCCATTGTCCTGCAACCTTTTCAGTATCAAACCTCTGCCTCATTTTGTGATCAAGCTACGACTGCCTAATTTAAAAAAATAACCCTAAAATTAAGAATTATACATATTATCTAAATTCTATTCAATTCATTCTTTGTGTTCTGCAATATTATTGCATCTTTAAAACTAAAAAAAAAAATTCAGATTACATTTTTTTGGTTATGAATAAATATTATTTGTATCCCTAACCTTCATTTGTGTCCATCACCAATCATTTTTGATAACAGTGTTGATTATGTGTTCTCATGACTCCATAGCATGTTTATGTTAACAAAAAAATTACAAGAAGCGCAAAGTACTTCATACTAAAATAATTCATGGATTGAATGTCATAAAATTTGAAACAATGTTTTTTGCTTGAACAGGAGAGCTTCATCTGACACCAGTGAGTGCTGTTGTACAGATGAGACCGTGCTTTGATTACCTTGACAAGGCTGATAAAAGACACATTGCAGAGGCTGCAACTTTGAATGCCACAGATGGAGGTAAATTATTTATTGTATAATGTCTTTTGTTTAATCCGGAGATCAAAATCCATTTTTTAACGTTTGTTTTCAAGTTTTGAAAAATAACAGTCTGCAGATAATGTGTCAACCGAAAATTTCAATAAAGATTAAGAATTTAAAAATAAAATTTTAATATGGCTAAGTTCTGGTTCTATATATTTCAGTAAATTGCTGTTTTTATCGATCCAGCAGCGCGTGGGCTTCCCCCTTTTGCCCAAAGCCATGTGGTGGAATTTGCATGTTTTCACAAGCTGTTGTTTTCCTCCAGACAAGGTGTTCCACTTGTCTGGTCTCAGAGGGAGTAGCATTCTTCTAGTCTCACTGAGTTTTTGGCACTCAAAGTGATGATGGTCAACAGTTTCGTAGGGGTAGTTACAAAGCTGGCACTCTTGGGAGTGTTGTGGCCGTATTCTGTTTAGATGTCCATTGAGTTGAATATGTTGTGTTCTGAGTCTGAAGAGGGTGACCTGGTCCCTTCTTGTTAAATGGTTGATGTTGTCATTAGGGTCATGACCACAGCCATGTCTGTCAACCTCTCTTCCAGTGTCTCCCATGGCCAATCTGTTCAACCAAGTCTCTTTGTTTATATCTCTTATAAGTCCTTTTGTTGTCGATAGGGTTGTCGCTGTGGATGTTGTTCTTGTTTTGCTAATTTCTTTGCCAGTCTGTCAGCTCTGTCATTACCTGGTGTGTCAGAGTGAAATGGGATCCACTGCATCATTAGTCTGATGTTGTATGAAGTAATGAACTGATCAGCCTCCATAATTATCTTGGCTATGTCAGCTCTGCAACGTCCACTGCCCTTTAGAGCTTGTAATGCAGACATTCAATCAGTGAAGATAATATTTCGGGCCTTTCAATGGATAGAGAACTGCTTTTCTGATCTAGCAGCTTCTGCAGAATGATTTATTCTAAATGTATTAACTTTTTCTTTGGACTAAACAAGTGAAGGATCATGCTACATAGGAAACACATGGTCTCAACACGAATGCACAGGCAGATGAGGAATGCCTTCATGTGGCACAGTATATCGTCAATGTCTGGAGATACTGAAAGGTGCCAACCAATTAACATCAGTGGATATTTTTTAGAAGCAGACTGACCATAGAAAAACAGGTTAAACAACATTAAATAAGGACTAAGACACAACAGTAATAAATAAATTGAGGTAAAGATTTTATTTTTTGCAGCATGCGCATAATTGTGACATGAGATCGTGAGAAATGGATAATTTCAGTCACCAAAGAAGAAAATTAGGATTTTTGAACTGAAATTTTATGGATAACTTCTATAAAGGCTACACAGATCAAGAGAGAAAAAATAATACTGATATTCTACAAGATCTGAGCATCAAAGAATACTGACTCATGACTGCACTATGTCCCTAAAGCTAAAATACTTATGCCGTAATGCAAAGCGATTTAAAAAGAACATCACTGATTCCTGGTATGGTTCGAATGAAGTGTTAGTTGTGGTACTTCAACGGTCTCTGTACCACCCTATCATATATGGCATGTATTCCTTTATAAGAATGTATCCTTCAGGAAATTGGAGGGAAAAGGTCACTAAAGTAAATGCCCTGTTGGTTTCAAGAATGGACAGTTTATGGCAGTGTCACACTTATGTGTGTGTTTGAGAGAGAACATATTGCATTAAATGTTTAAGAATTTGCAGTTATTGTGTGAAATTTATTATGCTGAAAAATATATAAGCCTGAACATAGATGATAAAATTAGCTTATTGTTTGATATGTAATAGAGACTTAGCACCAGCTGGTACAAGGAGAACGAATGCATTAATTTTCATTAAAAGTTTTCATTGTAATTTGTCACATAGGCGAGTCTTCCCAAGATGAAGGTGGAGATGATGCTGTGCCAGTGAACATGAAAGTGTCACGGGGCGAGAGTGAGGAGTTCAAGGCAAGGAGAATGGCCAGTTATGAGTACGTTAGCCAGAAACGAGAGGATGAACCTTGGGTTGATGTCACCTATCATACAGCAGAGGTAGGTTTTTATACAACATTCTTGCTCCAAGATTTCAATTTACTATTCATTCAGAGTATAGGCTTGTAAAGGTGACCTTTTCCATATTTGCCATGTGAGTAAATAAATCATTTACATCTCCACAAGATCTGGTGTGTTGTGAATTGAAGATACAGTGGTAACACAAACCTTTGGAGTACAGAACAATTGACTCAGAATTGAACCTGCAAGAGTATAACACATGTAGTCTACAAATGAACGATAAATCAGAACTCTGAGAATAATAACTAATAGGGCTGATATATGGTTCTAGGCATAAATCACAAATTTGATATAGTGGGTTCCGGGGCCCTATTATAGAGAAAGCAAGAATAGACCCACTGCCTACCCAAAAGCATGTTGTAAGAGTTGACTCGCAGGAGTTTACAGCTGGTGAACGCAAAGAAGATATAGTGGCTGAGATTGCCAACTGAATTTGTCTTTCTTAATTTTTTGAAAGCTTATTAATAGTTTCTCTATTTTTTTGCTTCTAATGACTCTATACTGGTCAGAAATACGCTGCCACTATTGAAGATTAAATGTGGACAACTAGTGACACTCATGTGAAATAGTGTTAAAAGGGACTCTAGGGCTTACACTGAAAAACTGAATAAACATAATTTATGACTATGCAGGCTACTGGTTCAGCCAGTCTCAATGTTAATTTTAAAGATAATCTGTCGCACATCAGACATGACCATAAGTGCTCCGATCTCCTCCTGAGTATGTCTCCAAGTGTTTTTAGGCTGACAATTCCTAAGCCAGTCTTAATCAGTGAACAACACAAGAAATACTCTGGAATCAGTTGAACTCTCTTCCTAAACTCCGCATGTGATTTTGTCAATAAAATTTTTCCTTGTCATTTGCTATTAAGGTATAAGATTCTTCTGCATTTTTATTAGTGACACATTTCCTTTTTGTGTGTTCTGGGACCCCATTTAGGAGAGAGAGGAGACAATAGATCCACTGCTCCCTCATAAGCATGTAGATGACTAATTATAGGGGTTTGGTTAAATCGGATGTATTTGGCTGAAAGGCGCAGATACCACAGCCTAACTGTGAACACGAGGTAGTTAGTGTGTTTGACTGTCAAGGCAGTTGTGCGGTTCAGTCCATAGTAATGGAAAAAATTTTCTTACCAGTATGGCCCAACCTCATGAGCTGAGTTTCTTCGTCTTCTTCTTTGTTCACCAGCTGTAAGCTCCGGCCGAAAGTCTGGTTGTTTGCCCATTTGGACTTTGGCTTTGTGTGTACATCCATTTTTCTGACTTATTTGTGTGCAGTTGGTTGTTCCTTGTCGCTCGAGCAAATGCACCCCGACTTCGAAGAAAGCTCCCAATTAGTCCACTCCTGCACTGTTTTTTTTAGGGAGGCAGAGGGTCTGTTCTTGTTTTCCTCACAATGGGGTCCCGGAACCCACGCAAGGTAGTTGGGTTTCAGGAACCCACATCACAGCATTCCCATAAGCTCTGCATCCCCATCTTCAGTAGCCAGGAAGAGTTCTAATTGATGCTACCATAACAGTCTGATTTTATATAGTCTTTTCTTTGCTATGAGTATAGGGTAAGAGCCAAATTCCCTGGTCACTTCATGTTGCATTTTCTCCTCAGACTGGGATGATCTAATTGTGCCTCCACACTGTTTACTCGCACCCTGAGGGGCTTGTCGTGCATCATTTTATCACTGAGTGGTGCTGAAGCAGCCAGTCTGTCTGCCTGTACTTTTCACAACACCTGCATCCCTGCAGAAAAAATCCAAAGAATGCTAACTGCCTTGGATTTCTAAAGTGATGCTTGCCACTCTGCATGGAGCATACCTGTCTCCATTTCTAAGCATGATGTGTGTGTCATTTACAACATGTGTGGTTCTGAAGCCACTGGAAAGCTGCAGTGGCTGCTTCCACCTCCATTCTCAAACTGGATGTTGTGATATGACCCAGCTCCATGAAGAAAGGAAACTGGCCACCACACCTCATACATCATGACCTAGAATGTGTTGGGGTATAAAGCTCCAAGCCTCAAATAGCAGTATTCACTATGGGATGACATTAACCTTTGTAGTTAATAATATTAATAGAAATATATTGGAAATGTTTTATTAAATTTTTTGTTTTTCCTTTTAGTCTGGAATAAGTGAGGCTGAGAGGCAACATCTACATGCAGGAGATGCTCCTCATGTGTCTCATTTTAAGATCCCCCCACAGGAATATCTGCAAGCGCTTATCCCTCCATCCAGTGAAGACAAGAGGTATTGCATGATTATTTGTTTGTATTCCTACTCTTTTTCTTTGTTATGTCTGTTCTGTAGTTTATTTATATTTATATCTTGATGTGTGAGTTCATCATCTGGGTCGGTATTTCTGTTCTATATAATCATCGCCAGATCTCCCACATCATGTGCTTTCCTGCCCAAGATGTTTTTTAAATTGTCATATGAATTCATTTATTCATTTACATGTGGGCGCGCGTGCGCACACACACACACACACTATCTTTTCATCGACTTAGACCTCTTTGACTGACTACCACACAAAACTAAGTAAATAAAAATTGTAAAGAAAGAAAGAACTGTGGTAGGGTCAAAAAGTTCCCAGAACTGATGCCTAGAGCACAGCAGAGACTAATTATACATACATAGATTAAGTTTGTGTCTACAATTTTTTATAATCTGTTAGAATGAAATTCGTGGGGAATAATACAAATTTGACTTCACGACCTATTAGTTGGAAGTTACCTTGGTCATAAGTGAAGGAGATTCTGTATCCCTCTTCAATAGCTGAAAATATATTTAAAAGCTGATAAACTAGCTAAAGAAGGTATGGTGCAAATGAAGAACAACCTGACGTACCAGTCGCTTATCAACAAAAGAAGAGAATAATCAAATCTATCAGTAAGCCACCAACACCGGCACAAGACAATTACCATTTTATGGACAGACCAGAGCAAGTTATTATTCTAAGCCTTAGAACAGGACACAGTTGACTTCGCAGCCACATGTACACAAAATTTAAAATCGGCGAATCAGCCATGTGCATACGTGGATTGGCAGCTAAGACAACAAATCATGTCCTCCAAGACTGTCTTTTTTATCAAGGCCAAACTTTTGGCCAAGAGAAACATTGGTGTTAGTCACACTTTACGGGTCGCTAAGTGAATTATAAAAGACAGTGAAGTTCGTACTAAAGACAACACTGCAGATATAGATAATCTATTTCAAGCGAAATGAAGAAGAATGTATCCCCCTTCAGCCAGTTTTTCTACTATGTGTTGTGCCTTCAAAGCAAAAAATGCTTAACCAAGGTCTGCCCTCCTTGGCAACCAGTTTTTTTCTCCTGTTCTTGTATTAAGTAACTATGTTTTATCACATTCAGTATGACATCATCTTGTGCATCTTCATGTGCTATGGTTAAAAGTATCTTACTCCAAATTTAGCCTTGTTAAAAAATATTATTTGTCTCACTTGCAGAAATTGTATATAGTTTGTATATATGACACACACATACAACAGTCTAATTATAATAACTTTAGAAATATCTTTATTCCTCAAGTGAGAAACCGGCTATGCCAGACAATGTGCTATCCCTCAACGAACTGCGCAAACTTGACCTGAATGAGCAGATTCGTGCACTGCTAATAAATGGTGAGTCTGTAATTAAAGGATAAAATATTTTAAATTGCAACATTAGAAATAGGTAGATTATAAAGAAAAAACCTGGGCGTTTTAGTAACATTTGAGAGACCAAATAAATTGAGATCTGCAAATATCTTTAAAACTAAACAAATGGTAAATAATTTCTTTTCAGTCTTTAAGTTGTCTGTAAATTACTGGGGAGCCAAGTTCATTTATAAAAAAAAAAAGCAAGGAGACAAATCTGCCCTTGCCAGTTTGTAATTTTGCAGTTTACCCTGCATACCCCTTGCAGGATGTCGCAAACCAACCCCAGCATTGTGTGTGTGTCTCTGTTTGTGGTTTTACTTGGCAATTTTTGGCTCAGTAGTTTGCCTTTGCCCTGTGAATGGTTAACACTAATACTGATGTCAAAATAAAAAACAAAACAGTCTGCTGCCAAATGACCTGCATCTGAAAACAGACCTGGTGATTTGGAATTATAAATGTTGGTAATAGCACCTAAGCCGCAAGGGTTGATAATTGCAAGTATCCCTTATCACAGTCTGTATCTCTCTGTGTGGCTTCAGAGAACTATGGCTTTCTGCCGGAGCTTACAGCCTGTGAACTAAGAAGAAGAAGAAGACTTATACAGAACAGAAAGCTCGGGGGAAAATCCAGAATGTATGTCATTATATTATATAAGGCACAATTGAAATGGAGTCTAGAGATCTCTCTGGCAAACTTCTACACTCTAAGGTAGAAGAGGAGGGACTAAACTAGGAAGCAAATGAAGTGGGATTATTTTGTGTGGGTAAAAAAGAAAGTATTTTCATTAACGTTGTTTATCCAGGAGGAGCTGAATGCAGAAGAAGAGTTGATAATAATTTTGGATCCATTTACTGCACACACAATTAAAGGGGGGAATTTTAGTATATTGTTTGGTCACACATGTTTTAAAAGGTAATTTTTAATTCTCGTATATTTGTGAATCATTCATTGGTATTACAGTGAAAGTGATGCGATTTAGTCAACTGATGAGCTTTGTTGCACCTGGTACTGACCAGCAGGCTGTGTTGAAATCCCTACAGAGCATGGCAGTTTTGGTCCAAGGATGTTGGGTTGTCAAGAGGTCAGATTATTACATAACTTTTACATTGCCTAGCTGTATTGTCTGAATTTATATATTTATAATGTCTTTTATATCCTAATACTTATACTTCACGGGAGGGAGGTGAACCTTACTTAACTGGGAGGTGACTTGGCTTTGTCAAAAAGTTCACAGTTGAAAAGCAGAAAGTGTGGACCACTATTACAAATTGCTTTCATCAGCTAACAGAAAAGACACAAACCACGTTAAAAGAAAATATGGAAATAATGTTAAAGGTGTCATAATACTGAGCAACCATATAACATACCTGAAATAGGAAACAGAGGATATCAGTGAGAGACCCTGTGCTAGATTTTGATGAAAGAAACAAGGGGTGCTTGGCTTGCTTCCGTCTATGATATTGAAGTGATTGCACAGGTGAGAAAATAATGGAGAAATTGAATGCAAGCCCTATGTGATAAATAATGGTGCAAGTCAATGAAAATGTAACATCTGCATCAGCATTGGAACCTAGTCCAGCAGATCAGAATATAAATAACATTCAGAACCTTGTGATAACTGAGAACATTATTAGGAACACAGCAAAGGGTAACAAGATAAATACCTGAATAGCCTGGTCACATGTCATTAGGACAAGAACATAAAAGTGATCTGAGACTGGTTATTGTTGAGATGGCTTTCTTGTTCATCTTTCCCTTCTTCTTCACATCCACCGGCTGTAAACTCTAGCAAAAAGTTCTAGGTGGACTTCTGTTTTTTTGGTGTGTGTGTGAAGTTTTGAACACCGGATCAACATCATGGCACACGGGTGTAACCCATAAGTGCTCTGTTCTTCTTCTAACTCAAGTCTAAGCCCGATGAAGTTCAGCACAGTGCACATGCTCTGTAGTAGCACCGGCGAGGATCCTGAAATACTTTGGGTAGATTACTCTTTTCAATTTGTAACTGCCAAGGGATTTTTTAAATGTGCACAACAATGCACATGGGTGTCCGATCTCACTACCCAGAGACCAGTGGGAATTACTATAAGTCCAAGCCCACGTGAAAAAATCCCAGCTCAAACTGGGGATTGAACCCGAAACCTCTAGCACTCGAGACGGACTAAAGCCTCGAGACCACGCAGTGAACTTATGTCTTATAATACTCAACGTACACAAAATAAAAATAGTAAAACTTTGTGAAAGCTGCTAGGATTAAGTTTTATGGAATAGTCGGGGACACCAGGGTTATGAAAAATATAATGATGACTTAAATGAGGTTAATTCAAAACATAATCAATTACCCGCATCAAAAAAAGACAGACATTGTTCTTTAGGCATGTCCTGTGAAGTGGGAAAATTTAATGTGACAACATGAAAATTGGAGGAGGAGAATGACAGTGCAAGACCAAAAGAGAATGTTGGACAGTCTGACCTCCTGGCATTGGATAACATCTGTTTCTTAAATTATTTGCAGTGCAGAGTTAAAGACAGATATGATTACCAATACAGCATGGCTTGCATTATAAGCAGAAGATGTACCAATATACATAGACATCTGTAAGATTTGCTTTTGACTTGACTGTTGAGCTTAGAACTGACAACATAGCACTCATTCCCGTAAGATCTTCATTTTCAGCAGCCAGCAAAGAGTTCCAATTCTGATTGTACCAGTAGCAGTTTGATATATGTCTTTCTTGAGTTTCATGTGAGTGTAGTGTCTGCCAGATCCCCTGTTCACTCCTAGACGTTCACTCCAGATGATAATGATCTATTAGTTCCTCTGCATTCTTCACTTGCCCCCAAAGGGCCTTCAACACTCTAACTGGTCATGCATAAATTTACCACCTATAGGTGCAGAACCAGCCAGTCTGCCTGTCTGTTAACTTCTCAGTAGTCCTACTTTTCCCAGGAAAAATGTCCAAAGAACCCTTAACTATGAAGAACTTCTGAAGCAATGCTTGCCACTCTGCACTGAGCAAGCCCGTCTCCACCTTTCTTTCTTAACATGCTTTGTTAGTTGGTTACAGCCACGACATTGTGTGCAGCTGGTTCTCAAACCAGTGGAAGGATGCTTTGACCGCCTCCACCTCCATTTTCAAATTATATGTTGTAGTATTGTTTTCAATACTTTACTACACTAAACGTCATCCGTTTGCTTTTGCATTGAACCCACACACATTTCTTCTGCTTTTGAAAACCTGTTTTCTGTTACTCAAAACCAATAATGGGGAGTCACTGAGATGAATTGAGGCAGGTGATATCTGCAGAAAAATAATAATAATGTGAAACTTGTTGCAGAACCTACAGATGTCAGCTGCTAAGTTGTAATTATTTGTTCGAGCCCACTTGTCCTGTGTGCTGTCTTGTTTATCTTCTGTTTACTCTAAAATTATCACTGCTTGTTTATTATTTCAGTGAACTTGTCTATCCTGATGAAGAAAAAGGAGAAACAACGAAAAAGCGAAGATTTCACAGTACAGTATCTCCAGAACTCATGAGAAGAGTTAGGGATTATGCAGTGAGTTGTTGTTTTATTTCTTTGTAGATAATTTTTCAGATATATGTCCCATGGAAATACTGTCTGGAACATGCCGGTGGGCAAAGGGTGAATGAGCGGGTTTTATGTTTGCTACAGAAGTCATAACTCCAGGAATGCTTATAATGGCCAAAGGTGACAATTGAAGACCATTTATGAATGTATGCTGATAGAAGACACAAGGTTAGATTGAATAGTGAATACCACATGTAAGAATGTGCAAACTTGGAATTATGAGTGGATCTGGCAAGGAAGGACAAATGAGAGGAAGGCAACAACATTGAGTTAAGAATTGACATCACAGCACTTAGGGTATTTCCATGTGTAGTCCGTCCTTGTCTTCAGCAGCCAGCGCAGAGTTCCAGTACCGATGGTACCGGTCACAATCTGGTTATAAGTCTATCTTGCCTTTCCTCTGAGTGTAGTGAGCCGGCCAGACCCTCTGGTTACACCCAGGTGCCTCATTCTCTCCAGGCTGTAATAATCTTGTAAGGGCAACATCGTTTGTATATTCAGCCTGCTACAGGAACAGTTAGTTCCTACACTTAAAGTCAGTTCCTACACTTAAAGTCATTTGCTCTGGAAGATGGAGCATCTGTGAGTATACCTGGTGTGCTCTGATGCTGATTCTAAAATTACTAATTTTCAAAATCTGGGTGTTATTTGAAGCTGACCTTAAAACTCATTGCCGAATTTAGTATATTGTTTGTTTATTTATCACATCTATCTCTATTATTGTTGTCAGTGTTGTTGTTGCTTTTGTTTTCTTTGTTTTTTTTTACCTAAGCTAGTCTCACTATGTAACCACAAGTCTCATGTTTCTTTATGTTGACAGGTAATTGTTAATTCTTAGCATTTTAAAGGTGTGTTTACATACTTGAATATTTTTTTTTGTATCTACATTTTTCTTTGTTCAGTCTCATAACTGTAACTGTACACTCATTTGTCATACGTGCACATCAGTGCTTTCTCATTGTCTTCAGCATATTTTTTTTCATTTTCCAGTATTGTGCTCATTTATGATTTTAGTTAATTTTAATTGAATTGTTTTCCGGGAAGTTAACTCACTCAGCAAATGTGCAGCAAATGCAGTCAGATCTGTCGGCCAAAAGGCTCACATATAGCAGCTTTGCTGTAAACAGTCACAATGTAATTATGTCACTCAGACACATCATCCCCCTGTGGGTTCCAGGGCCTCATTGTGGATAAAACAAGAATAGACCTACTGCCTCCAGAACAAGCATGTCGTAGGAGTTGACCAACTGAGGACTTCCGTCGAAGTCGGAGTACATCTGCCTGAGCGGCCAAGAACGTCCAACTGCACACACATAAGCCAGTAAAACGGATGTTCACGCAAAACTCAGGCCCTGGCACAAGGCCACAAGTCCAAACTGACAAACAGCCAGGACTTTCCGCCGGAACTTACAGCTGGTGAATAAAGAAGAAGACGATTTCACATCATTTGCACATCAAGATTGTTGCATCTCTCTCTTGATCAGTCTTTGTGATAACCCAGTGACTACAGTAGTTTAGCCTGTTCATGTTTGTCGGTTCATGTTTTATCTTGTTATTGTCTTTTTACAATAACAAGCATTCGAATTTTGGTACATAATTGTAAAAATATAATGGTGTTTTTTCTTTCAGATGTGGAAATTCACACATAACAAGCATGTTGTTAGGAAAGACATCTCATCCATAGTTCAGGTATTTGTCTCTCCTGTTTCCATTAATAAAAAATACTGTGTCTTTGTTAAATCATTGTATCTTAGAAATGTACACTTTGTTTCGTTAAAACCTTTGACATTTTAGTTATTTTCTTCTGGGGACGTCCTAAGATTTGAACTTTGGAGAAAATAGACTTATAAAGAGCATATGTTTTGTATATTGTTATAATCTAGTCAGTGTTTTCATTTTGATATGCCTTGCCGGGTGTATCCATCCGTTATTATCCCAGAGAAGCTGTTTAACCAGCATTTATGCTCGGGCCAGTCCTCAAAAGCCTGGTCAACGGCATTGGTTCTTTTTGCACCTACACAGTGTGTAGAAGGTCGAGATGTGATTATATTAACTAAGAATAGTATTTGAGGGAAGTTAAGGGATAAGTTGTATTTCCTTTAGCATTAAGTTACAGAGGTCACAAAATAATGGTATGAGCACCTGCCTGAATTGTGTTTATAGGCCCAGAATGACTAGTCATTTAATTATCCACCCTTTTGTTTTTGTTGATTATCCCTTTTCGCATATTTCTTTTATAATATATATTATGATTAATGTTACAAGAATTTATTTGTGACCCATGTTTGTTCTTGTTTTTTTAAAGAGCATTTTTTGCTAAAATTCCAAGCATGTGGCTTTTTCTTCGGAGGGTTTCTAGGGTGAAATGGTTGAACATTGCAATGTTTTAGAAAGTGCAGCAATGGAAGAGAAGATAAATGGAATTAGAGGTGGGGAATGACAGCAGATACAGAACATTAGGGTAACCTTGACCCAACAGTATATATGAAGCAGAAGTGATAAGGGATCTAGAGGCTTTCTGATGGGTTGTGTTGGGAGCTTTATGGCCAGATTCCTGCTCCTTGATGAAGATACTTTTGGGTCTTTTAGTACTGACATAATTTTCAGCATTCACTATACTGTGATTAGGTAAAAGAAGTATACACTATACATTTTACAGTTACAAACATTTGATAGATAATGTGAAAATGATTTTTCTTTTTCAGTTGCCATCAGATGAAGTTAAAGAAATCCTGGAAAAGATGTCTCGCTTGAAAGCAAGAACTGGCTGGGAGTTTCTCTATGATTATGATCGAGATTTTTGCGAACGGTATGTGTATTCCTAATTGTCTTAGGGTGATGTTATTTTATATCTAAACTCTGAGCATATGATTCAGAAGTTGTGTTTAGAAATGAATTTTATGATTAATAGAGAACTGTTATTTTCTGAAGTTGACCCATGTATTAAAGGGACATGCTTTGTGTCCTTGCTTAACCAGTGTAGTGTGTCAAGTTTAATCTTCAAGGTAGAAGATACAGAGGAGGACCCATTTCTAAGCTGTGTATTGATTTCATTCATTCATTATCCTTTTGTTCTGTTATATGTCACATTAGGGCTCGCAGTCTGCGTCATTCTGTTGTATCTAGTACGATCAGTTCAAAATCATGGGTGGGATCCAGTCCAGCAGTTTTGGCTTCTCTCACCAATGTTCCTCTTGGGGTTTCTCCGTAGGCCCTTAATTTCCCATAATAATGTTTGTTTGGTGATTCTCTGCTGGTTTCTTTTCAAGATGTGTCCAATTTAGCGCCATCTCCTATTTTACAACTGTTTATACTAGTGGTTGTCCAGACATTTCTTTTGTATCTTTATTCCTCTTTAATTCATCCAATGTTATTTTCATCATTTTCCTGAGACCTTTGTTTTCGAATGGATTTAATTAACATTTGTTTCGTTTCTTTAGTGGTTCTCCAACTTATTAAAACTGAAATAACATTAGAATTGAAAATACACAGCTTAATTTTAAAACTACAATTTAGAGTTGCAAATTCTGTTCAAGCTAATAAGAGCTGCTGATGCCTTGCCAGTGCTTGTCATAATTTCTTTCTTTGTATTTCCTTTACTGTCAAAATTACTACCTAAATAAGTGAATTATTCTGTACGTGTAATGATGCTAGACCAAAATTTTTAAAGACCACCAAGTACTCAGTGGTTCATGTGGTCGGGATCATCCAGCTGTTCTTACATCTTAGAACATTTTCATTGTAGCCATTCTGTTCAGTTTATCTGAGGCATGCAATTTTGGAATTCAGTGTTTAATTAATTCTTTGGTGTCCTGATAAATTCCATTCATCTGCCCTGTAAGTGTTAGCTTGTTGTGATGATTGGCGGTATTTTTATTGTGGCACTTTTAATTGGTTCAGTAAACTCTTACTTGCTTCAATTTCTTAAAGAGCCCAGATTTGGGCAGTAAATCTGCAGGCAAATGCTTTTCATGGCAAATAAATTTGTTAAAGGAAGGTTGAGACCACTAACTACAAGTAAAGGAGACTGTCCTCTGATTGCCTGCACATTTTCGACTGTAATTAAGAATGTGTAGTTTGGCAACACCATTTCGTTTATACATTTTCAGACATCCAGAAATTGTACAGCGTCAGAGAAACAAGTGGTCATTGACTTTCCACAATTTAGCCCTACATTTCAAGTTACCCAAAGATGGAGATAAGAAAGCATTAGGTATGACTGTTTTAAAATTGTTGAGTTAGCTACATAAAGAGTATAATTAATTAGCAGATTCCTTGTGTGGGTTCCGGGGCCCTATTATAGGGAAAACAAGAATAGAACACTGCCTACCCAAAAGCATGTCGTAAGAGTTGACTAAGTGGGAGCTTCCTTTGAAATCGGAGTGCATCTGCCTGAGAGGCAAGGAACCAGCAGTCTGCAAACAAAAGAGTCAGATGTGTAAAACGGGGGGCACACGCAACACTCAGGTTCTGGAACAGGACTGCAGTCCGAAAGTGGATGAACAACCAGAATTTTCCGCCAGAGTTTACAGCTGGTGAACAGGAAGAAGAAGAAAAATAAGCAGATCTGAGGTGAAATTTGTTACAAATAAGAAAGGGACTGACAGTATGAAACCTGATGGATAGAAATAGAGATTGTAAACCCCGGAATTAGATATTAAAGGATGAAGGTAATGCAAGCGCTTACTTGCAGAAAAGTTCATTAACAAGACTACAAGTGGGCAGAAGGTGCCTTTCTAAACAACAGTCATAATTTATTAGTATTTGGAGTTGTGAGCCGGCATAAGTGGCTTAAACATTGAGAACACGCTTCGTAATGCCGGTGTGCCGAGTTCGATCCCTGCTGCAGCCAATTTGTCTTTTGCTGGTTTTGACTGTGATACCGAGAGCTGACTGTTTAGATGCTATTATAGTATTTCTGAGTTTATTATTTTTGATGGAAATGTCTGCCGTCAAATACAGTCTTTGAAACAATAAAGAGTTTGGGGGGGGGGGGGGGGGGGGGGGAGAAATATTTCAGTTAAATCAAAAGATCATGACACTTAAAAAAAATACCCTACTGGAGGGGAAGGTTGAAGGTAGGTGAGCAATAGGCAGACATTGATAGATGTCATGATTTTAAGAAACAGATGAACAGTAGACTGAGAACCTACAATCAATTGAAAGACCAAAACTGTCAAGAGACCTATGGCAGGCAAACTTCATTGTGGAGACAGAAAACTGATAGCTTTGTTGTAGGGATATCTGTGTCTTTTTTCCTTGTTAGATATGTGCCATATTCCTATAATAAAGTCTCTTATTTTTTGAGGTTTCATAAACATTTTGGGATGATCTGTCATATATCTATGGTGTTGCTTTGATGTCCACTGCTTTTATTGGGTTTTTTCCCCTCTTGTTGGGTATGTACCCTATCCATAATTGAGTTTTCTGTTTTTATTTTTTGAGTGGATTTCCATAAACATTTGGAGATAATGTGTCATATATCTATGGACTTTCTGTGGTGTCCACTGTTGATTTAAGCTGACAATTTTGTGTAATTTCTCAAATCAGAATTGGAAATAGCCCTGATGAACCAGCAGCCAACAGAACGTTTTCGCAGCCGGCGACTCTCAAGCCGCTCACCCAGAAAACGCACACTCAGTGGGAGGTCCCAGTCAGACGTCAGTGACGTGGAGATTGACCATTCCGAGAAGCACAAAATCTTAGAGAATCCATCTTGCCGAAATATTCTGGATAAGGATGTCACGTTAAATGGCAACGGGCATTCTTCAGGTCTTTCACAGAATGGCCTCTCCCTACCTCACATTGGGAAAATGCACACCTCCTATGCCACCAGCGGGCAGAATAGTTGTGATAGTTCCGTACTGATGTCTGAACTAGAGAAGTTTGCCAGGGAAGTTTTGTCCGAAAGCAGCACCCTGTGCATGTCTGACCTCCGCAGCAAACTGTCCTTGTATACAGCCCGTGTGCCTTCAGCTCACGTGTTCACCACCGGTGTGTCTGATAAGATGATAGAGGATGCTGTTGCTGCTGTTGGCGGTTTCAGGCTGAAGAACCAGGTGAGCAGCAGCAAATACTTATCTTCTTAACTTTTTCTTCTTCAGCATTCTGAGCCCTTGAGGTTCATTGCTGCAGTTATCACTTGCCTTTATTGATCTCTGTAATAACCTTCTCTTCCTAGCTGATGACTCCAAATGATTGTAGGTCTCTATTTGTACAAGGTCCGACAATTAAGTAATGAGATAATTCCATGAATATTAAAATAATCAACAGTTGAAGATATAACCTGTATTTTATTCAAAGTAAGCCTCTTGTGCGTAGTTCTTCTGTAGTTATGGCCCTTAAAGTCGATGTTACCGACCTTTGGATGCCATCAATATTGTCAAAGAAGCGTCCTTCCAACGACAACTTTAATTTTGAGAATAGAAACTAGTCACAGGGAGACAAATCTGGGAAATAGGGTAGATGGTTGAGAACACGCATCTTTTTTTATGTAAAAAAAAAATTCCTGTACCACTATCGCTCTTTGAGCTGGTGCATTGTCAGGAAGAAGGGAAAAAATTACCAGGTGTTCAATACAAATTGACAAGCAACTTTTTTCTTTCCCAAATCTTTTACTAAAATTTTACATATAGTCTCTGTATTAACACCAAATTCATCTATCATCATCCTCACAACGATCTTCTTGTATCCGTTCTCAGAATTTTGCAGTGAGTTCCTCATTACGAACAGAAATTGGGCGTCCAGGTCTAGTTGCATTAGTAATCATTTCCACAACACTTTTAAATCATGAATACCAGCTAAAAATCTGTGCACGAGATAAACAATTATCACCATAAACTTGTCGCATCAATTCAACTTGCACAATGCGCCTTTTTTGAGTTTTAAACAGAATTTAATGTTAGCTTTTTTGCTCCATGCTGATTACGTAACAATGCACCTTTGACTAGGTTAACAAAATGGCGGCTTGTTTGTTGTCTGCTTATCAGGTAGTGATAAAAAGTTGCCAGATCATAGACGAAGGTTGCCTCTTTGGATTCCATGCTTTGATTCATAGATGGCATTTTTTTCTTGACCATAATAAAATCAGTCTCATTACTTAATTGTCGGACCTTGTATCTCTTCACCATCTTCTTGCTTTATCTTGTAGTCTACTCCTATTCAGCTCTTTCATGTACACAGCTTTTGTCTCTCTGTTTTCTGCCTTTCTCTCTATGATTGATTGGCACCTTTCAATTTTTCCAGAGGCATGGGTCGTAGCAAAACCCGCCAGTGATAAGAAAAGTCTTCATCAGTTATAGTATGGGATTTCACTACTGTTGTCAGCATTTATGTTTAGTCTGTTTCTTTTCTGACACTCACCTCTCATCCTTTCTGCAGTCATTTCTTCTTTCATTCTCATTCCCTTCCTGATGTGTCTCCTCCTCACAACATGGTCTATGTCATTTTTTCCCCTTGAGACCACCTCAATACCTGTATCATTCCAGTATCATGAATGTCCATTATCTGTATATTTCCCTACCACTGCAACATGTTTGCCCTGCTGATGCCAGTAATTAATGGTGATTTAAACAGATTATGAATGTTCCTTTTGCTTCTCACTGTCCATTCCTCAGCTGTTTGCATCTTTGATGGGCCCAGATACTTAATAGGTTAGTTACGTATCCTTTACAGGACGTTGCAGAACCGACCCTAACAGTCCCTGGCTGTTGTGTGGTTTTTTTAGGCAAATTTACGTCCAGTAGTTTGCCATTGCTTTCTGAACGGTCAGCTTTCTTGATACCACTGTTGAAACCAACATAGGGCGCATGGCCCACAGCTGGGATTGAACCCCCAGATACTTATACTTGGGATAATTTTTCTTTCATGTTCCCTTGGGGCATGGTTAACAAAAAGTAAAGAACCCAGTTTCATGCCTTGTGGCTGTGGTACATTATATTCAAATATAGACTGCTAGGCCAATAAGTAAATGTGCTAGCCGCTGCACTAATGTGGTTACCCACCTACGTATATTTATGTTTAATGTTAACCTTTTTTTTGTGTGTCCCAGCCACTTGTTTTAGTTTCTAGTAGTTTCAATTCTCTTGGATAGTTGTGTTGGATTTAATGAACCCATCTAAGTTGTGTATTTTTTTTTCTACTTTAATTTGCTTGCTTGTGAATTATATATTAATTTTCCCCTTTGTGGGTTCCGAGATCCCATTGTGTGGGACCAGGTTTCTGGGACATCTCGGGTTATCCTCATCCAAATGGTGGCATTTTGTGTCACAGGGGGGTTTGTCGCTCAATGTGATGTCCTGGTGGGGTAAAAAGTCAGTCGGGATGACCAACTGGAACTTTCTGCATGGGTTTACAGCTAGTGAACACGAAAAAGACATTTATAATTAACCCACTTTGATTATTATTTCATCTTCTGCTCTTTCTTAAACTTATTTTGAAAGTAATCCACCTACATTAGGTTTTCTTCTTTGACTCTTTTTTAATCCATTCTACTGACTAGCATATTAATCATTCGTCATTTCAATAGTAACAACAAAACGGAGAAAGAGTTATGCTAGGAACTCATCATAGTTATTTGTAATCTAGCTGAGCTGATAATATAA
This sequence comes from Candidula unifasciata, assembly GCA_905116865.2. NCBI lineage: Eukaryota > Metazoa > Mollusca > Gastropoda > Stylommatophora > Geomitridae > Candidula > Candidula unifasciata. Next base: position 137,975 of record CAJHNH020007656.1, read on the forward strand.
AGATATTTTGGGCATTAAACTGTCTTGGATGAGGCTTCTTCTTTTGTTTTTGTTTCACATTTACTTGTTTAATTGTGCTGCGTAAAGAAATTTTTAATTTAATAAAAATTTTTTTACTTCAGTGGCCATCAAATCGAAAACCTGAACCGATGTTTTCATCGTTGACTGGGGATAATCAAATTGACCAGGTAAGAAAAATCATTCCTTTTTGCCTCCTCAGGTCATAATGCATAAAGTTTCTTTAGTGGTGTTCCAGTTGAAATATTGAGTATTTATTGAAATAATGTTGGGGGTGTATTGAGGGGAGGGGGGGAGCTAACAAATGAGACTGAAAATTCTTTAGAGCGAGATTTGAGACACATCGTCATCATCAGGAGCTGTCCTTGTATTTGAAGGTTGGCTGTAATGACTCTTCAGCCCCTCTTACCATGTATTTTCATGATACATTCACATAAGCTTCTTCTTGTCTGTGTTATATTTTTGTTCACCTGAACATCTCTTTCTGCAGGTTCCTCTTCAAATTTGCATTCAGCACGTTATGTAACAAGGAACTGTCTTTTTATATAACCAAAGTACCTTGTAAAATCTGATCAGTACTGAATATATCTATGGAGGTCTCAACATAAGGTAGTTTAGAGCTTATGCTACATCCAGTTCAGATTGTAGTCCCACAGTGTGCCTGTCAAACAGGACCACAAACACCTGAGCACATTCTGCAGACCTGCCCACTTTACAAACAACTTTGTGAAAAGACACCTGGCCCACAGAGCAAAGTGTGTAGATAAGACTATAGGGAAACATGAAGGACCTTCTACTGACATGCGAGTTCATAGAGGTAACCCACCTTAGGTCTGACCTGAGCATATGAAACCTAACGCTAAAAAAACATACAAGAAAAGGACTTTGCAACACTTCAGGCGTATTGGGCATATTCTTATTCTTCTTCTTCACGCTCACCAGCTGTAAACTCTGGTGGAAAGTTCCATTTGTTCATACACCGGTGGACTTGAGTCTTTCCAGAACCTGAGTGTTGTGTGTGCACAATCCATTTTACAGATCTGACTCTTTTAATGCAGACTGTTGATTTCCTGCCTCTCAGGCAGATGTACTCTGGCTTCTAAGAAAGGCCCAAATAGTTGACTCGTACGATATGCTTTTTAGGGAGACAGTGGGTCTATTCTTGTTTTCCTTATAATGGTGCCCTCGAACCCACACAGGGAATATAAAACATTTAATTTCAAGGTTAAAACAATATAGATTATGACTCTGAGGCTGAATGATGGCAAAGAAAAGAAGAGGCACACACTCTCCTTGTAACAGCTTGGTTGCAATCGCCCCTTTTTTAGTATTTTCAATTGGTCCTCATCGCACCAAGAGGACATAAGGTAGAGAGTAACTGTTGATACTCAGTCAGCATAACCTAATTTAATTTAGTCTGGTTTAGTTTTGCAACATGGACTTCACGTTTTATGTGTTTTGTATTTATTTTCAACAGCTTCGCAAGATTCTTTTCAATCTGTTTGAAGAATCTCCCAAACTGCGAAGTACTTTATTCCGCTCTCGTGCAAAAGATGTTGGCATTGACCTTTCAGAAACAGAGATAAAAAAATTCTTGAAGGTAAGTTTATTCTGTGCTTTGAAGTTATTAAATTGGTTCAACATTCACAGTCACTTTCTGTGTCTCATTTTTGTGTGGTTTATTATACAATACCCTTGTGTTGGCTGAAATTCAATGGTTTCCAGTTACCTTCTGCATTATCATTGTTTGTTTATTACCACCTTCTGTGATAGCAGCTTCAGGCTGTCTACAACCATCTAGTGCCTGTTGTTCTCTTGTTCAGTATTGACCACTTATTCTACTGGATGTTCAGCCCACTAAACTGCATTTGGTACACCCTTGTATATTACCTCGGGAAATGAAAGACCAGACAAGTTACCACGAATGGGGAAGTAATACAGAACAGCCAGATACAGGATACATTTATGAGGAAGATAAAACCCAGATCAAGACAGCTATAAGAGCTCATTTGAACACTTCATATCCTTCTTGGCGTTCACCGGCTGTAAACTGTGGCAGAAAGTTCTAGTTATTTGTCCACCTCTGGACTTTATTCTTCCTGAACCAGAGTGTTGTGTGTGCACATCTGTATTACATATCATGCTTATTGGTATGCAGACTGTTTGTTGGTTTTTGCGTCTTAGGCAGATGAACTCCAACTTGAAGGAAGCCCCCAATAGTCGACTTTTACAGCATGCTTGATGGGGGACCAGTGGGTCTGTCCCCCCACCCCCCACAGATGGGTCCTGGAACCCACACGGGGAATTTCCTGTCCAGAAAAAAAATCCTGGACACTTGGTCAGCCTCCTCAGATGATAGCAGCAGCATTGTTTTTAGATTTGGACTGGGCAGAATAGTTGCTGCAGTGTTCAAGATTATGGACTCAGAACTTTGCCCTTGTGGACAGGCAACACAGAATACTGAACATGTGCTTCAGACAGGCTCTCTGCATTGAAATAGAGAAATCCTGGGTTAGCCAGTCGGCATTCCATTGGAAACGAAGCTGTGTGCATCAGTGGGGGTCATGCACCTCACCACAACTTGTCTTGCCTGTGTCTTACCTCTATTTAATGCAGTTTTCTATCCTAATTGTTATTCATTTATTCTGCTAGATACTCATTTCCCTCAGCTGTATTTGGTTACACTCTTATTTGTTACCTTTGTTGTGCCACTCCATATATTTTGGAGTTCACTTCACATTTTATTCCTTATTCTAGTGGTTACTTCATAACCTAAGCTGCATTTCCCAGACTTGTTTGCCTCATTCCTTTATTCTAGTGGTTACTGCATCACCTAAGCTGCATTACCCAGACTTGTTTGCCTCATTCCTTTATTCTAGTGGTTACTCCATAACCTAAGCTGCATTTCCCAGACTTGTTTGCCTCATTCTATTATTCTAGTGGTTACTCCATCACCTAAGCTGCATTTCCCAGACTTGTTTGCCTCATTCCTTTATTCTAGTGGTTACTCCATCACCTAAGCTGCATTTCCCAGACTTGTTTGCCTCATTCCTTTATTCTATTGGTTACTCCATAACCTAAGCTGCATTTCCCAGACTTGTTTGCCTCATTCCTTTATTCTAGTGGTTACTCCATAACCTAAGCTGCATTTCCCAGACTTGTTTGCCTCATTCTATTATTCTAGTGGTTACTCCATCACCTAAGCTGCATTTCCCAGACTTGTTTGCCTCATTCCTTTATTCTAGTGGTTACTCCATCACCTCAGCTGCCTCACCACAAATAGATACACTTAAGAGATTCTCTCCATCAAGCTGAGAGGATGATGTCATTTTTCAAACTATCCAGAAGACTGCATACGAAGAATATGAATAGGTCTGTTAGAAACATTAAATTAGTGCACACTTTTATTTGAATGCTGTTTTCTTTTCATGTTTCAGGACCACTGTGACGTCGTAGGTGCAGTATGGTACCTGAAGAGGACTTTGCCATCAAAATCTTGATAGGAAGTTATGTTTAAATATATTCAAAAGGGCAATTGTTTGAAAGCTGCAGTGCTGTATGTTGTATGGCATGAAATTGGTTTTGTGATATGGAAATTGTGCTAAACAGTAAAATAGAAGTTAGTGTTGTCGATTGTTGTATTTTTTAACAGTTTGTTCAGTGGTAGTTCAGTTTTCTAAATAGTTTCAGATGTTTGCTTTCTCAGAGTAGAAGATGCAGGCTTTGATGTACATTTGGTAGGGCAGCTGCAGAATAAACAGCTGCACATTTTCTTATTTGATATTTACAAGCACCACTTTTTTAACAAATTAAAATCAAGGTTAGTTAGCTGAAATGGGGAAACTACTCAACATTAACAAATCTGTTCAGCTTATGTACATGACAGAACAATAAACTTTTTCATTAGCAAGTTATGTAACCATTGAATAATTATTGCTCAAAAATAATTACTTAGCATAAATATAAGTCAAAATGGACACTTTCTATGAATAATTTATACTGAAGGATTAAGAACAAATAAGTGATTTACTAATTAATGAAAAATTTGTTACGTAAACTGCTATGTAGAGTGAATTGGCATGTAAAATACAATATTTATACAAAGAAAAGAAAAACTGTTGAGGTAATAGATACCAATAGGACTTTTGTCAGAAGATAAAATGTTTGGTAATGGAAAATTTAAATAATAAAGTTTATAAAATATTACCATTGCAGCAACACTTTGCCTAGATGGTTATCTGAAATGTCCACCTAGCCTAAAATAGGCACTTGGAAAGTAAAGGCAGTCAGTGTGATGTTGACAGCAATACCGGTTGAGTGCCGATTTTGTAAGAAGAGTCAAATGGTTACCAGCAAAGGTCCTGGGATGTAATGAAAGCTGGTAGGATCTTAGCTACGACGGTGGCATAAAGTGTAAGACCACCCAGTAAAATAGATTTCATGCTGTAACCTAATAATGCATCCACTGCTAATTTTAATCCCACTAAAGGCAGTCACTGCCATCATCTTTCTATCCTAAAATACCAGTTGATGCAGTACTCCCTAATAGTAGGGAATTATCATTTACTAGGTTCCCCGTGTGGGTTCCAGGGCCCTATTATAGGTAAAACAAGAAGAGACCCACTGCCTCCCCAAAAGCATGTCGTAAGAGTCGACTAATTGGGAGCTTCTTTCGAAGTCGGAGTGCATCTGCCTGAGAGGCAATGAACCAGCAGTCTGCACACGAATGAGTCAAATCTGTAAAACAGATGCACATGCAACACTCGGGTTTTGGAACAGGACTGCAGTCCAGAAGTTGATGAATAACCAGAACTTTCCACCAGAGTTTACAGCTGGTGACCACAAAGAAGAAGATTTACTAGGTGGTCCTAAATGTTTGGCTACCGCTTTAGATCATGTATCAAGTGCAAGTGGCCATACCTAGGGGCATGAAAGTACATTACTTGTATTTGTAAAGAGTTCTTAAATGACATCTTTTACATTATAAGTACCTGTTTTGGCAGACTTTTACAGGGACTTGTTTCAGGAATAAAATTGATGAAAATGTTGTTTTATTGTAATGTGCTGGCCCTTTTGATATTATGATGGTGTGCATATAATTGGTTTTGTGGTAGTTATGTTTACGGTTGTTTCAGATGTGTAAAAAACACGACCAGATGCAGCTGACATGCCGTGCTGCTGACGTCACAGGGTCGAGCTAACGATGCGTTAAAGCAACGGTTCTTAAACTGTGTGCCGAGGCACCCTGAAATTATAAAAAAACCATGAAGGTACTTAAAAGTTAAAATTTAAGTCTTCCCTCGCCACCGTCAAAAATAGTTTATTTCTTGTTTAAGAACCCCTGCATAAACCCATCGTTAGCCCAACCCCGTGACGTCACCAGAGAGGTAGGATGATTTGAGGATTTTTGTGAGCTGCATGTCCACATAAGTGCTAAGAAGGGGAGACCTGGACGTAAGGGTCGGCACAGCCAAACAGTAGAGACACGCCGGACAAATAAGCAGTCTTGTTAACCCGCATACAGACTGGCAAGATGCTGATGTATATGTTCGAAGGCGAGAATCTGAGCATCTATGGACATGTCCGGTGTGCTGTGAAGATAACCCTGCTCATAACTCAATGACTTTCCCTTCCTCATCACTTTTCCTTCTCAGAAAAAATTCAGAAACTTCTCCAGCGGCAAATTCTGTGAGGCTGGGTCAGTCCTAGAGCCCTCTTCACTGCAGAGGACAAGATGTTGTGAGCCTGAGGATTTAGGGTCGCATGGTTGGTGCAGTCGCTAAGAAGGGTGCAGATTATATGTTTGTTTTTTTACCCTGACAGAAATCACAATTCTCCATCCTTCTGCTTTTTTTCCCAAGCATATGTTATTTTGATTCATGGTGTCATAATAAATTGTTGCTTCAACTAATAAATATTTCTACCCGAAGTAATTAAAACATAAACATTACGTGACAGAAAGGGTTAAAGCAACTAGATGTACATTGAGTCGGTGTTACAAATAGCTAAGACATTAGTTGTTTTTTTTTTTAAGCAAAAAAGCCAGTAAATGCGTGGGGAGTGGCTTGGGACTGAAAGAGTCAGTTATATGTTTGTTCATCTGAATGACGTTAATTGCATTTTGCCTGCTTACCCAAGGAATCGTCACATCCTGCACATGACTGCTTAACCCCACATCCGTATATTGAGCTTTTCAGACATTATGAGCTGCATACACCCTTTGTAGATCAACAGGAGAGGCCCTTATTGCGTGCAGGTCCACACAATCAACATAGAACTGGTACTATTAGCCATCGGACGTTGGGGTTCATACTGAGGGGAGGATCTGAGCACCTATGGACATGTCCGGAGTGCAATGACGATAACCCAACTAACTAACTAACTAACTAACTAACTAACTAACTAGGTCCACACAAATGGGCACGATCTCCTTGTGCACATTAGGCACATTGTTGCACTGGGGTACCTAGCATGGCAGTACTGGAAAAGCATGCATTAGGCATGGCTTCTCAGTTTGGTCCTGACATTCCAACGAGTGGGGTCAGTGGTAACACTGCCAAAGTTTACAACCATGACAAAGGGCAGTGTTAAAAATCCACTGTATCAAACCTTCATTGTAGAGATGGCACCTGACTGATCGACTAAAGTGCCAGATTGTACTTACATGACAGACTTGGAGAAGGGATGATGATGTGAGACACTGAAGTGTTTGACTGTGGCCCCAGTGATGGGTTCATGGAAACATATGGCTGCAACGTGTGTCAAAGAATACTTTGATTAACTCTTTGAGTCCCAGGGGGTTTCGCATCACAGGCACAAGGGGTATCAAAAGAGACGTAAAATCAGTGCATCATGCATTCATTGGGCCTCTAGGTAGGAATCTATGAACGTATGATGCATTCCTTGGGACTCAAAGAGTTAAGTGATTTGTGACATTGATCAAATGACAAATAAGCTATGACTGATTAGAATAATAAAATAAGAATGTATATTTACATTTCTATAGAATGCCTGGGGAAAATGAAATTGCTGAATAAAAGTGTCTCCTAATTAAACAGTTTGTGTGTTGTTTTATCTTTATATAAATATGATGAGTCGGAAGTAAGGGTAACAATGTCTAAATGATGATTTCCTATTTCTGGGGTGAAGCTAACCTGGTATTTGACCTCATTATAAAATGTCCAAGCTGTCTTTTTCTGGAAAATCTAGTAAAAAGAAAAAGTAAAGAACTGTTTTCCACGCATATAAGGCTAGACTTATATTTTTAGACCAATCAGCACAAGATGGGTGATGTAGTCAGCATCGTGCTTGTCACCTTTACTTCCTGGGACTGCACCTGGAACCAACTTAAGGCTGGGTCGACCTAGGAGCCAGGGTAATTTTTGACAAAAGTTTGGCTCTGCCAGGGAGCGAACCCACGTCCTTCTGATCCACAGGCGAGTGTCTAGCCGCTCAGCCACGGCGACTCCTTAGAAAATCTAGACATGGTATTTGTTGCAGGAGTCTATGATGAGTTTTATGCCATTCACCGATTCCTAGCTTTAGGTAAGAAAACTCTTTATCTTTAAGTGAGTTTGTTTAACTCACTTCTTTTTTCTTTAGAGTGGCATGCCTCGCTGCGGAAGACAAGGGTGAGGAGTATTGTCTGGATTTTTTCACCAGGGTATGCTGGTGTGTTGGGAAATGAACAGGCGAACACACTGGCTAGCTCTGCACAGCTTGGTGAAATACTGATGCATGATAAGGCAGACGTGGTTAGTGCCTTGTGGGAGAGCTTGTACAGTTCGGAGGAGCAGATTGATCACCACAGTGTGGTGAGATTGCTGCAGTTGGGGGTGACAAGAGGTTCTGGCAGATGCTTGATGCTCAGAGGAAAGGCAAGACGGACGTTTAATCAGAATGCTACTGGCACCATTAGTATCGGAACTCTTCGCTGGCTGCTGAAGATGGGGACGGAGCGCTTATGGAAATGCCCTGAGTGCTGTGATGTCGGTTCTTGAATCAAATCAAATCAAATCACTCTTTATCTTTAGTCATTGTATTGCATAGTTATAAAAAAAAAGTGCATGTATAGCAGAAAGAAAAATCCCAATCACTGTTAACAAGAACTTGGAGAACAACATCCACTAAAAGTTTCATATAATAAAAGAAACAGTCGGCAAAAATATGGTAATTTAGTGTCAAAATTTCAGTGTGTTGATTGACACTATGTTGTGATAATATCTACTATTTTTCAGGATGTGAGAGAGGCATCTCTTTTCCTTCACACACAGTTCTGGAAATTATCTATTGCTATTTTTCAAAGGCCTAGATCGATCAATTAGTTTGTCCCCTCCAGGATGCTACCTAAAGGTTTGCCACAGTATTCTGAGTTTTAGAATAATGTGGACGCACGTCAACAAGGCGGATCACAGGTATCCTATCTAACCGCAGGAGACGTTATAATTAGGACAGTAGTAAGCTACATCAGTTTGGTGTTATTTAGGCCGTTTAGACCACAGAGCTACAGGTGTATACTGATGTGTGGGGAAAGGGGAAAGGTGGGGTTGTCACTATGGGAAGTGAATTTGGACTACAGTCTGGGCACAAAAGCGAATTAACCACTGTGCCACTGCACATACATACAACAGCAAGACTACGAATGTAAATAGCAATTTTACAAAATTTGTAAACAGATACTGTAAAAAATAAAAAGTCGCGCGCGAATGTAGTAGAGCTCATCTGCTCAGGACAATAATATTACAACAGTCTGGGCCCTATTATAAGGAAAGCAAGAAATAAACCACTGCCTACCCAAAAGCATGTCGTAAGAGTCGACTAATAGAGTGCGTCCTTCGAGTGCATCTGCCTGATAGGCAAGTAATCAGCAGTCTGCATTCAAATGAGTCAGATCTGTAAAACGAATGCACACGCAACACTCAAGTTCTGTAACAGGACTGTAGTCCGAAAGTGGATGAACAACCAGAACTTTCCGCCAGAGTTTACAACTGGTGAACACGAAGAAAAAGAAGACAACAGGTCAGTATCTGGCTAAACCATTATGGCTGCCCAAATTAGAACGTCCTATGAGGTTGAAAGATATGCCTGGGAATTTCCTAAATGGGTTAACATCCAGGAAGCAGGGTCTTTGTGTCACTCAAATCTCGAACTTTCCAGTAGCAACAGTCTAGAGAAAGACCACACTCAGTCACTTACTAATTCTTACTCGCACAGAATTGCAGGTTATACACGACTTGTGTGGCTGATACAGGTGCTCTAATTATAAGTTCTTCGGAGGTTGAACTGGGTACCTAGGCTTGCCTTGTTTAGTCTCCCAATAGCACGAGTTTATTTGGTCTTACATATGATGGGCCATAACATAATGAGATGATTTGGTTGTTTCTATTCCTTGTCACATGTTCTCCCCCGACAATTCTAGTTGTTTTGAACCTCTCTGTACGGTTCTGAGTCGCCACTTCGGGAGGGAAAGAATAGATTTACTACCCCTTAACAAGTATGTAAAAAACAAGAATCCCATCTCTGTTGGGTTATACCCGCCCCAAGAATTGACACAATTTTTTGATATTACTTCGTAACCCTCGGGAGCCCTAATATAACGTTACAGTTGAGCAGGGTTTCTGAGATTTGACCTGGGGGATTCTCCTCCGAGTAAAAACGCATTGCACTTTGCCCCATAAGGTGGTAATCTATCAGTATTGGATTCAGTCTCCCTCACTCAGTTTGCTGGAGGTTAAAGCTGGCCTCTCTACATTGCCTGCATTTATCCCTTTTGCGGTGAAGGCAGGGTGTTTAGTATAGGTTTGACGACAGTCATCCCTGTTTCCGGGGCATTTCCGTACATGGCAAAGGCGAATGGACGTCACCTAGTGCAGCAAAGCCTTGCATATGATATCACAACGTCTAGTTTAAGAATGGAGGTGGAGGCATTCTCTGCTGCCTTCTGGTGGATCGAGAGTCAGTTGTACACACATGCTGTGATTGTAACTGACTCACAGAGCATGTTGAGAAAGGTGAAAACATGCATGCTTCATGCAGAGTGGCAAGCGTCACTTCAGAGGTCCCAGTTAGTTATCATCCGTTGGATATTTTCTCCCGATCATTCCCGTGTATTGGGAAATGAGCAGGCAGATAGACTGGCTGGCGCTGCACCATCTGGTGATAAATTGATGTACGATAAGTTAGATACTGTGATGGCCCTTTGGGAACGGGTGAACAGTGCGGAGGCGCAAACAGATCATTACCGTCTGAGGAAAATGGCGCTACGAGAAGTTACTAGGGATCTGGCCGACGTTAAACACCCAGGGGAAGAATGAGACGGATATACAATCAGGCGGTTACTGGTGCCATCGGAATTAGAACTCTTCACTTGCTGCTGAAGATGGGGACTGAGCACTTATGGAAGTGTCTCGAGTGCTGGGATGTCGATTCCTAATTCAACATTTAACACATTCAAAAGTTCCGTTACTAGTAATAGTGCATACAATTAGCAGTGTATCCTTTAAGAAGATGTTGCATAATCAACCCCTATAACCACGCCTTCCACCTCTTTCCTCCCTTTTTTACATTGGTTTTAATAGGCAGCTACACGTTCAGTAATTGGCCACAGCCCATGAAAGGTCGGTTCTTCATACATTGTTGAAATCAATGCAAAGCGGTCTGTTGCCCACTCGCCTGCAAATGGAATCAAACCGATTACCTTGGAATTAGAAGCGCATTCGCTACACCTAAGCCACAGAAGTTAACAATGATGTATGTTTGTGGCTTAAGCGTTGCGAACGCACATCGTAATGCAGTAGTACAGGGTTCCATTCCAGCTGCGGGCCTTACGCCTTCCGTTGGTTTCGACAGTGGTATAGAGTAGCCGATCGTCCAGGAGCAATGGCAAACTACTGGACGTAAATTCGCCTAGAAAAACTTAACAGCCAAATTGCTGAGGTCTGTTCTGCAATGTCATGTAAGGATACGCAGCCACACACACACACACACAAACACACACACATATATATATATATATATATATATATATATTATATATATATATATATATATATATATATATATATAAAGAGCGGCATACTGCATCAGCCAGTGGTTTTTAATCTTTTTCAGGTGGCGTCTTCTTTTGTAAAAGGCACCCCCCCCCCCCCCCCTCTTTTTTCCCAAATAAACCAAATGTGATTCAAAAAGAGAACAAACAGAAAAATCCCAGTCACTGTTAACAAAAACTTGGAGGAAAACATGCACACAAAACAAAGTGTCAGATAACAAAATAAATAATCAGTAAACAATTGTAATGTAGTGTCCAAATACCTCATGGCTGACACTGTTTTGTCTCGATAATATCTGCTATTTTTGGTCTGATGTTTGACAGGTACAACTGACATCATTCTCAACACCAAGCCGTCAACACTGTTTTGTCTCGATAATATCTGCTATTTTTGGTCTGATGTTTGACAGGTACAACTGACATCACTCTCAACACCAAGCCGTCAACACTGTTTTGTCTCGATAATATCTGCTATTTTTGGTCTGATGTTTGACAGGTACAACTGACATCACTCTCAACACCAAGCCGTCAACACTGTTTTGTCTCGATAATATCTGCTATTTTTGGTCTGATGTTTGACAGGTACAACTGACATCACTCTCAACACCAAGCCGTCAACACTGTTTTGTCTCGATAATATCTGCTATTTTTGGTCTGATGTTTGACAGGTACAACTGACATCACTCTCAACACCAAGCCGTCAACACTGTTTTGTCTCGATAATATCTGCTATTTTTGGTCTGATGTTTGACAGGTACAACTGACATCACTCTCAACACCAAGCCGTCAACACTGTTTTGTTTTCATGACTTTTAAAGCTGAAAATGCGAATTATTACAAGTACTAATGCACTCAGTTTCAGAATTGCTTGACGCCCTTTCGAAACTTTCTGACGCCCACTTCCGAAGTCAAGTCGCCCCCCACCCCCCCATACAAAAATATCTGCCTGTAAGAAAATATATCTCGCCAACTCTCCCACTTTGTGCACTTGTATACCCATGGTGTCACTTATATATTGTACCCATCTTTGTAGTGGACGGGCCCGATCTTCTTCCATTGCATCATACTATCAGTTCTTTCAATTAAATTCGCCCGTGGCGCTGGGTATAGCCAACAGATTTCAGTCTCCGAGACAAGAGGCTGTTTACTTATTTTCCTTGATGTTCAGATCTTTTAGGATTTTAGTATTTCTTTTTCTTCGTCCATGGTATCATGTTAATCTTTTTATAGCATTTCAGTTCAAAGGCCAATATATTGTTTCCCCCTTAATGACCCCGAGATAGCCCACGACTCACATCCATACATTGCTCCAGGAAAGATGGATGCTGTCAAAATGTTGACTTTGATTTCCCTGCTGGGGATTAACGACAGACTGTTGATGCCGTTCAATCTTTGTATTGCTAAGGCCATCCTTCTTTTCACTTCTGTTGAACAGTCTCCATTGCTGTTTATTAAGGAGCCTAGACTTATTAAGGAGCCTAGGAGTCAGTGACATTTTCAATGTCTTCATAGTTTACTATTATTATTTGTAGGTGACAGGCGATCAGCAAAGACAAGTGTGCTAAATATGAAGTGTGTCAAGAGTTTTCTTCGCTGCGTTTCCTTTCCGGAAACCAGCAGGTTTCTACTCGTTCCACTTGCTAGCGGATGTATTTGCAATTGACGTCTTTTTGAGAACTCATCTTTAAGTTAATGCGTTGTTTTAGACCACTAAAACGCCATCGTCCCTTTATTTGCTATTTTGCTTTAAGCCTTCAGATTTGTATGTGGCTTCTTTTTAAAACTCTGTGTCCTGTACTTATCTTACGCCACTGACAAGAAAGCAATCATAATAAATAAAATAAGCTAAGACAAAGGTAATCTCATAATAGATATTACCTATGGGGTGTGAAATGTACGGCCTTTACATATTGTTGAGAGAAAGAAAGAAAGAGACGAAGAAAGAGAGACTGGGTGTGTCTTTTGTCATAGCTTTTCATTCACAGACAGTTCTGGAAATTACCTGTTGCCTGTTTTTTGAGACCGAGATCGAACGGATAGTTGTCCCTTCCAGGATGCTACCTAAAGGTTGACCATAAAATCCTGAGTTTTAAAATCTCAGTCTGGACGGACAAAGCAGGTCCCAGATACCTCGTCTAACCTCCAGAGGAATTACAATTAAGGCAGCCGTAACGACTACATTAGTTTGGTGCAATTCAGGCCGAGTAGACGAGCTTCACAGTACTAAAGTCGTCCCCATGTGGAATGCAAGTTTTTTTTTGTTACTTGAAGCCCCAGCCTGGCTTCTGACGCGGTCCCTGAATATAGACAGTGAATAAATATGCCCTAGCTTTAGATATGGCCGAACGGCTGAACGGGGTTTCCGGGACCTCTCCACAGGTGATCCTAATCCGCATGGTGGCATTTTGTGTCACCGAATATTTATTGTTTGTGTGATATCCTGGTGCGGTACAACTTACCTACCTACCTACCTACCTACCTACCTACCTACCTACCTACCTACCTACCTACCTACCAGAGCTAAAGGTGTATACTGGTGTGTGTGAAAAAGGGAAGGACGGGCTGTCAATTCTGGTAAGTGAAGTCGGACCATACTCTCAGCACAAGAGCGCACTAACCACTATACCACGGCACATATAGACAATAACGAGACTACGCTTGCAAACAGCAATTTTTACAAAAAAATTACATATATAGATAAAGCTGCTAATGAGACATTGATTTTCACAGGTTTTTTTTCGGGTTTAACTGAGGCTAATTGCAAGCAAACGTCTAGTTATGCAAGTCTCTTTTTACCCAACACACCCCGGTTTAGATCTGCTGCTGTTATTTCTAAATCGGGTAAGAAAGAAAGAAGACACCTCTAAGATTAGGGTTGTCTTTGCCTATCACTTCACTTGACACAAAAGTTTACAACACAAAATAATTGACGAACGGGTACAACAACGCCCTTAGATAGAATTTCACGTACAGTACTACAGTTTTGTGTACACAAGGACATAAACACCGACTAGTACAACTTCATTTCACACGAACACGTACATAAACATATCACGAAGAAGGGAATCTCAGCCAAGATCAGTATCGTATGTGTTTTGTAGGGTTGATTCAAGAACCGATATCACAGCACTCGGGGCATTCCCATAAGCGCTTCGTTCCCCCCTTTAGCAGCCACAGTAGAGTTTCAGTACGAATAGTTCTAGTAGCAGTCTGATTATACGTCCGTCTTGCCTTTGCTCTGAGCGTCAAATGAGCCGTCGTCACTCCTCGTTGCATCACTCTCACCAGACTGTGATGATCCGTTTGTTCCTCCGAACTGTACATGTGCTCTAAAAGGACATTGACCACATCTGCTTTGTCATGCATCAGTATTCCACCAAGTTGTGCAGAACCCGCCATTCTGTCCGCCTGTTCATTTCACAACACACAGGCATTCACAGACAAAAAGATAAAGACAATGCTCCCCACCAGTGACTTCCGAAGTGAAGCATATCTGTCCTCAGGTTCCTCAGCATGCTTTCTGGGCCAGTTCTAATAACGATGAGCGTGTACATCGTTTTCTCTAGCCAGCGAAAAGCTGCAGTGACCACCTCCACCTCCATTGTTAAGCTGGATGTTCTGGCATCATACGCTAAGCTCTCTAGCGTGAAAAGTGTCATTTACTTGCTTAATTTCTTTCCCTGACATTTAATCTTTTTTTTCTTTCTGTTTTTAAAAGTGACCACGCTCCTTTTTTAATTCCACCTTTCAAAGTATTAATATGATGTGTAACAATAGCCACAGCCGTCTCTATAAACTAGAGATTTCTGGGATTTGCTCCTGTCAGATGCTCATTTGAATAGACTCTTTGAGTCACTAAATGGTAATCTTCAGGCTGCAGTCCTGAAGGAGGGATATTACAAAATTACTTTGCACTTTCTGGATGAAGAAAAGTACGATAGCCAGCGCCTTGTGGCGGATTGCAGCGTTCTTCCACATGTTTACACCTGCAAACCGGCAAAATTGGGACATTGCCTCGCGGACAACATGACAGTAAATCAGAAATAAAAACATCGTAGATATCTATTTATTTATTATTGTTATTTTGTTTTCAAATTCGATGCCCCAGAAATGTAGACACAATTTTGATGGACCAAGGGTTATTTTTGTGACCCACCACTGGCCCGGGAACCACCGGTCGAAGAACACTGACGTTTACGACATAGCAGCAAATTGTTATAACCTCTCCATGTGGGTTTCGGGCCCCATTGTGGGTGTAAAACAAGAAAAGACTTATTGCCACCCTAACAAGGATGTCGCTCCCCTTTGGGAGCGAGTGAACAGTGCGGAGGCACATACAGATCATTGCGGTCTGAGGAGAATGGCGCTGTGAGGAATTACCAGGGTATCTGGCCGACACCCAACAATCAGGGGAAAGGTGACACGGATTTACAATCAGTTACTGGTACCATCGGAACTGGAACTGTTCGCTTGCTGCTGAAAATGGGGACGGAGCGCTTATTGAAGTGTCTCGAGCGCTATAATATTGATTCCTAATTTAACATTCAAGCATGTCGTAAGATTCGACTAATTGGGACAGTCTTCGAAGTTGGAGTACATCTACCTGAGAGGCAAGGAAACAAGATCTGCATTAAAAAAAAAACATTACCTGTGAAACTGATATTCAGGCAGCACTCTGGTTCTAGTCTATGCGGCTACCATTTAATACATTTCCCCCATGTTGTGGCGCCCCAGACAATGACTTTCCTTCGCAAATTCAATGCATATGTGTTTTCCGATAGTCTTATGCGACCTCTGTGAAAGGGTCGTTCGACACTAACAAAAAAAGAGTTGTGACCACCCCCCTTCCCCCCCCCCCCCCCCCCCCCCCCCCCCCCCCCCCCCCCCCCCCCCCCCCCGCCGTTCTAGAGCAAGACTAAAATTCTGAGGTGGGCGAATACCCAGAACTTTCCGCCTGAGTTTACAGCCGGTGAATGCGAAGAAGATACAGATAATCGTTGCTGCGTGATGGCTGGTCTGATTTTTACAGTGCACAACAGCATTTGCCGACAGATGTTCAAGTTTTTCGGTATTGGAAACACTTAGATGTGTCCTTGCAACAATGGGAGTCGCCGTGGTCTAGCGGCTAGACGCTCGGCTGCGGATCGGAAGGTCGTGGGCTCGGTTCCTGACGAGGACTGAATTAAAAAAAAGGACCTTGGCTCCTAGGTTGACCCAGCCTTGAGTTGGTACCAGGTACAGTCATGAGAAGTAAAGGCGGCCGGCGTGATGCTAACCCCATCCCCCACCAAGTGCCGTTTGGTCTATAAAATATAGATATAGCCATATATACCCAATACGCATTGAAGACATGGAAAAGGGCCCTTTACTTTACTTGTATACACACACACACATATACGTACATACACAGACAAAGGTAGGATGTACAGTTGTCACGCTGGTACACACGGACACTTTATTTCAAGAAGCAAAACATGCTTACTAATTAATGAATAAAGGAATCAAGAACTGACATCACTGCACGTTCCACATGTGCTCCGTCCCCTTCTTCAGTAGCCAAGGAAAAATTGACATGCTAATAGTACCAATAGTAACCTGAATAAAAGTCCACCTGTTCCCCCCCCCCCCCCCCCACCCCCACCCTCTTCCACCGACCATCTCAGTGTCAAATATTTTCCAGAACCTCTACTCGCTCCCCATTGAATTAGTCTTTCGACGTATGGATTCCCTTGTCTGTAAAATTGAACCGACCATTTGATCCCAGAAAGCATCCGTCACGTCCGCTTTATCATAGCTCACCGTCTAGAGGAGCGGGAACAACCAATCAATCAGCCTGCTCACTACCCTTCACACCCGAATATCGTGGACAGAATATCCATGATATGATCCCGATCTGAGTCTTTTCAAGTGATGCTAACCTCTCTACGCATGGGACACGAGTTTCAATTTGCGATTCACGCTCTGTGAGTCTGTTGCAACCACAACATGTCGGGATATGATGCTCTCAAGCCATCAGAAAGTTGTTGTTACTGTCTCCTTCTCCATTCTCATACTGGCTGTAGTGAGCAGGCTTACTAACAACAATATACTTACTGCATGCAGCATTAACTGTGAAAGTAAAGCATTGCAGCTAAGGTTTCATCTGGGAATCTGTCGTTACAATTGTTGTTTGTTTGTTTGTTTTAGTATCCAGAAGCCATGAGTTGTTAACCCTTAGGCTCGGTATTATGGATATCGCAACCTTTCGGCCTTGATTCCATTTTAAATACCGTTAATCTGGGAGAAATGTGGCTTTTCTGCCCACCCCCGGACCACAAGGAGTTCGTCACCCGCTCACCGCGCAATCCGGTTTAGCCAACTACGCTAGAGAGACGGGCAGTTACAATTATTAAAAGACTTAAGCTAGACGCGAGTACCGTAAGTTTGAGCCACCACACCCTTTCTACACGGGCACGTTAATGTTCCTTATTATTGTGTAAATTCGCTACTATTTTCAAAAACACACGTTTTACTGCAATACAAATACTTGTAATGTAGGATATCCGGGTCACTTCAGCACAACACTTAACCTAGCCATCAAGGAAGTAAAATGCGCCCTTCGAATAAAACACACACTGTTAACCGTTAAGTTTATGTAGCCTTAGAGCTGTGTGAGACCCAAAGGCCTCGTATTTCGCAGGAAAGAATCATGGCGTTCGGTGGGTTTAGGACGAATGGTGGTCCTACGTTTTATGAGGCTGTATACATACCATGGGAGGCAGATCTAACTACATCAGGCCTCATTTTCTGTTTTTGTATTTTAGCGTTTTCTTTCTACCTAATTCTACCCGGACTTGTTGGCAAAGACGTAAGTTGTATTGTAGCTAGATTTGTTTCTGAATGATATCAGTGTTTTACAATTAATTTATTACTCAAACATTTTTTTTTTTAAATAATCTGGTTTTAAATAGATAGAGAAACAATTTTCTTACATTCAATATCATCGATTTGATCAGTCCAAGGCCTAGTTTAATGTCGAAGTTGTTATCTTGTGAATGCAAATGGATTATCTTCCGAAAGACGGTCCCAAAGTTTCGAGGCAGAAAATAAACCCTAACAGGGCCTCAGTCACTTGTCAATTGCGCACTTTTGGCAATTTAAATTGCACACTTCCGCCAATGCCGAGTGTATCCCACACGCCGCTCACGCGGCGTGGATTATGGCTAAACCAGATGGCTGGGAGTCACGAGCAGCAGCTACTGCATTTCCTGCAACTGTCTTGATTTTATTTGCTCTTGAGTCCTAGCCATCTAGTTTAACCCCAAGCCCCAATGGGGGATACTCTCGGCGGTGGCGGCATAGTCCCCGAAAGTTCGCAATTCGGCGGTGGCGGTATAGTCCCCGGAAGTGCGCAACTGACAGGTGACTGAGGCCCTGTCAGGGTATATTTTCTGCCTCGATAATTTGGGACAGTTATTCGGAAGATAGCCTGCAAATGTCTTTTGATCTTATAGTTCTTTCCTGCTAATATAATGTCTCAAACCCAAAGTCATTGAACGTCACCATGACGTCAGTTCTCTGACTTCCAACAGTCTGCGTACAAATAAGTCAGATCGGATGTGCCTGCAGGATCAAAACCAAAGTCCATGGGTGGACGAATAACTAAAACTTTCCACTAGAATTTACACAGACGATGAACACGAAGAAGAGCAAGAAGAATTCGTTCCCCCAAAATTACCCAGCTCACGTTATTAACAGAGACGCGTATATTCGTATCCAGATTATACATATTATGAGTTGGGTTTCCTCATGCACTCCAAACACATTTAAAGGTGCTCAGATTCCCCGCTCAGCATACAGACCAACGTACCACGGTTTATAGTACAATCCTGTGCTAGTGGAAAAAAAAAAATCTCAAAATCCCTTACTGTTGAGCTCCTCAGGTAATCGATATAAATATGGAGTGTCAACAAAAGATCCCGATCCTCTTTCAACCTTAGAAACAGTAATTAGGGAAAGTATAGTAGTCAAAAATGGATGCACGATGTTTCGGCTTGTATATCAAGCAATGTATGGCATGTTATTAAACATGTACGTTTGGTCTTATTCATGGGACAAGTTTGGAAGCAAGCTGGCTGAAGAAGAAAGAACAGCAGTGCAAAACTCCTACAACAACAACAACAAAAAAAGGCATGAGAAATAGGAACGAAGAATACAATCCAACAGAAATTGTAAATGATGAAGCAGGTCAACCTTTAACAGAACCTAACACCACTTTAGCAAGGTGGACCAATTACTTTGAAACATTACTTAGCTACAATGAAACAGGTGAAAGCAGGGAAGAACACAAAAACTAACTCACAACCTGGTATAGTATTAGATGGAGCAGAACATGTCATTCATACCGCCCCTGGACTAAAGGTGACAGGCATTGATGATCTACCTGCTGAGGCAATCAAGGCTGCAGGAGCAGCGGCTGCAACATGGTTGAAGAGAATATTCAAGGTAACATAGGAAAATAAAGAAACACCACCAGATTGGCAAACTGCTGTTGTCGTCCCGCTATGGAAAAATAAAGGAAGTAAGAGGGACTGTGCTAGTTACTGAGGAATATCACCTCTCAGTCACATTGGAAAAATGTATGCTAAGATAATCTAAAGAAGGCTAAGACCAATGATAGAGTATCAACTTTCAGAAGAACAGATTGGATGTCGACGCAACTGAAGTTGCACAGATGAAAAAACTGAAAGAGAAATTAGCCCGAGATATCGATAATCCGGAGTGCTAAAGTGAACCTTATGAGAACAATTTTTTTTTGGGCCAACACTATTATCAGTGTCAAACGTGGACACTTACATCCTATAATGAACGTAGAATTGCGACAACAGAGATGAAATGCCTTAGAAGAGCTGTATGAGTTTCAAGGAAAGACAGATTACGAAACCACGAAATCAGAAGAATGTTAGGAATAAAGCCAGTTTTACAAGTCATCACAGAACAACAAATGGAGTGGTTTGGACACCTGACCAATATGCCCTGGTACTATCAACGACAGCAAGCCACACTGAAACGTTACAACGGGTACAGAGTGAGCGGAAGACCTCGAAAAATATGAAGTGATGGCATAAAGAACAGCTTTACAGAATGAACATCACTCTAAATAGTGCTCTTGACAAAGCTCATCAACGAACGTTACATGCGCCACCCCCCCCCCCCCCAACCCCCCTTTTCCGACACTCCAATGAGTTACAAGGTGGAAGAGAAGAAGAAGAAGAAGAAGAAGAAGAAGAAGAAGAAGAAGAAGAAGAAGAAGAAGAAGAAGAAGAAGAAGAAGAAGAAGAAGAAGAAGAAGAAGAAGAAGAAGAAGAAGAAGAAAAAGACGTTTGGTCTGAGCATTCTAAAAAAATTTGGCTAGGTAAATACCTGCAGGTCAACATTAGTTAAGAGCCTTGGTTCCACAGTTGCCAGCATACCCATTTGGTCGTCTTCTTGTGGGATGCAATTTTTCGTTAATTTGAAGCCCCAATCTGGCTGCTGCCTGGGGTCTTAATATAAAATAACTTCTAAGAACGCATGCCGGAAGAATGAAATGCGAGGGTGCTCCACGCAGTAAACGCTGTCGCAAAACTACTACTCCTGTGGTAGTTTCTGAGTCGTTAGGGAACGACGGGCAGGGTGTTCCCCACTCGCCCGGAGAGGCCCATGACGTCGACTGCGGAGACGCATGTTTGATGATTTCCGAGGAAGTGCGTTCCAAGATCAAGTTTCCACCTGCGAGCGATAAGGTGGAGTGGTGTAAGTTAGAGAGTACATTGTGTGAGATACTTAATCATGATTTAAAAAAGAAGTCGTTAGGCGACAAGCTTACTAAGTTTGGTGATGTTATATATGAACACTGCTCCCGTCAGTTCGGGACAGTGGAGAAGGCACAGCCGGGTGCCAAGCAGAATACTAGCAGGAGACAGAGGGACATTCTGAAGTGTCGGGCAGACAAGAATGCCCTCAGAAAAGGGTTCAAAGCCGCTACAGGCAGCGAACTGGAGGGGCTGCATGAAGTTTGGTTGCATTTAAAGAACAAACACAGTGCCCTCTGTCGCGCTGAGCGTTTCTGTAACAACAGACGTAGAACCAAAAGGGAGCGAGAGGAATTCTTTAGGGAACCGTATTAGTTTGCCCGAGGTCTATTCGAGCAACCGAAGTCTGGGACTCTGGTTGTCAGTAAGGAAGAGCTTGAGTTACATTTACGCACAATGTACTCTGACAAAAAGAGGAGAGAGCCTCTCGATGACAATCCAGAGATCTTTAGCGGCCTCAAGCAGCCTGAGTTGCCGAATGTAGCATTTAAAATGATACCTCCCCTTTGGTCTGAGGTTGAGGAAGTTTTGAAAAAGGCCAGCGGCAAGTCTGCCCCAGGTCCAATTCATGTTGATTCCAAAGCTCCTCTGGCCGCTTTTAGACTACGAAGTGACGATGACAGCAGTGGAGACGATGGAGAGGAAAACCAACACAGCCTTAAGAAAGTGGATTGGTGCACTGCCTTGTCTGACCGACGTGGCTCTGTATTGCAAGCAGGCTAAGCTGGTACCCCCGTTCAAATCGATAACCGAAGAGTTTAAAGTTGGCAAAGTAAGACTCGCCATGCTCTTGCGCGAGTCTTCAGACCCAAATGTCATCGCTGTCCAGCCCGCTCTAAAGACTGGGCAGAAGTGGAGAGTCCTCGATGCGATAGAATCTGCCCAGAATGCACTTAAATTGAAGGAGATAATGGGATACACTCAAACCGATTGTCGAGGCCTAGGTCACGGGAAGGTCAATTGGTGGTCCAAAGCCACAGCCAAAGAACGCCGAGACATGGTAATACAACAGGTTAGGGACAACGAAAACGAGGTTCGTTTCCAGAGAGCAGCCCAGCAGTCGCAGCAGGGCCATTGGGTCAGCCTGGAGAGCGCATTGCCAAGAATACTCACATGGGGTGAGATCTGGCGAATGACCCCGCTGCGACTAAGCTTTATCGTTCGTTCGGCGTACGATGTATTACCGACCGGTGTTAACATGGTTAAGTGGTCGGCGACCAACGATCCGACTTGCCCGCTTTGCAAAGCGAAGCAGACGCTAGAACACGTCTTATCCGCATGCAGGAAAGCCCTAGGTCAAGGCCGATATACCTGGCGGCACAACAAGGTGCTAAAAGAGTTAGCAGCCGTTGTTGACCAGGCTAGGATGCGGGCTAGAGCCAGTCCTACCATCGTCCCCATACGTTTCCTCAAGGCTGGGCAGATTCAAAAAGGTAAGATCAACTGAGGCGCATTCGCTCCATCTATGCTAGACTCTGCGAGGGACTGGTTACTGGCGGTTGATCTGTCTGGCCATGACAGGTACCCTGAGTTAATCCGGAAGACCGGCCTGCGACCTGACATAGTGCTCCACTCTGCGGAGAAACTGCAGCTCATCCTGATTGAGCTGACAGTCCCGTATGAGTCGCGTATGGATGAAAATCACACGTATAAGCTCGAGAAATACTGTGATTTAGCAGCCGGTCTGAGGAGAGACGAGGCGTACACAGTACGTGTCTTCACCGTCGAAGTGGGAGCGGGAGGTCTCGTCTGCACTTCACTCTACAATTTGGTTAAAAAACTAGGAACACTTAAGCGGCTGGGCAAGGTTGCTGAGAGGGCCTCGAGCTGGCTTTGGACGGGCCTCGGTAAGCTGTTCCGGGTGTCTAGTGGAAAAGGGTTTCTCATCCTTTGAAAGTCCATCGTGTCCGAATTGTCTGCCAGTGTTTCTCTGCCACCTGCTAACAAAGTCTAACATGTGTCCGGTATACCAATCGTAAGCTAGTCGCTCGGTCGTCCAGGTATGCAGACTGCTCTAATTATGCTACTGCGAAGACTTCTTATCTCACAGTACCTTCTGCAAATCACCAAGTCGTCTTGTCCTATCCGAAAAAAAATACCATCCGGTAATTTCGTGCAGCAGGGAAACCAGCCCTGAGCTTTATGAACTCAGGTGGGCCCACTCTCTGAAAACGTCTAGGAGCTCGTGGGCCGAAACGTTTGTCGACGAGGGATAACTTCTACTGATGACTGGTAGATCCCTGCTGTACATGCTCCCCTGTGGAGTTTATTCCTATAACTTCTGAACGGCGTTTTCGGGACCTCTCCAATGGTGATCCTCATCCGCGTGGTGTCACTTTGTGTCACTGGGTGTTTATCTCTCTGTGTGAAGTCCTGGTGGGGTAAAACTTACTTTCTTACTTACTAGTGGCCAGCACCCGACTAAAACGGACACTCTTTAAGCAACTTTATATATATATATCTATATATATATATATATATATATATATATATATATATATATATATATATATATATATATAGGTATATATGTATGTATGTATGTATGTATATATATATATATATATTATATATATATATATATATATACCACATTCCCATTTTATCTATATGTGTGGTCGGCTCTGTGGCTAAGTCGATGCGAACCCTTCGTAATGCCGGATGCCGGTTTCGATCCCAACTGCGAGTCATGCACCTTGCGTTGGTTTCGACAGTGGTATCAAGAAAGCCGACCGTCCAAAGGCAATAGCAAACTACTGAACGTAAATTTGCCTAGAAAAACCACACAACAGCCAGGGGCTGTTGGGGTTGGTTCTGCAACGTCCTGTAAAGGATAAGTAACAACCTATACACACACACACACACACACACATATATATATATAAAATATATATATATATATATATATATATATATATATATATATATATATATATATATATATATATATAAATATATTGTTTTGTTTAAATGCCCACACGTACTTATCGGCCCCCATAGAGGTAAACTTATTACCGGACTAAAATGTGCCGGCTGCATAACTGATTGACATGTTCTAGAAGAGGCGTGTCTATACTTATAACTAGTTTTAGGCTCACAAAACATGTTTCTTGCTATACTTAAGTAACTCGGCAAATTGCTGCTTAAATTTAACTCTTTAATTAGCTACACCAAAATAGCTCTTTTGGTGGTCTATTGTGGATGAGCTAAGGAGTGACGTACACACCTATGACAAAATAAACATGAAAATCAAAAGACCCGCCAGGACTCAAAATAAACATTCAAACCAAAAGACATACAAGGACTCAAACCAAATGACATAAGCAGAGTACGCCATTCATCTGTCTATTTATACTATTATTAGTTCATTTTCCAGGTTGTAAAAGGTTGGTTGTGAAGTGAGAAGGGAAAGGGAGTTACATTAATTACCCCCCAAACCCGTTCTCCCATTCCCGAGAAAGAAGCTGTGTTACTTCCCTGTTCTTGAAAACTCCTGCCTTATTCTATAAGCTTGCTTTGGTTAAGTTATATAGTTCTCTCTCTCTCTCTCTCTCTCTCTCTCTCTCTCTCTCTCTCTCTCTCTCTCTCTCTCTCCTCCCCTCTCTCTCTCTCTCTCCTCTCTCTCTCTCTCTCTCTCTCTCTCTCTCAAACACACACACACTTACTTTATGCAACGAAACACACCATCTCAACATTATTTGTTATTAAATAAAGGAGCTTATCTACTGTAGTGTGACAAATAGGTGACTGTTGGGATATGGGAATGTGGCTTTTATCAATTTCTAAATTTAGTTACCGGTAATAGTGGTCCTCAAAATGTTCTAGAGTATATTGGACAGAAAGAGTTACAGTAATAACCTCTAGGGATATAGTATAGCAAGATTTCAACATCTGCTTGACTAGAAAGACTTAAGTAATAAATTGCTTTGAATAAGGAAAGATAAGCCTAAACAAATGCTTGGGATTTCTGATAGAATGACTTTTACAACTGCCTGGGATCACGGTCGACTCTGTTCTGGAGAAGGCGATGCTTGGGATGTAGGATAGAAAGACGAGTGATAAAATGACTGAAATATAAGAAAGAAAAACATTAACAATAATTATTTCGGATTTCGGATAGAATAGTTGTAACAACTGGAAAAAGAAGATAAGTAACAAATGATTTAGAAATATTACAGAAATACTTACATTAATAAGAAGGATAAAAGAAATACGTTTGCAAGTAACAAATGTTCGGGATGTAGGGGAAAGGGGGAGGGGCAGAATTAAAGTACAGTTTGTCTAGATAATAGGATAGAAATACGTTAAAAACTGGTTGGGATGTAAGCGGTATTAGTTCGGGTTTTTAAAAAAAAACTGTCTATGATAAAAGAATGAAACACTTTCAGTAACAACCGATTAGATATAATACTTCTCCACGAAAACTGCATTTTTGCCTAGGTGGGCAGCCATTCCTTAATTTCTACACTTTGGACAGGCCGTCATCTTCTATTTCCCCTCTGATGACTCGCCGGCCGCGTCGGAATCAGGACGAATATTGATTTTTCAGGCGAATATAAAACAAAAATTTCAACAACAAAATGGGACGGAAAAAAAAAAGATTGTTAGCCTGTGCTAATATTGGAGTAAGTGTACTTCAATTAACAATTTCTAAGGATGTAGGGA
Source organism: Candidula unifasciata (assembly GCA_905116865.2). Lineage (NCBI taxonomy): Eukaryota > Metazoa > Mollusca > Gastropoda > Stylommatophora > Geomitridae > Candidula > Candidula unifasciata. The sequence goes on from CAJHNH020007656.1 coordinate 163,538, forward strand.
AAACACACAGTTAAAGAACGAATTTGGGATAATGAGGAGTAGCAGTTAAAGTAGTAATTATGGAAGACAGGTGAAAGAAATAAAGTAAAAAGATGTCTGGAAAGGATTAGAGAAAACGCAACAAGTAATGTGAATAGAAAGGGGTAACGTTTAAATAATAACAATACATGAAGGTGGTCTAGAATGTACCATTGCTGTCTTTGGGGATATATGAGGCGAGGTCTCAGTCCCTTCCACAGCGCGACTCTCGTACCATTCCACCCCAGGAAACGAGTTCCCAATGCACTCGAGTATCATGAAACTGTTAACTGCATTCTGTGACCTCAAATTCACAGAGCCGTAAAATTGAAGTAAACCGGCCCTAATGTTACTAAATACGTAATTATACATTTTCAAACAATTGCAGAAACTTTACACATTTATCAGGATTACAGTGAGTCTGTATATTGGAGCTGTGATACTCGGTAAGTTGCATGTTAGATTTTTTATCAACTGTCAGGAGCTAGAAAAAAGGGGTGGAGGGGGGGGGGGGGTGGGAGAGATTAAAACTGACTGCATAAACACGCTGATTGTCCCAAGCCTTTATTCGTAGTTCATTTTCAACACCATTTCCTACTACCAGAATATCAACACTACGATCTTTTTAGAAGACAAAACAAAGAAAAGTGCCAAAAGGTACAAGTATTTACCGTCGTATCTGATCGTCTGTTATAAAATATTTATTATATGGCTGTGTGCGCCATAAATCTAAAACTCAACCCAAAGCCAACAGATCTGATTATTATTATTTTTTCTAAAGATCGCCATCAGTCAGCAAGTCTTTTACAAAACGTCGTTGTTTTTCACGGCAGGTTTTAACGTCTCTCTTTCAGTAGTCAATTATCCAGCCCTATGTGCTTTCATAATCAATGCATCTTCAGTATCTTGTACCTGTCTTCGCCTCTACTTTCCTAAAATGTACCCTCCTTTACTGTTCTTTATAGGTCACCATGGTGCTTAATTAACATGGCCAAAATGTCTCAAATTTCAGGACAGGATGCTGTTTTTTGAGCCAGTTCTCCTAGAGACCTAGATGTTCAGATACTGTAGGATGTCGTTATGTTTCTTCTTTTTGGTCCACAGTATTCTTAGAATTTTGATCTGAAAAATCAAAAACAGACACTAGAATGACGGGGAAACAAGTAAAACGATAAATCTTTTCTAAAGAATTACTATTTACAACAAATGAAAAAAAAAAGAAACATGAAGAAGAGCAGTACTCTCTCTCCCTCCCTCCCTCTGTGTGTGTGTGTCTGTGTGTGTGTCTACCTGTCAGAGCTTTCCTCCTGGACCCTGCCAAAGGTGAGGGCCTACGCTGCCCTGTAATTTTTGGGTTGCATTTATTCTTCATGAAGTAAAGCTAGTGGTCCTCCTCTACAGGCTCCTCCGGTAAAAGCTGTTTGCACTATTTGGGATGTCAGCTTTTGAATACGCCATCCAACATTCAATGTTAACAGAAAACACGCAGTACGGTAGCAGTACCTATATTATCAGGGCTTTTCCAAAATCACTCTCCTAATGTCTTGTAAAGAAAAACCGTTTGCCATAGCGATACCATTCATTGCTTGCATCATTCAGTAGCACTTTAGCTACCTACACGTTGACCTACAGTCGCATTCGCCAACAAATAAACATGGACATTGCCATTTCCTGCTCCACGAGCTGTGAAATTCGTGGCATGATTAGTCTTTTTTTTTTTTTTTTTTTTCAAGCAGAAGGTTACAATGCTAAGCGCTGACCTTCCTTCCGCTCTATGACAAACGTAAATTTTTTTTTTTTAACCAGCCAGTCGGAGGCTGATTTTAGAAACGCCCTCATAGAATGTAATAAGATCATAATTTAGCACAGACGATAAAAATGGCTGGAATTAGTCTGACGTTGGTAATATTTTATCCACATGTTTTAGGAACCCTGGGCGGTTACCAGGGGGCTTTTTGCAGGTAAAAAAAAATAATAAATTGAGGTATTGCAATGTTTTACTTCACATACAAAACCATTACAAATGTCTATATTGCAAGATATTACCTTATTCAATGGCAACAGTTTAGTTTGCAGTGACTTTACACACTCACACATCATAATCATCATAATGAGCCGTGCCGGTAAGCGTAGGCTTTCATGTTTCGCCATATCACACGACACCATATCATGTACCAGTTTTCAATAGTTTTTAAATAACACAATAACTACTGTTTATATTACAGTGACTTTATATAAACCACAATTAAAACAGCTAACCCGATGAACAAATGCTTGATAAAGTCAGATGTGTCGGCCGAAAGGCGTAAATATCGCAGCTATGCTTTAAACAGGCACAACGTCAGTACGTCACCCGGACGAACGAAAAGAAGAGAAGAAGATGTACCATACAACGACAACCGTTTACATTGTAGTGACTCTACATACAACACAATGACAAATGTTTATACTGCAGTGGCTCTACATACAACACAATGACAAATGTTATACTGCAGTGACTTTATATACGATACGATAACAACCATTTATACTGCAGTGACTCTACATTCAACACAATGACAGTCGTTTATATTGCAGTGACTCTACATACAACACATTGACAAATGTTATACTGCAGTGACTCTATATACAACACAATGACAAATGTTATACTGCAGTGACTCTGTATACAACACAATGACACTCGTTTATATTGCAGTGACTCGATATTCAACACAATGACAAATATTATACTGCAGTGACTCTATATACAAAACAATGACAAATGTTTATACTGCAGTGACTCTATATACAATACAATGACAAATGTTTATACTGCAGTGACTCTATATACAACACAATGACACTCGTTTATATTGCAGTGACTCTACAAACAACACAATGACATCCATTTTTATTGCAGTGACTCTACATACAACACAATGACACTCGTTTATATTGCAGTGACTCTACAAACAACACAATGACAAATGTTTATACTGCAGTGACTCTAGATACATCACAATGACAAATGTTTATACTGCAATGACTCTTTACACAACACAATGGCACTCGTTTATATTGCAGTGACTCTACGAACAACATAATGACATCCATTTTTATTGCAGTGACTCTACAAACAACACAATAACAACAGTTTATATTGCAGTGACTCTACCTACAGCACAATGACAACAGTTTATATTGCAGTGATTCTACCAACAACACAATAACAACAGTTTATATTGCAGTGACTCCATTTGCAACACAATAACAACAGTGTTGTTTTTTTTTTTTTTGCAGTGACTCTACCTACAACAAAATGACAACAGTTTATATTGCAGTGACTCTGCCTACAACACAATGACAACGGGTTATATTGCAGTGACTCTACCTACAACACAATAACAACAGTTTATATTACAGTGACTCCATTTGCGACACAATAACAACAGTTTTTTTTTTTGGGCAGCGACTCTACCTACAACAAAATGACAACAGTTTATATTGCAGTGACTCTACCTACAACACAATGACAACGGGTTATATTGCAGTGACTCTACCTACAACACAATTACAACAGTGTATATTGCAGTGACTCTACCTACAACACAAAGACAACAGTTTATATTGCAGTGACTCTACCTATAACACAAAGACAACAGTTTATATTGCAGTGACTCTACCTACAACACAATGACAACAGTTTATATTGCAGTGACTCTACCTACAACACAAAGACAACAGTTTATATTGCAGTGACTCTACCTATAACACAAAAACAACCGTTTGTTTTGCAGTGACTAACTTCGCCCAGACCTGGGAAACAGCCGAGACACACACCAAGACCAAGTACAAAGCTGGTACCGGCCAGGAAGTCAATGTGACAATCGGTGTCAACATCGGATTTAGAGGTGTCAACATCACACTCAAAGGTTAGACCAGAGAATTATTGTTTCTTATCTCTCTCCTTCCTATGTAGTTTTATTAATCTATTTTCTTAGTTAATGCTCGTGGGAAAACGAATGTCATGGACCGTGTTGTGTGGAGTGAGCACATGAGGAAGGAAATACGAATGGAGGAAAAAATTATTGCAAAAAGGATGAGAGCTGAGCGTCTGAGAAGAAACAGACTAAACACAAATGTTAACACCAAAGGTCCTAAAATCCATGCTATCACTGTGGAAGTCTTTTCTTAACGCAGGCGGGTCTTGCTAGTTGCCCTCGACATCGCCATGAGCTGTGAGTCCCATGCTTTCTCATATCACAGCATACTACTATTATATGGAAAGACGGAAAGGTGCGTCATTTTTAGTTAAAAACTGTTACGTTCGGTATCGGACTTCAGTATCAGATACTTATTTTATTTCACTTCTTTATGTCCAAGACCTTTAGTGTGAGATTCACTGTGTGGGTTTCAGGGTGCCATTTGCGGGGGTGGGGAAGGCGCTTGGGGTTGCGGGGGGGGGGGGCAAGAGGCCTAATTCTTTTCTCCAAAAAGCATGTCATACAAGGCTACCAATTATGGGTTTGCTAAATCGGATGTATTGGGCCAAAAGGCGCAGATCTTACAACGTGCCCACCGCCCTCTTTATTCCTCCAGTACCAAAAAACTTATCATGCGTTAGTTGATTTATATTTATATCATATAAATTATATGAATTTCCTTTCTTGCCCCCCTGAGCCAAATCTAGTTGTTGTTAAACAATCGACTTGAATCGACTTTTTTCATCTCAAGGACATCATACCGAGCGATAAACACCCGGTGACACACAGTGCCACAATTTGGATGAAGACCACCCGTGGAGAGGTCCCAGAAACCCTGTTCAACCTATAGATTGAGTTATAATTAGGGCCCCGACAACAGACGGAGTATGGCTTCAAAATGCTGGAAAATTGCGTCCCGCATGAGGACGTTTTAAAAATATAATTATACTATGTTAACCCAGTCTCCTCCAGTTGTTTTTTCAACTATTCTGCATAAGATTTTCAGCAAAAAAAAGGATGCCTTTTTTCGACAGTCAAACCTCAAGGAAGACCCCAAGCACAATATATTAGAGATCATGTACTTTTGACTGATGTCTGAAAGAATTCGTATTAAACAAACAGGCCATTGTTATTGCCAGTGCTTGATTAAGTTAGGTAAGTTGTTGTACCCCACTAGGACATCACACAAGCAATAAACACCCGGTGACACAAAAGCACCACTATACGGATGAGGATCAAAAACCCCTTTCAGCCGTTAGGCCATATCTATGGCTAAGCCATATATATATATATATATATATATATATATATATATATATATATATATATATATTTTTTTTTTTTTTTTTTTTGGGGGGGGGGGGGGGCTAAGCCATAATTATGGCCCAGCTATATTCAGGGCCCGTAACAAAAGGCAGGATGAGGCGCTTCAAAATAACAAAAGTGTGTACCCCACTAGGGGACGACACTACAAGTAGTGCTTGATTTAAGCATATGCTAAATAAGCTACAGTTTAGTACCTCACAATTTCCAAGGGCCTCTAAAAGTTTCTATTTATTTTGTTTCAGTTTTTGTTTTTAATAATGCAGTTGTTTTTTTTTTTTTATATATATCTTACATACAATTTTCTGTAAATAGAGCCCTTTATAGGACTGTATAATATAATTTGAAATAAGAGATTTTCTTTTTTCTTTTAATAATAGGAGACAAAAATCAAATTGAAGGGGAGACAATCAACTACAATGAGAATTTTAACTGGGAAGGCTTGCAAGGCCGCTTGGGATTTGGTCCCTTTGGTAAGTATATACAATTTCAAAACGTTGACCGTTAACATATTGAGGAGACGCATTACTGTGACAAGCAGGTTTGTCTACTGGTCTGCTGGAACGGTGGTCATTCTTTTGATACTTATGTTTAAAAGCTAATTTTTATCTTCAGCGATACGATAACAGAAACTTTATCATTGTGCCAGCACTTTTGACAGGGGCCGCAATATAGGCAGGCCATCAATATGAGATCGAGCCACTGCCTCTGAGCGTGACGCTGGTGCAGGATCTCTCCACGGCTCTTGTGGAGGGAACCAGGCACCTTTGAGGATCGTTCCTCTCCTCCTTTAGCGAGGGGTAGGAGGAGGCAGTGACGATCTGAGTGGTTTCTCTTTTTAAAATTAATATCATGAATGGGTCAAGTAGAAAGCAATTGATGTCACTGGTGGCACAGGATTTTTTTTTAAAAGTGAATATCGCAGTATGTGTACATAGTTTTATTCTAATACACGCAACCAAGCGTTTCCACCAAACTTTGTTTTCTTTTTCTGAATTCAACTGCCAACTATACTTAACAAAAAACTTGAACAAAAAAGAGCATCCAATGACCCAAAAACAAAAACAAAAATATGGCCAATTGTCTGAACTCGGTTTTTGGGACCTCTCCACGGTGATCCTCATCCGCATGATGGCACTTTGTGTCATCGGGTGTTTATCGCTTGTGTGATGTCCTGGTGGGGTAGAAAGTCAAGTCAAGTCATATGGACTAATGGCTGAACGCAGTTTCTGGGACCTCTCCACGGTGATCCTTATCAGCATGGTGGCACTTTGTGTGCTAGGGTGTTTATCGCTTGTGTGATGTCCTGGTGGGGTACAAGTAGATAGACAGTGCCAGCATTTTTTAAAGACACTTTGCAGTGAATACCCCGGCATTACGAAGCGCGTTCACTATGCCTAAGCCACAAATGCTGTCTTTGGTGAGTACCAACACCTTTTTAGATACCTGGGTTCCTTAGTGCAAACCGGCAAATCTAGAATCCAATGATGATGAATTATTAAATTAACATTATAGCCATTCTGCAGAGAGACCGAACCTTGTGGAATAAAACGCGAAGCAGTTGAATCATCCCTTTTGCCGAGATTATGTAGTTTACAGCCATTCTCTTATTCCACCACAAAACTACAGTCCAGATGGAATGGAATCAGGTTTATTATGGCTGACATCAAAACCCCTCCCTCACAACATTTTCTACTGCACGTATTTCTTCTGTGTTCACCCTAAAAAGGATGGTTGTCACGTTGTGTTGTTATATGCAAAAGGCTGCAATAGTTGTGCTTTTAGGCCATACCACATCCAATTTCAACAAAACTTAAATTTGTCGCCTTCTACGACATGCTTGTTAGGGGTGCCAATTTGTCTTGCATTGGTTTCAACAGTGGTTCTCACAGCTTACCATTCAGTAAGCAATGTCAAACTACTTAACATAAAGTTTGCCTGGGGGAACGACAATAGCTCCCCCCCCCCCCCCAATGCTGGAGTTGGTTCTGCAACGTCCTATAAAAAATACACAACTAACTTTGTTGGGAGGCAGTGGGTCTCTACCCCCCCCCCCCCACCCCCCAAAAAAAGAGTTCCCGGAACTCACACAGACATAACATGACACACACAAAAAGAGGAAGTAAAACAAAATTAGATTTGGGAGCCGGGGGGTGGGGGCAGTCTCTATAAAATGGTAATCGAATAGAATTATAACAGTTTTATTATACATGTTTATATTCTTGAATCAGATTATTACAGTTTTACTAAACATTCCTAGAGTATGTCTCCAAAGCATTCAAATCGATGTCATTTCAGTATCCATAGTGATTCGTTTCCTAAGCATTGTGTTTAGTGAATGGTTGTCTTATTTTGATTATGTCTGTTTTGTCGTTACCATGGTGTTAATAAAAAAAAATATATTTTAGCTGGGCATTTTAGCCAACAGTTCAGAGCCGCCCAGTTGAGAGGTCTGCCACTGCCCATTCTGTGGATAGCTGAGTACTTCACTCTGGATGGAGAAGGCATCCGATGGGGAAGATTTTATAGACAGGCCGGCTGGTATTCACACATTATACTTTGGTATGTACAACCTTTCATTTGCATTATTTTTACCTATTAGGGAAACAAAGAATAAGAACATTGTAAACTATCAAGCATGACTTAAGACTCGCCATAGAATGGCCGATGTGAGAGAGTTCACTTTTTCACTAGACAGTTTTGTTTGGCTGAAAAAAACCAAACACGAATCAACCATAAAGATTTGTATGAAGACTTTTTGGTACAAGTTGTTTGACGCTACGTTTCATTGGAAGATGAAAGGTAGAAAATTATTATTATTATGAAAGAAAAGAAAATGTGGAAGAAGAAAAAGGAGCAGAAGAAGAAGAAGGAGGGGGAGGAACAGAAGAAGAAGGAGGAGCAGACGAAGAAGAAGGGGGAGCAAAAGAAGAAGAAGGAGGAGCAGAAGAAGAAGAAGGGGGAGCAAAAGAAGAAGAAGGAGGAGCAGAAGAAGAAGAAGAAGGAGGAGCAGAACAAGAAGAAGAAGGAGGAGCAGAAGAAGAAAAAGATGGAGGAGCTAAAGAAGAAGGAGGAGCAGAAGAAGAAAAAGATGGAGGAGCTGAAGAAGAAGGAGGAGCAGAAGAAGAAGGGGGAGCAAAAGAAGAAGAAGGAGGAGCAGAACAAGAAGAAGAAGGAGGAGCAGAAGAAGAAAAAGATGGAGGAGCTGAAGAAGAAGGAGGAGCAGAAGAAGAAGGGGGAGCAAAAGAAGAAGAAGGAGGAGCAGAACAAGAAGAAGAAGGAGGAGCAGAAGAAGAAAAAGATGGAGGAGCTGAAGAAGAAGGAGGAGCTGAAGAAGAAGGAGGAGCAGAAGAAGAAAAAGATGGAGGGGCAGAAGAAGAAGGAGGAGCAGAAGAAGAAAAAGATGGAGGAGCTGAAGAAGAAGAAGAAGCAGAAGAAGAAAAAGGCAGAGGAGGAGGAGAAGGATGCTACATCAAATTATCATAATTATAATAAAAACTTCCTGTAGGTCCTGGGGCCCTAGTGTGTGTGGGGGGAGGGGGGGGGTGTGATTGGGTATGTGCACGTATGTCTGTGGGTGGGGGGAGGAGGGGGGTATACCAACTGCACCCTGACAAGCATGTTGTAAGAGTTGACTAATTAGGGGTTTCCTTAGTTGTCTTGCCTAGGAGGCAAAGAACCAACAGTCTGCATACAAAAAAGCCAGATTTTGAAAACCCTGTGCCTGCAAAACTCAAGTTTTCGAACAAGACAAAAGTTAAGACATGCACAGACAACAAGAACTTTACTTTCCGCAAGAATGTACAGCGGGTGTACGTGAAGAAGAAAAATGTAATGAAAACTTTACTTAAATTATAGTAGCCAGGAAATGTGGTATTTTTTTTTTCATGATATAAATAATATTCACAGGTTGGCTTTCCCACTGTGGATACTTTCCAACATTCTGTTCTTTGTCTTGCTGCGTTACGGAGCATACTTTCTGGCACTCACTGGTCTGGCCATGATTACATCAAATATTATTTGGGCTACATTGCGGAATCCACTGGACTTAAGGATTCCTTTCACAGCTCATGATGTCTTAGATTTTTCTTATGGTAGCTCGTTCTGGGTTTGTCTTGTAACAGGTAAAGATGTCAAATATTCATGTTGTTTTTATGTCAGCATTATCCCTCTCTCTCTCTCTCTCTCTCTCTCTCTCTCTCTCTCTCTCTCTCTCTCTCTCTCTCTCTCTCATGCATGCACTCATGAATGCAGGCATATATGTGTGTGCTCGCACACATGTACATATGCATCTGAACACACATACATATTTGTCCACAACCTTGAGCTGTAACACAATAACCTAGTGCTTTCATTTACCGAATACACACATTCACTCACCCAACACATTTATACACACTAACCTAAGATGCACACACACATACGCATTCATTCAGCCCACATATGCAGCAAACAAATGCACATATTAACTTAACACACACACAATAATCCATGCAAACCCTCATCAAGTACACACTACTACTGAATGCAGCTAATCTCTCTCTCTCTGACCCAAAGATCTTGAGTTTGAAACCGTACATTTTTTTCTTTTTCAAAAATAACCTTTGCTATCAAGCAGACCCAGCCTAAAATGCGTATCAGGTAAAGTCCTGGGAAGTAAAGGTGACAGGCATTATATTGACTAAATTACACATTGAGGAAAAAGTGGTCGATAAAATAAGTCTAGTTTCATATGCCTATGTGCCACTGGTGCAAAAACAGTCTAAAAAGAAACAAGGGGGTCAACCTTGCAGCAATACTGGTTGGACAATGTAAGATTATCTTTATATTCTTAGTACAATATCTATCTTAATCAAAACCCAAAAAGTGTAAACAAAGCAATATTTAACACAATAATACAAATTACATACTTGTCTTTAAAAAATAATTACTCAATATATAAAATAACAAATATTTATTCTGAGAACTCGACGAACACTGAATACCCCAGTTTTAAATGTAGGGGTTCAACGGGACCTTTTAAAAATATAAATTACTACTACTACTGGTTGGTAGACAAGCACTATGCCAGCACTGCTGTCATAAACAGTATCATCATTTTGGGAGCTATATTGAAAAGTAAATAGGGCTAGCCCCTTATTTTATAGCCAAACAGCGGTGGTTGATGTGGTCAGCATCACACCGGGAGCCATATTATGAGAATTAAAAAAACAGTGAAACGTTGTAATAAATGGAAAGCTATATGGAATCAGAAAGAGAAATTCTTGGTCAGCTTACATTATGACATGAACAAGTTTGAGCACAGAAATATATGCATTCTATAGAAAAATCATGAGATGCAGACAAGTATGATCATTCACATCGTGTAGAATGATGGTAATGGCCATTGTTGCCACTTTTCTTTGACAAAAAACATCCAAAACTTAGTCAAAAAATTATCTAAAAACATCTACATTTGCGTAGAAAACATCTAGAAAAAACATTCAAATGGAAAGAGTCACAAATTACATAGCAATTGATATGACTTACCCTATAGAATCATGTCCTCATATTTACTGGTCTGCCTTACAAGATCTACAGGATAAACTTAGCTTGGATGATGAAGTTGAAGCTTCAGATCCAAAATGACTCTGGTATGCTTTAGCTGTTCCCATTTCTTTTAATACCCAACCAGGGAGCTGATAAGTGGAACAGCCTTTTCATACTCTTATCAGGGTGAATTTTATTGTCCAGATAGCATTTAAGAGGTCAAATTTCATCGTTTCTTAGGTTAGATTTGATAAATTCACTCCAAATGAAAAGAATCTAGAAAACATCTACCATCTAAACGTTAAAAACGCCATCTAAATGCAAAAAACATCTAAATCTGGATGTAAAACATCTAAAGTGGCAACACTGGTAATGGCAAAGAAAATGAGGATTTTATAAGACTGCTTTCTAGTCTCCTAATTGTGTTTGATTGGAATGCTGATTTATTCTAGCAGAAAGTTTTGGTTATTCATCCACTTCTTGACTTCAGTCATGTTCCAGAACCTGCGTTTTGCATGTAAATCCATTTTACAGATCTGGCTTATTTGTAACTCACCTGCACAGTCGTGGCGACAGCACTAGCCATGCTGCCATAAATCCTCAGGCTAAAAGACCCCCCCCCCCTCCCCTCCCCCGACCCAGGCCTACATGCAAAAGTGTTATAATAAAGGTGTTAATTGGCTGTCTTTTGTGTGGTTTATGTGCAGACTGTTTGCCCCTTCGCCTCTCAGACAGATACCCTCCGATTTCAGAGAAAAAAATCCCTAATTTGTGGCCCTTTATGACAGGCTTATAAGGGAAGCAGTGGGTATATACCTACCTCAGATGGGGACCAGAACCGAAGGGGGAATGTCAGGTACTGATGAATTGTCATTTTATTTTTATGATAGGAATAATTTGCATTGTCTTGGGAATCATCATATTTTTGGTGGACAAGCTGTGGCCTACCCATGCTGCTGTGTTCTTTGGTGTAGATGTTCTTCAGGACTCAGAGAATATTCTTGTTGAAGGTCTGTATGATAACTAAACATGGAGCTCAGTTGTTATTGATAATGATGATATAATGATACCAATAACACCAATAGAAAATCTGTTTAGCTATGTCAACTGTGTGGAGTAACTGTTATGTCTGTGTAATCTGAACTTGGTCAGGTTTTTTTTTTTTTTTTTAGTTTAAAAATATTCACTATAAACAATGTATTTCACGTATTAAAGACAAAAAGTAAAGGACCTTTTCTACGCCTTTAGGCGAATAGGGCCTATAGGGCCTGCACCTGGTACCCACTCAAACAGGTAAAATATCCGGTTAAAATGGACGCTAGACAGCGGCGCTGTTCGGAGCGGAGGCAAATTTTTTGCTTCTGCCGGACGGTGGCCGAAGTATTTTTGCTCCATTTGTAGACTGGATATAGTTTCGTCGCCCAGCTTCTGAGTTGAATGCATGACGTGACCCTGTGAGCTGTGGATTGCATTTGGAATGTTTTTTCGACTGTGACCAACGTGGTGTGAATTGTAGATTCAAAAAATGGCGCGATGCCGGTCGTGCAATGCTGGCGGGACCCGTATTAAAATTGATCGCCCGGGCAACTGCTGATCTGTTGGCGACAAGTTCTGCTATCATCAATGATGAACTACATTTCTAATGTTGGACTGTTTGTGTTAGCACTTCGGATGGCTACCATATGCTTTAATGCGAGTGTATGCTAGATATGCTGAGACAGCAGTCTGTCAATCTTTCCACAAGGGACTGTGATAAACATTCTGGGTGTTTTTCGCTGGCACAGGAGCGGAGCAAAGATGGGGCGACCCGTTTGCTATGAAGCTGAAACTAAGACTACCAGACTACCAGACTACCCACTCAAGGCTGGGTCTACCTGGGAGCCAAGGTCATTTTTTAAAAGAGCGAACCCACTTCCTTCCGATCTGCAGGCGATCGTCTAGCCGATAATTTGGCGTATTAGCAATATAATATACAAAGTCCAGTCACAAAAGTGCGCAAGCAGCCAGGTAGTCACCTGTGGGGGAAGAGGTAGATGGTGTAATAGCCAGTTAATAGGTCACATACAGAGTTAGCAAAAACGTGTATACACAATTAAACAGCTGTAATTTTTTGACATCTTCCGAAGTTAGATCGAGTTACAGTAGCACAAGCTTGAAGTCATTTCAAGGTTTAAAAAGAGGCTCAACTTCATTGCACCATATTTCAGCCAATGATGATCTCCAGAGATCTTCATAAAAACTGCACTCATGATCTGAACAACGCAGTTGCAAAATGAACCCATAAACTTCAGGGAACAAGGCAAGTCGTGTAACAATTAGGCAAAATTAAATATGATCTTTTCACAAAAGATATTGTTACTCCTATGTTACTCAAACACATATGTACATGGCAGACAGTCAAAATGGTTCAGTAAACATAATCAAAATGGCCAAGGCGCGATTGCCTTTTGAGGATTGCAAGACAGTTCTAAAGTGCTATTTTGAATTTGAGAATGCCTTCGAAGTTCAGTAACAATGGAGGCATGAGTTTGCATTTTGGCCAATAACATGCCTGACTACTGCATGAATACATGTTACATTTGAAGCAGATGGTACCATATGTGATGTGCACAAGGAAAATTCCCAAAGGCCTTGTATGACAAAATTTTCACTTTCTTAAGCAGGATGTTGGGATAGTTTGACCATGCAACTAAATGTTGTCTTTGTGACATTTTTTTTAAATTTCTACATTTGTGACAGAAGAAGAAGAGCCCACAACAGTAGTTGGAACGCCAGAGGATGGCAGTAGCAAACGAGAGAGCAATGGTTCTACAGATTATGATGACGACCTGTACAATCCACCTCCACCAGCACTGGTATGAATCGTTTATGAATACTTCAACCCTTTGGAGACGGAGCATTTTTTTTTTTTTAGTTTCAGTTCCAAAATGGCGAAGCTTTCAGAGAAAAATTCTTTTAGTTTACACTCAAAAAGTTATTTTAAAAAAAGCCAGTAATTAACATGTATAAAACTATACATAATCGGGTAGGAAATTGAATGGACTAACAGAATATGGATGAATCAAACTGAAATCTAAACATTTATTAAATTAACTACTATTATTTGCATAATATATGCAGGCATGTTTTTTTTTTTTTTTTTTTTTTTCTGTAACTTGGGATTAAACATGACTAACCTGAAAAATTTGGGTGAGTTTTTTTTATGGATGAAATTTGAATAAGTCCTAAGTCTTGTGTTTTGGGGAAATAAGAACCGATGAGGCTGTTCAGACACTTCTGACACATCTTTCTACTAATTTTCATGCCTTCTGCTACGCTTCGGTTTCTATGACGCAACAGGCCTTTTAACCGTCGTTGGGCACAGGTATACCCACACACACAAAATCACTGTAACATTATAGAACACATCAATTTTTTTCAAAAGCCGCCATTAAACAACCCACACATGCAAGAAATGCGAAAAGCAATCTGATTGGCAGGTACAAAAACCTGCCAGCCAATCTCAAGGCTTGTATTACACAGTGCCGACCCATCAGCCGGGTCGTCTTTTTGGCTACTTGCGCTGGGCCGATATTTCGGCCGCGTCCTCTCCAGAGGGTTAACATTATGTCAAAAAATGGAAACACATTTTAACTGGTTCACTAGAAATCAACACACCATACAGCTCTTGATCACTCTATATATGGTATACCTTGCTCAACTTTTCTTCCCAAAATGAATCAGCTAAACTCATTTAGACTGAACAATTCTTACTTAAAATACACATACTTTGGGATAGAGATTACCAAAATAACAATTGCCTTGTAATGAAAAGAGTTGAACAGTTAAAAGCATTAATGTTTTTTTTAAAGTTAGATTGAATTACATTATGATGTTCTCTCCCCCCACCCCAAAAAATTACTTACATTATTTGGCTCCCTGTGTTGGTTCCAGAGGTTCCATTTTGGAGAATACAAAATAGACCTACTGACACCCCCCCCCTCTCCCCCTCCCCCCTAAGAACGCCGTAGGAGGCAATAAATTAGGGATGTTCTCATCCAAGTCAGTATGCATGTGCCTGAGAGGCAAGGAACCAACAGTCTGCATAAAAACAAGCCAGATCTATAATATGGAAGTTTATGCAACACTTTGGATCAAGACCAAAGACTAGGATTGGACGAACAACCAGAACTTTGTGCTGGAATTTACAGCCAGTGAATGTTGACAAGAAAAAGATAAGTTTGTAAAACGTTAAGTTCCCTTTTCCTAACTCTGGCACACAGTGAATAGAGTGCCAGCCTATTTTTTTTTTTTTTTACACCAGCGAACACCTTGAGGGTATTTTAAGTATATTTTCTCTTGATACAGTGTAGTTTGTTTTGTTCTGCCCAAAGGCTCTTCGTGAGTGATTTATCATTTCATTTTATACCTTCTATTTTGCAAAGATCAGTAAATGAATGTCTGTATTACATCGCTATTTAACTGGCGGCCCGCGAGCCACATTTGGCCCGTGAAGGTATAGCTAGTGACCTGCTGATCTTTGTCAATTGCATTGTAATAATGAGGTTTTCTATGCTTTGGATCGGGTTTCTGGCCCGTGACGATCTCGATTTTCAAAATTGTGGCCCCTGAGAAGACTTAGTTGAATAGCCCTGTATAGTATATTAGTAACTTTTAAAGTTTCCTGTTTCTACTCCATACTGCAGTACTGATTTGACAGTAGAGATAGATACTCTAAGTTCAGTAAATGTTATCAGAAATGTTGGTTGCTCTTTCTCCTAATTTCTGGACAAAACTACTAGTTAATAATGGAACTTTGAAGTGTACTAATATCAACCTCTTTTACAGTCACCCACAGTTCCCGATGCAGCGAGACCATATGCAATAAAACCCCCAGGAGGGAGGTCATATCGTACATCTGAACATCGACTAACAAAGAGACTTCAGCGACCACGACGCAGAGAACCACCACCTATTCCACAACGGGCTACTGTAGCAGATGATGATGATGATTATTACCAGAATGCTCCCGCTAAGAGAGAACCAAAGGGCGCAGCTAAGCATGTGTCCATAGGCAACAGGGAGAGCTTGGCAGAGGAGACTTTTGACAATGCACAGCCTGCTACCATTGAGTAAGTGCTGGATTGTTATAGCATATTTATTTTTGTTGTGGGTACTAGGGTATGTACAGTTTGGGGAGCTTTCAGGTTACGTCACCTATGATGTGGTTCAATATTATACTGGCAAACTTTATTTTCTAAGCCAGACTTTACTTTCAAAGCCATTGCCTGGTAGGATTTTAGGCTGGGGTGTTTTTTGCGTGGGTGTTGTGCACAGGGTTAGCGCTTTATTCGTACTGCATGCAGATCTGGGTTTTTAACACTCTCACAGGCTTTAAGTGTTAGTGAAGTTTTGGGTAAGTCTGTTTCAGCTAAATTAATCTTGTGCTTAGGCTAAACAAATCTTGACTAGTCTGTTTCTGATTTGACTAACTGTGACACATGACATGTGCCATGTCGGTTAGTGTAGGCTATTGTGTTTCGCCATCTCACACAATCGCCAGGATCATGGATCAGTTCAAAGTTTTTGTCTCATCCCATCCATCTGACTAGTCATCTAGGTATTAATGTCTTTGCTTTCCTCTTACTCTCTTTCTATCAAGTTTGCCAGTTGTTACAAAGTTCTTAAGTCAATTCCTTCTCACAATATGTCAAGAAAACATTGACTGAGTGTAATTGTTCTAATATGTTTACGACTTTCATCTGTCTCAAAAAGGACTGCTTCATTTGTTTGATTTTTTTGAAAAATATTTCCATATTCTGTGCATTCTTCCCAGAAGAATACCTCTGCGACGAGTAAATGTTTTTCAACTTATCTGCGTATTGTCCATGTTTCTCATGCATAAAACAACACCGGTTCTACATAAGACCTTAAACTCTTTTTCTCACTGCAAGTGACATCTTATTATAGCCATGATGTCTAGCCACTACATCACCGCAGCTTCCTAGAATCTCAGTGCACATGATAAAATATCTCACATAATTTCACTTCACATGAATATTTCATTGAATGACTTTTTCATTTACATAATTTTGGTTTAACTTGTGCTCAGTATAATTTGTTTCTATTTAACTGATTTTTTACTTTTTGTTTTTCAGAATGACTAATTTTGAGAGCTATTAGTTCAGAGGCAGTGACAAACAACTGGACATAAAAAACAGCCAACAAATGCTGGGTTTGGTTATGTGTGTCCAGTAAAACTAACTGTAACTGTAACTAACTGTTTTTTGGATTTTGTTTTTTAATTTTTAAATTAGATATGTAATAAAGGAAAACAAGAAGTGGAATTGTATAGTTTTAGTCTGCCATTTAAAGTACTTTTAATGTTCAGTTAAATATTACATTCATTGAAAATGTATGTTTTACATATATATATCCTACTTTCAATACATTTGAGCTAAAATGTTAAGCCATAATATATTGTACAGGGGGAAAGTCAATAATAAATTGAAGTCACTGTTGAAGTCACAGTTGAAGTCACAAATAGTTATGGTATGTCAGAAAAATGTAGTGTGTGGTTTCTAAAGATGTCATTAGGTGACAGCAACATCCACTTTATGTCTCTGTTCGTTAGGTGGCACAAGGTGTTGCATGCGCATTCGCAACACAGAAACAAAATTGCGACTGTACTTACGGAGTGTACCCTCAAAGAACAACATGCTGTTGTGCATTTTTGTATGTGTGCAAAAGTGTTGCCTGCAAAGGACATTCATAAGGAAATACTTCCTGTTTATGCTGACAAATGTTCATCCCGTAAAGCGGTGCATAGGTGGGTACCCAGACAATTGAGGGACGAACAAAAAAAAGAACCAATTAGGCCTGTCCTTAGAGCACCTTTGTCGATGCGCAGATGAAGGAGAAGACATGCTGAAAACATTGTTGCTGGGGACGAATCATGGGTGGATCACAACCAGCCCAAATCAAAGTGTGCTTCAATGCAATTGAAACATCCTTCTTGGCCTTGTGTTCAAAAATTCAAGGTTACACCATCTGCAGGGAAGGTTATGCTAATAGTGTTCTAGGATTGTCATGCAGTGCTTTCAACCAATAATAATAATAATAAAAGGTGGAAATATAAATGCTGATTCATACTGTAAAGTTATATCGATGCTTCATAATGCAATTTGAAAAAAACATCTAGGCCTGCTGACTAGAGGTATACAGCTCTTTCATCACAATGCCAGACCACATACGGCTCGGTTAATTCAGGAGAAAATAAACCATCTAGGGCGGGGACTTCTGGGACATTCACCTTACAGCCCCGACTTAGAGCCTAGCGATTTCCACCTATTTAGTCTACTGAAAACCATTTTGCGAATGATGCAGAAGTTAAATGTGAAGTGAAAATGTAGTTTAGAAAACAGAACATGCAGCTCTATGCAGCAGGTTTGGGAGAATGATAAAAGGATGGGACAAGTGCATCAATGTTGGTGGAAATCATTTTGAAAAATAAAGGGACAGTGTATATGTAAAAATAAATGGTTTTCAAGTTGTTATTGTCTATAGTATTTTTTTTAACAACCATTTGTGACTTACTTATTGACTTTAACTCGTATGTGTAACATTGCAGTTGAAGACAACTTTTGAGATTTTATCACAGACTAGGCCCAGTTGGCATATAACTAATTTCTTTGTTTGTGGTCTACGATTCTACACTTTTATCTATTCTTCTTGCTTTTGTCGCCAAATGGAGCAGAGGCCTCCAACTATCCCACACCTAAGTTTTCACATCTGTAGATTTGTTTATAATTGTTTTCTCAGTCTGGGTTCTAGGACTCCATTTTGTGGAAGGGGGGAGAGGGGGGGGGGGGTGATAGACTCAATGCAACCTAACAAGCATGGCGAACAAGGTGACTAATAAGGCTTTGCTGAAATCAGATGTCTTAGGCCGAAAGATGCAGATATCGCAGCCAAGCTGTAAACCAAATACAAAGTGTCAACCACCCTTCTAAGGACAAATTCAGAAGATAAATTTAATCATTCACATCATGCTTATCTGACATTGTATGTCATATCCTTAAAACATATTTTAACATCAGCTTCCATAGGGGCTTGAAGTAAACTATTAAACTCTTTTAGTACCAAACAATACATCATATGTTTCTTGGTTCTTCCAAAGATAAAATAATGTTTTTATTTTACTGTTTTCTATTTTTGCTATTAAAGACACATATTTAATTCACCCTCTGTATCTGAATTACTGTAACTCCTTTTGTCTCACAATGTCAGCTCCCTCAAACTTAAGAATTCCCTGTTTCAAAGCTTGAGTCCATGAGATAGAATGAGCTAAGTAAAAAACAGCATGGGACTGAAATATTTAAGAAACTGTCTTATGTTTAGTTTTAGTCGAGGTTTCAGCTTCACTGCAATCGGGTCCTCATTAATTGCTCTATTCCTGTGCCAGTGCAAATCAAATGAAATGTCCCTCACTGTCTCATTTGAAAAACTGGTGAACAAACAATTAGTCCCGGAACAATCTAGAAATATGCGCATGCAGTAATTGCATATAGCAGTTGCTAGAGGCGCGAAAGCAAACAGTCGCCACCAGAAATGCAGTTTGTTGTTGATGGAAATAGTCGGGCACGATAAGTTGGCTACACACACGTAGAATTGCTACATAAAGTATTTCACCAGCTCACACATAAACCGACTACCAGCCATATTGAATACCACGACACAACGTCAGCACAAATAAAAAGCATGTCTTAAGCTGTTTACATCTATAAGTACATCAAAACTTGTTTTGACCTTATGACTACATTTTGATTTTGCAGCATCCAGGTCAATTTCATTTTGTCTTTTGTTTTCTTTGATAATTATCTGTATTTGTTACTTTTGCATTTCTGCTTCCACTATTATTAAAAATGTGTGATTGTCATAAGGTTTAGTTTTGATTTTGGCATTTTGTTGGTGTGTTTATCTAATATATGCATTGGATGCTGGATGACAAATCACACAAAACAATAACTAGCACTAAATCTTACTGATAATTTAAGAACAAGTACAGACGTTTAAGTACCGAGCCACATGGATAACACTGTATGAAAGATGTAACACAGTGGTAAAGAAATGAATGAGACAGGCAAAACGACATTTTAAAGAATGAAGAATACCTTATGCAATAAATCTGTGTCACTGAAGGATTAGAAAACAAAATTGTTGCTTGCTATATATAACCATTTTTAACACATGGCTGGGACTCTTACGTCATGTAAAACAGCTCGACAGGATGATGATGTGAATCTCGGACAGTGAGTAAACAAGCAAAAAAAAAAATAGTTTTACAAAAGAATCCTTGGGCATCCAAAATGAAAACGGCTCTGAGACTCAAAGACAACTTATTGCCCATGAAAAAGAGGCAGTCATAACTTTATGATCGCATTATGAAGAGACAAGTTGTGAAAACTGGAAAGATTTATAGAAAGAGAGACAGAGGAAGACACACCAAGAGAAGATTCTTGACTATCTTTTGTCATAGCTTAGAAAGAGGTCAGCACACTGTTACATGCTCTTTGCAAGCGTATTATGTGAAGAAGTATGATAACCAATGTCAGCTGACATAGCACTTGAAGTTTGAAGCTTGAACGACGGTTCAACATCATGGCACACGGGTAGTAACACATAAGTGCCTCGTTCTTTCTTCTAACTCAAGTCTGAGTCCGAAGAAGCTCAGCACAGTGCACAAGCTCTGTAGCACCGGTGAGGATTCTGAAATACTTTGGGTAGATTTTAAACTCCAAATTTTGCACGGGCAGTGCTGTTAGTCTACACTTCTTGATTTCCAACTGACTGTTTTTTTTTTTACGTGCGCAGCAGTGCACACGGGTGTATTATCCTACTACCCAGAGACCAGGGGGAAATACTAGAAGTCCAAGTCAACGTGAAAAAATCCTAGCCCTTTCTGGGGACTCAACCCAGAACCTCTAGCACTCGTGGCAGACACCATTCCTCGAGACCACGCAACCACCTGACATAGCACTTGATAATGATTAAATCATACTGGTAAATCCCAGTGTGGGTTTTGGGACCCCATTGGGGGTAGGGGGGGGGGAGTAGACCAATACCACCACCAAGCATATCATACTCAACACTCAAGTTCAAGAACAACAAGTCCAAAGTGGATGAACAACTAGGACTTTCCAACAGTTTACAGCCAGTCAAGGCTAAGAAGAAGATATTTGTATCAACTGTGAAAATCTAAAAATAAATTTAATCAAGACAAATGTTTGATCTCATCTTAAGAATAACATTGCTTCACAGCCAGCAAACTCCACAAATGGAGTAAAGAATAAAATGGAATACATTTCGCTGGGCAAAGACAAATTTATGGGGACTCATACGGTGACCTCTTTAGTTATTCTTACATTAAAGCTACCAGCAAATTATGGCTGAAATTTTTTTTTATCCACCCAGCCAACCATAAAACGCACGCACGCACAAACAAATGTTTCAGTAAATATATTCATATTCTGACCTTCTCAATGGGCATGCACAAACAAAATCAAAAGCATTAACTATACTTCTTGGGTTAAATCACAGCAATTGTGCCAGTTTGTTAAAGCACCACTTACAATGAATGGGACCTGACAGAAATGTCTTGTCTGTGGCTCCTCGGGGCAAAGGCTGAACACCTCAAGGATGAAAATGAAACAGATACACATCTTAGAAGCCCCTTTTAACCGTGTAACACAGTTATGCTGCCCCCCCTCCCACCATCAGGGTTACAAAGTAACCTGCAGACCTAGGTGGGTAGGCAGGCATGCGCTATAGCTACACCTGCTTTTTTTCACTCAGTCAGCCAGGTGCCATCTCCACAATAAAGGTTGGCTGCAATGGATCTCTGACATACTTTATCTCTTGCCTAGGCTGTAAACTCTCTCAGACTCTGTCCACCTCTTGATGTCTTCCTGCCACCCCACACTTGTAAAGTTGTCTACCTCTTGTCCTCAGCTTTTCCCTCCAATATGCTTTTTTAAAAAGTGTCTTATGTCTTTTAATGTGGTCAAAGTATTTTAACAATAATTCTGCAAATGGCACCAATACCAAGAAACATAAATCAATAGAAACCAAAAGAGCACTCGATGACAAAATCTTTTTGCCAATCCTGTGTTATCAATGCCAGACCTGGACGATGACAGAAAAAGAGAAAACAAAATTACAACTGAAATGTGATTCCTGCAAAGGGTTCTTAATATAAGATCAGAAACTATGAAATCCGAAGAAAAATCTGGGTAACAGTAGCTCTGGATTTTATTAGATGACAACAAGTGAAAAGGTTTGGCCCTATAACGAGGATGTCAGCAGACAGTATACCACAGCAAGCAATGATGTACAAAACCAGGCAGGAAGCAAAGAAGAGGCCGACCATGCAAGCGTGAGGCCCTGGGAATCCCAGCTTACAAAGCACACAACGGGCTCTTTCCAGTAAATTATACTTCACTTCGACATCGCAAGGTACCAGGTGATCAAGATGAGATGAGGTATTTAATTCTCTTTTCATTCGTAGACTTTCCATATTTCTGTATTGGATTCCCCCCCCTCCCCCCCCCCCCCCCCATCCTCTCATGAAATATGACCTACTTGATATTTTGTTACACACAGAAAATCAGTATTTAATCCTCTGGAGACGACGTGGCCGAAATATGGGCCCAACACAAAGCAACCAAAAAGACGAATGGGCCGATCGAGCAGCCCTGTGTAATACAAGCCTTGAGATTGGCTGACAGGTTTTTAAATCAGCCAATCAAATTGATTCTTGCATTTCTTGCACATATTGGCTGTTTTGACGGCTTTTGAGAAAGTTTGACATGTTCTGTATTTTACAGCTAATTCTTTAGTGTGGTTACAGCAACTGAAACATAGCAGAAGGCATACAAATGAGTAGAACAATGTGTCAGAAGTATCTGAACGGCCTCCACGGGCCTTATTTCCCCAAAACACAAGTCTTAGGACTTATTCAACCTTCATCCATAAAAGAAATTCACCATCATTTTTCAGGTTAGTCAAGTTTGTTTCCAAGTTAAAAAAAAAAAAAATGCATGCAAAAATTATGCAAATCATAATACTTAATTTGAATAAATGTTGAGATTTCAGTTTGATTCATACATCAGGAATCAGCAAAATTTACCAATCAATTTCAAGGCTTTTCAAGTCCCTTTTCAAGGTATCCTGAGTTTTTTTTTTTTTTTTCAAGGTTGTCTCGGAGTAATACTGAAACAAGGTATTTTTGCCTTGTTCAATGGTGTACTGAGCACATAAGGTACTTCACTAATGCACACATATGTGGGTATACCAGCACATATATAGTATTTTTACATTTTTTGTAGACTCGGTGGTAAAGGGGAGCAAACTGAAGTCATGTCTGTTCTGGACCTGGTACCTGAAAGGGGAAAGGGAGGGGGGAGACAGATGCTGAGGTAGATTGGGAGAGACAGTGTAAAGATGGACAAATGAGAATAGAGGAAAAAAGGGAAAAAGAGACGGGGAAGGAGGAGAAAAATATGACAAAGAGAGAAAGGGATGAAAACATGATGAGGGAGAGTGGGAGAGAGAGAGAGAAAAAACAAAGAAGGAATGCAGGTAAAGAGATGGGCGGATGAAAAGAGAAGGAAGAAGGGAAAGAAACAGAGATAGGGAAGGAGGGAAAAATATGACAAAGAGAGCTGGAGGGAGGGAGAGAGACGGGACAAGGAGAGGGGAGATGCAAGCAGAGAAAGATGTAGACAGAAAGAAGGGAGAGACAGAGGGAAAATATAGAGAAGCAAACATACAAAGGGAGAGAACCAAAGAAAGAGAAAAAAAGACAGAGCAGGAGAATGGGAGGGAGGTATACAAAAAGGAAGGGGTGGAGAGAGGAAAACAGACATAAAGCAAGAGAAAGATAGATGGGGAAGGAAGGCAGTGACAAACACAGATAAGGAGAGAGGGGCAGGTAGGGAGACAAGACAGAGAGTAAAAATATGCCAGAATTGCTAACCATTATAACAACACACCAAAAGCACCAGGTTCATGCTAAAACCCCACTCACTCCCTTAACCATAACACAACCTCATATGTACTTGACACAACCCCTAGGAAAAGACAGTTATAGGGCAGCACATCAAATGTAGAAAAATAAGAAAAAACTGGGGCGGAAGGGGGGAGGAGGAAAGGGAAGAATGAGAGAGAGGAGAGGGTAAGGAAATTTAGAGAAAATGAGACAGGATGGAGAGGAGACAAAGAAGACAGTGGGCAGGAGGGAGGGAAGACAGGGAGCAGGAGGGAGAGCAAGACAGAACAGAGTAAGGATAGGAAGAGAGAAAGGATGGAGAGCAGTTCAAAGGAAAGAAAAGGGGTGAGAGAAGAGCAGGAAGACATGGTTTGGGGGGGGGGGGGGGGGGGGTGGCGGTAAGAACACTGAGTGCCAAAAATAGAACTGGGAAATTTAAGTGAAGTCACTTTTCCTGTTCCCACCATCTCCCAATGTGAATGTAGCTGTGGTCCATAAACAACAGTGCTGACCCCTACTGTCCATGCTTGTCTGGGGTGTGGCTGCAATAGTTCCATTTCTTACACTCAAGGCTGGTGAACCTGAGAGCCAAGGTCATTTTTTTAAAGGAAAAAAAAAGTGGAGAGGGGGGGGGGGGGGGGGAGGGGGGAGGTCTTTCAACCCACTACTTGGGGAAAATAGAGCAGGATACCAAGAAAGATCAGTGGACCATTGGACTTGTTTTATTTCTGATTCTCTAAATACAGAAAAGAGAGGGGAGAGAAAGTGGTGGAATGTGGTGTAGAAGGTTGTGATTGAAAGGGGGAGACAGAGGAGATGAGAACAGGGGGGAGGGGAGGACTCTCAACCCACTACTTGTGGAAAATAGAGCAGAAAAACAAGAAAAAAAATCAGTGGACCAGTGGATTGGTTTTATTTTTGATTCACTAAATACAGAAAAGAGAGGGGAGAGAAAGTGGTGGAAGGTGGTGTAGAAGGCTGTGATTGAAAGGGGGAGACAGAGGAGGTGAGAACGGGGAGAGGGAGGGGGAGAGAATAAAGATTAAGGAAAGAAAGTGGGGACAGAGACAGGGAGAGAAAGAAAGGAGAAAAGAGATAGGATTAGATATAGAGGAAAGAAGATAGTAGGAAGTGGGTGCGGTACACCCCAGGTGTCATCAATTTGGGAGGAAATGGGGGGGGGGGGGACAAATGTGATTCTAACATTAAACATATATTTTATATGTGTGTATATATGTGTGTGGGGGGAGGGAGGGGAAGTGTTAGTCATGAAATGTTCTGCACTGGTCAAATTGAAGTATGGAGTCGGGGGGGGGGGGGTGGGGTGGGTGGGAGAAAGATGGGAGAGCGAGGGAGAGCGGCAAATACAAAAAGAAAGGAAGACATATAGGCAAAGAGTTTGGGACCAGTATAACAAAAAGTGGAGCAGGTAGGGAGACGGACAGAGGCCCGCTAACAAATGTAAGAGTGAGAGAAAAGAAAAGAAAAGCTATGGGAGGATTACACTGTTGATCGCCAAACACTGTAAAGATAAACTGGGCTAAAAATAGAACCGTGAAATCCAGTTGACCTTACTTTGCTTAGCCCCATCATCTCCCAAAGTAATCCTTGTTTCTAGAAAAAAAGCTCACAAGAAAAACATCGTCAGTTTACTGGCGCAACTTAAATTATAAAAAAAATAAATAAATAAACTAAGTTAGGAAAAACAAGTCATCTCAGTAAGGAGCCAGCAACAGACCAGTAGTGGTTGTCGTGCTGGTGGTGGTCGTGGTGGTGGTGGTGGTCGTGGTGGTCGTGGTGGTCGTGGTGGTCGTGGTGGTGGTGGTCGTCGTGGTGGTGGTGGTCGTCGTGGTGGTGGTCGTCGTGGTGGTGGTGGTGGTGGTTGTGGTGGTCGTCATGGTGGTGGTGGTCGTCGTGGTGGTGGTGGTGGTCGTGGTGGTCGTGGTGGTCGTGGTGGTGGTGGTGGTCGTCGTCGTTGTGGTGGTGGTGGTGGTCGTGGTGGTCGTGGTGGTGGTGGTGGTCGTGGTGGTGGTGGTGGTGGTCGTCGTGGTGGTGGTGGTGGTCGTGGTGGTGGTGGTCGTGGTGGTGGTGGTCGTGATGGTGGTGGTGGTTGTGGTGGTCGACATGGTGGTGGTGGTGGTCGTGGTGGTGGTGGTGGTGGTCGTGGTGGTGGTGGTGGTCGTGGTGGTAGTGGTGGTCGTCGTGGTGGTGGTGGTGGTGGTGGTGGTGTTGGTGGTCGTCGTTGTGGTGGTGGTGGAGGTGGTGGTGGTGGTGGTCGTGGTGGTCGTGGTCGTGGTGGTGGTGGTGGTCGTGGTGGTGGTGGTCGTCGTGGTGGTGGTGGTCGTGGTGGTGGTGGTCGTGGTGGTGGTGGTGGTCGTGGTGGTGGTGGTGGTGGTCGTGGTCGTGGTGGTGGTGGTCGTCGTGGTGGTGGTGGTGGTCGTGGTGGTGGTGGTGGTCGTCGTCGTGGTGGTGGTCGTGGTCGTGGTGGTGGTGGTCGTGGTGGTCGTGGTGGTGGTGGTGGTCGTCGTCGTGGTGGTGGTGGTGGTCGTGGTGGTGGTGGTGGTGGTGGTCGTCGTCGTGGTGGTGGTGGTGGTGGTGGTGGTCGTGTTGGTCGTGGTGGTAGTGGTGGTGGTCGTCGTGGTGGTGGTGGTGGTCGTGGTGGTGTGGTGTCGTCGTGGGTGGTGGTGGTGGTGATCGTGGTGGTGGTGGTGGTGGTGGTGGTGTGTGGTGGTGGGTGTGTGTGGTGGTCGTCGGGTGGTGGTGGGTGGTGGTCGTGGTGGTGGTGTGGTGGTCGTGGTGGTGGTGGTGTGTGGTCGTGGTGGTTGTGGTGGTGGTGGTGGTGGGTCGTGGTGGTGGTGTGGGTGTGGTGGGTGTGGTGGTGGTGGTGTGGTGGTGGTGGTGGTGGTGGTGGTGGTGGTGGTGGTGGTCGGGTGTTGTGGTGTGTGGTGGTCGTGGTGGTGGTGGTCGTGGTGGTGATCGTGGTGTGGTGGTGGTGGTGGTGGTGGTCGTGGTGGTGGTGGTGGTCGTGGTGGTGGTAGTGGTCGTGGTGGTGGTGGTCGTGGTGGTGGTGGTGGTGGTGGTGGTGGTGGTCGTGGTGGTCGTGGTCGTGGTGGTGGTGGTGGTCGTGGTGGTCGTGGTGGTGGTGGTCGTGGTGGTGGTGGTCGTGGTGGTCGTGGTCGTGGTGGTGGTGATGGTGGTGGTGGTGGTGGTAGTGGTGGTCGTGGTGGTGGTCGTGGTGGTGGTGGTAGTCGTGGTGGTGGTGGTGGTCGTGGTCGTGCCAAGAACCCTGCATTTGACAAACTGTAACCACAATTGCAGTATTGATCACAACACAACCTAAATGCTTGCAAGCATAAATGCTTGCAATCTTGAGAGGCGATTCAAGTCCCCTTATGTTCTCAATAAGTAAATGAATTGCGGATGTGCAAGAAAGATCAGATCACGCACATGTTAACTTATTACATACAACGTTCCTATGTGGGATGTTATTACCTTTAGTGATCATTTCCAAAGGATGACTAGACGAGACGTCGAATAAACGTGCGGAGTTTGTTCACTGAGTTGCACCATCACGACCCACGACACCTGCGCAGCGAGCCCAGATCACCCAGTTTTCTATCAACCCAAATCTATTCCAGGAGCCGACAAAGATGTAAAAAAAAAAAAAGTAAAGATCCCTTTCACGCCTTTAGGCGTATCGGGCATATGGGAAGAGCGCCCATATTTTTACAGACCATCAGCACTACCGTATATTGGGACTTGCCAGCCAGCTTCTTTAGTATCAAGACGCATCACCCATCTACAGTTACTGTGACCCTGTCTGACCCAGGAGCTGCCTCTAAAGCTTCACTTTCCTGGCTGACCAGTGCCTTCACAGACCCCGGTGGAGTGCCGCACGGCGGTATCGTCCAACTATGCAGATGGGAGACACCTACGCCACGTTCTATTTAAAACCCTCACAACGGTTGCTAAAGACAGTTTACCACCGGCTTCATGAGTTGAGTTAAAATTTGACATCACAGCACTCGGGGCATTCCCAAGTGTGCTCCGACTTCATCTTCAGTTGCCAGCATAGAGTTCTAATACTGATGGTGCCAGTCACAATCTGGTTATATTCCGTCTTGCCTTTCCTCTGAGTGTAGTGAGCCGGTTAGACCCTGTGGTTACACCCAGGTGCCTCATTCTCTCCAGGCCATGATAATCTTGTTTCTCTACAGATTCCGTTGCTTGTTCCCAAAGGACGTTGACCACATCTGCCTTGCCATGTATCAATTCACTACCCACTGGTGCAGATTAGGCCAATCTGCCTGCCTGTTCATTACCCACTACGACGGCATGGCCTGGAGAAAAGATCCACACTTTACTGCAGAAGGCGTGGTTATCGTTCTTCAGTACGCCTAGACAAAAACAATCACGATCAACTGGGAGCAAATTGCGGCAACCGAGAACTAATAATTTATGTACCTCTGATGATGATGACGTTCAATCCTACCAGGACATCACACTAAGCGATAAACTTAAGGTGACACAAAGTATCACCATTCGGATGAGATCACCCCAGGACAGGTACCAAAAACCCCGTTCAACCCACATGTTAGGTTATATTAGGGCCCCCAGCAACAGCCATGGCGGGGCTTTTAAAAAAAAAAATGCGTCTTACATTGGGACACGCGCTTTTGATTGATCTGTTCCCCTCGGATTCAAATCCAACTGTGACTCGCT
This sequence comes from Candidula unifasciata, assembly GCA_905116865.2. Taxonomy (NCBI): domain Eukaryota; kingdom Metazoa; phylum Mollusca; class Gastropoda; order Stylommatophora; family Geomitridae; genus Candidula; species Candidula unifasciata. The sequence goes on from CAJHNH020007656.1 coordinate 192,122, forward strand.
GCAGCCCACGGCTGGTCTTTGAAACCAGTCGGTTCCCGGGGTTTACCCAGCCTCTAGGAAATGGGTACAAGAGTTAACACTCTGGGATAAATGGAGGAATGTCGCTGTAGCTACGGAGTTTCGTGCGAACGGCGACACAGAGCACTTATGGTCTTTAACCGTGTGCAATGGACGCTGGTTCGCATTGACTTCACTTCCGGTAAGGAGCTACCGAATAACATTAGCTTTAACCCTCGCATTGCAACAGTTCTTTTAAATTAAAACACATACTGAAACCAGAAAGAAATCCGATTTGGCCATGGGTAAAGGGTATCGAGTTTTCCACAAAATACCCCCGGACATTGAAACTCCCTATAGTGTTCTGATGGACAGCAAAGCAATAGACGTATCTCTAATGTTTGAATCAGGCGCTGTTGTTGTTTTGAGTAAGTTGTTTATAGCAATTTCTAGGTCTAACTCTGACTTGTCTGTAGTTAATTTGCTAGGGTGTGGGTGATATCTGTCTCCCGGTAGCAGAATAACAGAAACGTTAGATAAATGATGAAGTAGATAGCCGGGATCAAACTCCTGCGGCCATAGACACAGAAGTAACGGAACTGATAGATCAGCATTCAGACCCAGACGATATCATCATTTGGAATGTGATAACAATTTTGTGTGTTTTTCGTTGGCACAGGAGCGGAGCAACTATGGTGTGACTCGTTTGCTATGAAGCTGAAACTAAGATTACCAGATGTTAGCACAGCTCCGTTATTTGCGTACGTTGATGTCACACCCAGGTTCGTCATTAGTTTTGCTTCAGGAGGAGACGATTGAAGAATATAGACGAGTGGAGAAAGATGGTCGTGTCGATTGTGGTGATGATGATTATGTCTTGCTAACTGCATGCTTCTTACGTGACTCTGATGCTGGTATTAAAAAATGTCTGGAAACAACTGTTCTAATCTATACTGTCTTTATTGTGATACTTCAGCAGTGTCACAAAGTGACAAACAAAATCAATGATTTTCTGAAAGGCGCTGTGTTCTCTCTATCGCTAAATACTCGTAGGTTTGCGTTGTGTTCTTCGTCTCTAGTTGCTTCGGTTCTAGTGTCTGTAACTGCCACCTGGCTTCTAGTGTTTGTAACTGCCACATGGCTTCTAGTGCTTTCTGGTACTAATGGCTTGATCGTCGACTCTAACATCTAAATAATGTTGCTATCTAATGTGTCTCTGTTAAACATGAATCCAAGTATCTTTTATGTCGTCTCTGTAGTTGTCTCGTTTCATGTCTGCTCTCTAGCGACTGTCTTTGAGGCTATATGTGACTGGCTCCTCTGCTGCTAGTGTTGAGCTGGCATCTCCACAACTAAAAGTGCTCTATGAAGGTCCATGTTACTAGTCCCTCATTTCTAAGTCTTGTAGACTGGAGGCTTTCTTTGAGGGTAAATATAACAGGTTCCTCCACTCTTGTCTTGTGGACTGAAGAATTACCCTAGTGGTTTCTCACGCATTATTTATACTTAGATGCTGGAGTGCTAGTACGTCTCAACATGTTTACTATGTGCGTTCTCACGTGGGATTTTCTAAATATATGTCAATTGCATCAGATTTCATCATCTTATAATGTGCAAATATATAGTTAAATTGACAGTTGACATCATAAAGACTCCTTTAAAAAAAACCACTACTGCGTTCTCTCTGAAAGAGAAATATTGTTGCTAAGACCTGTTGATTTTCTTCTCATTAACTAATACGCAGAATCTACCTCCTGACAAACAAGTGATGACGTGAATATTTAGTTTTGGCAGGAAAAGAAGGTTACCAAAACTTGTTGACCTCCGTACATCCCGGCTCTGCGCCATATACTACCTACTAACAAACAAGTAATGACGTTTCCCTGTTACACAGACATAGTCCGTTTTATTGTGAATCATAACTCATAACTGATATGGCGAAAAGATGTAGGTCCTGTAAACACCCACCCATTCTGGGCTACAAGTTACTTCGTAATCTTTTTGTGGTGCCTAGTATAAGTGTGAATGTTGAATTAGGAATCAACATCACAGTACTGGGGACACTTTCCATAAGCGCTGCATCCTTATCTTCAGCAGCAAGTGAAGAGTTCCAATTTCTATGGTACTAGTAACTGTCTTCCTGTATATCTGTCTTGCCTTTCCCTTGAGTGTTTAGCATCAGTCAGATCCTCTGGTAACTCCTCGCAGTGCAATTTTTCTCAGACCCTAATGATCTGTTTGTGCATCTAATGATTTGTTTGTGCATCCACACTGTTTACTAGCTGCCAAAGGGCTCTCACAATATCTAGCTTATCACACGTCAGCTCACCACTCAATGATGCAGAACCGGCCATCTATCTGCCTGCTCATTTCCCCAACACAAGCATAACCTGATATTGTTGAACGAGGTTTCCAGGACCTTTACCAGTGTGCTTCTCATCCTTGAGATGTTAATCCTACAGACTGCAATCTTGGATGGAATCGTGTTATGACACACAAAGGTTTTGAAGTTTTGGAAAATGGATCAACATCATGGCAAGTGGGTAGTAACCTGTAAGTGCTCCGTTCTTCTAACTCAAGTTCAGCACAGTGCGCAAACTCTGTAGCACACAATGACTCATAACTCAACATGGGAGTACCAGAAAAGAAAGTGTTTAGGAGCTTAAATTTTAAGCACACACACACAAGATGGCAGTTGCTCCTTCCCGCCCCATGGCACTCTGCTGCTGTCTGCCTGTATCCATGGGCTGCAACACAGCCCGCCCTTCAACAAGCCATTTCAGCTGAAAAATAGCCAATAATCAACTGCCCTTACACCTGAAACGACCATAAAGGAAAGTGGCCAAAACTAGCCAAAAAGCCACACACACAAAAAAGCACAATTGCCGAAAATTGCAGGACTTCCAACGATCTCATTGCGGCGGTCAAATTTCACGGCTTCTTCAGGTCAGAGTGTCTTTTAAAAGGGTAAAATTGAGGTTCCTGGTTTGAGAATCAAATTCACGGTAAATTCAAGAATTCCCGGTCGGCTACGAACCCTGATACATATTCTGTTAGTTCATTTAATTCCTACCCGAATATGTAGTTTTTTTGTATGTTAATAACTAGCTTTTTTTTAAATAATCTTTGTGTGTGTAAACTAAAAGAATCATTCCCTGAAGGCTTTGTCTTTTTAGCATTAAAACTCCAAAAAGACTCTGTCTCCAAAGGGTTACAGTGGAATGCATTTCTAAGAATAAGAAATCAATATTAACATGAGACTAGTTTACTATCTTGAAAATATTTGTGGACAAATATTACAATGGCAACAGGACTTTCTAATGACTTTATTCTGTTCTGCTTAGCAGCATTACACAGCATTAATCAAGGGAAAATTTTGTACTGCAAAAGAATTAAGGACATTAAAACAAAATCAAGAAATACACATTAATAAATAGCATCTTTATTTACATAAAAGTATTTGCATTTCAACACACTGATATAATTATGTTTTCTAAAATTATGATTTAAATGTCAGGTTTTACTGACATTACTACATTGTGTTTAGACTGATTTCTTCATAAATACATTTACCTAAATCCACAGTAGAAACAATTTTTTTAAATATAAGATGTACAAGCAAAGTATATATTTTATCATCAACAGAAAGCAAAAGATAACTTAGCAGAAGCAGTGACAGCTTTTTTCCACATCTATGTTATGAGATGGGAGCTGCTGTGATAAAGTGGCTAGACGCTCGACTGCAAAGCCAAAGGTCATGGGTTCAAATCCAAATGAAGCCAGACTTCAAATTTAAAAAAAAATGATCTTGTGCCCCAGGCCAACCCATCCTTAAATGGGTACCAGGAAAAGTCCTGGGAAGTAAAAACAGCTGGTGTGATGCTGACCACATCACCCATCGAATGCAGATTGCCCTATCAAATATAGGTCTAGTACTATATGTCCAACACATGTGAAGACGTGGGAAAGGGTTTTTTCATGATATGAGGTGCCTTATGAGATCCATTACATTTCGTATTTTTGTAAGGATGGCAACCGAATGATTAAATCCAACAATTGTGGTAGTCAAAAACACAGATCTCTGGGACAAAGACTATTTATATCACACAGCTGAAGCACAAATTATGAACAGATTGAAAATGGCTGCCTTAGCTGACCCTGAGATCAAACACATGTATACAATATGGAAACTTTATAGAAATAAAGAGACAGTTAAAACTCGTAGTTAATTTATTCAGGTTGCATATGTTGGTTTCTTTGAGGACAAGTATTTATCCATAATCCCTAACAACAGAGGCAATTATACCCTTTTCTTCTTTTTTTCCTGTGTCTGCCCTTAATAGGGCAGTTGTGTTGCGGTATACAGCTTGGTTGTGATATCTGCCCAACATATCCATTACCTTAATTAGTTGCTGTTTATGACATGCTTGTCAAGGAACAGTGGATCTATCTCCCAGCTCTCAAATGAGACCCCAGAACACACACAAGCAACTTGTATAAGGGTTACACATTTAAGTTTCTTTGAACTTGTGGTCAATCAGCAGCTATGGGGTATGGGCTAGACTGAAACCAGACAATGTGACTGGAAGTAAAGGTGGCTGGCTTGATGTTGATCCCGATCACATGCTGATTAGTCTATAAAAGTGGCATCAGCATCATACACAATGTGCATCAAGACATGAAAACAGACCCTAGACTGCCTTGTATTTTAGTATATGAAATGTCCTACACTGGTTATGATTTTACGGTAATGAAAGCATGATTTCTCACATAGCACATCTATGATAATCAAGACAGATAACTTTTCACCAATAAAACTCATTCTGTTATAATAAAAACATGACTGTGCAGACAGTTCAATACATAGTAGTGAAAGGCATGACTTTTCTGACAAGGCACACTCGAGATATAAGTAAAAGCATGATTTCTCACAGATAAATTTATTTTACATGAGCAATTAAAAGATAAAGTTCATCCTTTGATGGTCAAAGCAGGACTCCCCAAAGGAAAAGCTCACTGTGGGACACAGAAACTAGTGTGGATCCATCTGGTGAAAACCTGGCCATGGAAACTCCATCACTGTGACCGGCGAAATCTTGGAATGTTCCTGCGTGATAATCCATCAGCTTGAGCAGACGCTCTGAAGATCAATGTTTGAAGTTGTTCAGTTAGAAATGTTCATTTAGAAATGTTTAGTTAAAAATATTCATTTAGACCGCCAACATAAAAAAAAAAATGACTCAAGCAAAGATTCAGTAACAGACAAAAATTGTCAACTAATACAGAGAAATACTGGTTCAGAGTAACGAAAATAAAGCCAAATAGAGTGATAGATAAACAGGCAGAGTAAACAAAATTGAGACAACTGCAAATTTAGTTTACATGTAAAAAAAACAACAACAGTGAAATACTGTGGGACAGGCACAGCAACAGACAGTGTAAAAAATAGACAGACTGACAAACATAGAGACAGAGTACCAGACATAAGAAGATCAGCATTGTAATACTACGGACAACTCCTCTACTTACCAAGTATTAACCTGATATTCCTACAGTAATCTAAACAGGCAGCAACCTATTGCAGTTTTTTTCCTGATGGTATGCAACAGTGTGAAGTACCAGCACCCCTTTTTTTTTCAGGCCTCATTTTTTCAGTGCTAGACACTTTATGGTGAGTACTGGCACCCTTATTAGACTCTTTATGTTGAGTAGTGGCACCTTTTTTTTTTAAATTCAAAAAAAAAAAAAAAACTGGAAAAAAAAAAGAAAAACGTCTCACGTAGACTACCCCTCCCACCCCCACCACCAACAAGAAGTACCAACCTGATATTCCTACAGCGATCAAAGCAGAGTCTGGAGACACATCCATGCATAGACCCCAGTGAGTGAGGTTGAGGGTTCTAATAACCTGTGAAGAACAATTCAGTAATCCCCCCATTTTAGACTTTGGCAAAGTATGAAATGCTAAGGATTTAACTTATACTAGGCTACAGCTGTCTCAGATGAAGTGACTTACACATTATAGCAGCGATCCACTCTCTCTCTTGCCACCTGAAGCTGGTATCAAGCACAGAGCATGCACTCCATAGGTCGGGAGATGATTCTTTTTATTATTAAGTACAAAATCCAGAGGAAATTTTCCTTGATAGTTAGCATCCTTTGGATATTTTCTCCAAATCATGCCGGTGAGTTAGGAAATGAGCAGGCAGATAGACTGGCTACACCACTTGGTGGTGAACTGATGTATGACAAGATATAGATGTTGTGAGGCCCTTTGGGAGTGAGTGAACAGTGTGGAGGCACAAATAGATCATTATGGTCTGAGGAAAATAGCACTGCAAGGAGTTACCAGGGGATCTGGCCAATGCTCAACACTCAAGGGAAAGGCAAGACAGATGTACAATCGGACAGTTACTCGTACCATCGAAAGTAGAACTCTTTGTTTGCTGCTGAAGATGAGGACAGAGCGCTTATGGGAGTGTCCAGAGTGCTATGATGTTGATTCCTAATTCAACAATCACCACTGAGCAGCTATCCACTGTTGATAAGAAAACTGTTAAAGGTAAAAAGACACTTCTCCAACCAGTGGCGCACAGGTGCTACACCCTACAGACCAACTGGCTTTCAACAAGTGATGTGGTCAACATAATTCTGGCTGCTTTGATTTCCCATGACATTTCCCGTAACTCATTTTATGGATGGGTTGACTAGGGAACCAAGGTCAATTATATAAACAAACAAAAATTTAACTTAATGTGGATTTGAAAACTCGACCTTTTAGCCAGCTGGCACGTGCCAAGAAAAAAGTTATTAAATTACTATTTCTCCGACACTGTCTACATAAAAACAAGATACTATACACTGTGTTATTAAAATATCTGGACAAATTCTTTCAAAAAATATCACACTATCTCAAACATTTTCATTTCTTGTTTGAGATGCTAGTAATAAAGCATGACAATAGAGAGCTGTGTTTACAACATTTTGGGCCCTAAGGAAAACCAGTGTGCTGGGGCCCCTATGATAACCATTCATAAAAATTAGCACTAGGTCTCTATGCTCTTGAGGCTCCCGGGCAAGTACCCAGTAGGCTAATTAGTTAAGACGGCACTGCAACCATAAATGGACTTCTATTAAGAAAACAGACAAAACAATCCTCATTATCTTCATCTTTAACCTTTGCTGTTAAGCATTGTGGGAAGAAGTTGTTGGCGGTCAGGGCTCAATGAGTTAGAGGTTAAAGGTTAAAGTCGAGAGGATCGACTTCATAGCACCAAGTCTTATCCTATTTGGCTCGGTCTCTCTCCACAGCGCGGCAAGCACGAACTCCATAGCTCTGGCGACGAACCCAGGGATCTACGTAAAAATTGCCCTCGTGAACTTAATGGGGCAGTCATGAAACAAACCCACGACCTTCACAGCACAAGGCAAATGGCTTGATCACTTTACCACGGAGGCCAATGAAAGCTGCATGTGTCTTTCCTTGCGAATGAACAGTGCCTGTAATGTGGTGAATCCATCTCTTTAGGTGCCCTGTTGGTAACTGGCATTGCTACATTCAAATGGGATACTTAAATCATTTGATCTGCTAACCATGTTGGTTCCCAGCGATGATTTTAGGGTAAAACAAATACTGTTACCTTAACAAGCGTGCCATTAAAGGTGACTAGGGATGGGTTAAAATTTGATGTTTTGGGTCGACAGCCATAGATATCATAGCCTTGCTGTAAGCCATAACACAACATGTCAAACACAGAAGAATTTTTGTTCTTTTGGGCAAATATTTGGCACAAGGGTTTGATTACAGTCAATCCAATTAATGGCTCATTGTATGATCATGTATCTAACCATATCAATCATGAGGATATCAATCATATCCATCTGATCCCTGTTCCAGGGCCCCATTGTAGGGAAAACAAGACTAGACTCACTGCTTCCCCAACAAGAATGTCATGGGAGTCTATTAATGGGGGCATCCTTTGAAGTTGGAGTACATCTACCTGACAGGCAAGGAACCAAGAGTTTGCCTAAAAAATAAGCCAGTTCCATGAAACGGATGTGCACGCAACACTCAGGTTCTAGAACAAGACTAAAGCTCGGAGGTGGATAAACACCCAGAAGAAGATATCCATTTAATCCACATGATTGGGAAGGCTAGGTTAGGTATCAAATGCCTGCAGAAGCTGGATGCGTGGGCAAAAGGCACAAATACTGCAACCATGTTGTAAACAGGCACAATGCATCTACATCTTCAGATGAACACAGAAGATGATCCATATGATATCAGTCATATTCACCTACCACTTCTCCCTTGCAGAAGTGGCTGGCCGAGTGGTTACAACATTGGGCTCTCATACAGAAGATATGGGTTCAACCCTAAGTAATCTGTACAGTCTGTGGCGACAGCACTAGCAATGCGGCCCTAAATCTCCAGGCTCACAACCCACTGTCTACACTGCCCTAAAATAGTGTTATATACAGATAGTAGCAACAGACAGACATACTTCTACACTTCTACCTTGATCTTCAGACAGTTAAATAGACATAAGTAGGTTCCGGGGCAAAACAGAATAAACACACTACCCCTTAGCAAACATATTATACAAGGTGTCTAATTAAGCAAACAGATGTTTATGTTTATTCATGTTTATGTTTATTTAACGGAACAAAATCACAGCACACGGGTGTAACCCATAAGTGCTCTATTCTTCTATTCTTCTTCTATCTCAAGCCTGAGTGAAGAATCTCAGCAAAGTGCGCGAACTCTATTGCACCCGCGAGCATCCTGAAATACTTTTTGGGTAGATTTTAAACTCCAAATTGTGCCCGGGCAGCACCGTTAGGTTACTCTTTTCGATTTCCAACTGCCAAGGGATTTTTTACGTGCGCAACAATACACAAGGGCATGGTTTTACTACGCAGAGACCAAGGGAAATGACTAGAAGTCCATGTGAAAAAATCCCAGCCTTTACTGGGGCTTGAACCCGGGACCTCTAGCACTCGAGGCGGACACCATGCCTCAAGATCACGCAGCCCCTCCTAAGCAAAACAGATATGTTGAGCCAATATGCACTATTATCACAACCTAGCTATTACCCACAACATGCCAACTGCTATTTTAAGGGTGCAGGCAGAAGAATCAGATTTCATCTTCTGTTTGGCAATGTATTTGGCACACAGTGTTGTAAACACAGCCTATCTGGCAGCAGAAGAATCAGATTTCATCTTCTGTTTGGCAATGTATTGGGCACACGGTGTTGTAAACACAGCCTATCTGGCGGCAGAAGAATCAAATTTCATCTTCTGTTTGGCAATGTATTTGGCACACGGTGTTGTAAACACAGCCTATCTGGCAGCAGAAGAATCAGATTTCATCTTCTGTTTGGCAATGTATTTGGCACACGGTGTTGTAAACACAGCCAATCTGGCGGCAGAAGAATCAAATTTCATCTTCTGTTTGGCAATGTATTTGGCACACTGTGTACACACAGCCTATCTGGCAGCAGAAGAAACAGATTTCATCTTCTGTTTGGCAATGTATTTGCCACACTGTGTACACACAGCCTATCTGGCAGCAGAAGAATAAGATTTCATCTTCTGTTTGGCAATGTATTTGGCACACAGTGTACACACAGCCCATCTGGCAGCAGAAGAAACTGATTTCATCTTCTGTTTGGCAATGTATCTGGCATAGGGTGTTGTAAACACGTTCTATCTGGCGGCAGAAGAATCAGATTTCATTCAATGTTTGGCAATGTATCTGGCATAGGGTGTTGTACATAAATCTATCTGGTAGCAGAAGAATCAGATTTCATCTTCTGTTTAACAATGTATCTGGCATAGGGTGCTGTAAATAGAATCTATCTGGCGGCAGAAGAATCAGATTTCATCTTCTGTTTGGCAATGTATCTGGCATAAGGTGTTGTTCATACAATCATTGTCCTGCCATTGGATCAAGATGGACACAGGCGAAAGAGTGAGGTCGATGCATTGTGCAACTCTTCCTCACTTGAATCCAAGTCCTTGCGCAATTCACTTTCATCCAGCTTTGGATAGAAATTGGTCTTCATCACTCATGATGGACGAACAACACTTGCCCATACAATTTATCTGGCGGCAGAAGAATCAGATGTCATCTTCTGTTTGGCGATATATTTGGCATAAAGAGTTGTACATACAATCTATCTGGCGGCAGCATTTGCAAGTTAAACTCAGATAGTTAAATAGCATCGTATTGGTTCCCCGTCTCTAATTGGTTTTGGGGGGAAGGGGTAGACCTACTGTTTCCCAAGAAGCCTGTCATAAAAGGTACCAAATTAAGAACTTACTGAAGTTAAGTTATTGAGCCAATATGCAAAGATATAACCTAGCTGTAAACCACGATTAGCATGCTGACTACCCTTTTAAGGGCAAATTTTATGTCCTGTGTACTTCTTCATGCTGGTTTGGCCCCTGCCCTTCTTAACCTGCACGATGCCCTCCACCCCTGTTTTCTGAAAGAAGACAGTTTAGACATAATAAAAACAAATAGAATTCTGTACCTTTCTCTGCCTCAGACTGTAGAACTGTATGAGTTTTTCCATTCCGTAACCAGTGTAAACAACTATGTCAGGTTCATCTGGGGAAAACTTAGCCAAGGTAGGGGGCAGCTGGTAGAAGTGGCTCTGTTTACAAATAATCAATTGTCATTTTATTACCATGGTTAAAGTTTTGGTTCAGAAACTACTTTACTGCATACTAGAACAATCGTACAAAACATTACTTTTGGTATTTAAAAAAAACAACGTTCATTAAGTATTTACTCACTTACAAAAAGCATTTTTAAAAAAACATGCCAGTTATTTCACACACTGGTAGTGTAGCAACATATCTAATTCATTGGCTGAATACAATATCAATCCTTTAACATTTTATTTTAGGTGTTAAAAAAAAACAAATCTGTAAACTGCATGAAAAAAAAAACAATCATGTTATTTCCTAAACTGTAGTTTTGTAACATATCTAATTCAAAGGCTGTATTAGAATAATCATAGGGAATTTTACCTGTCATATTTCAAAGAAAGTGATGAATCAAGTATTTAACTGATTGACTGCATGCAAAAACAGCTTTTTATTCGTACACTATAGTAACATATCTAATGTAAAGACTGAATACTAGAACAATCATAAAGAATTTTACTTTTGATACAGCACGATTTTTTCAGCGGCTGAGTAGTTAAGAATGCTAGGCTCTCTTGCGGGTTCAAATCCTTGGTAAGATGATGGATTTGTTTTTGTCTGGAGCGTAAGTAAAATCTTAACCTGCACAGTCTGTGGCATTAACACTAGCCATGCGACCCTAAATCCTTAGGCTCAAAGACCCCCCTCTGCCATATTATTTTAGTTTTTCTATTCTCTGAGAGTATCATTTAAGGAATATTCCTAGTTTAGCAATGGGTGTTTCAGTCATTCTCTACGTTGCTGACCTACATAACAATATTCATATGGCAATAAAGTCCATTAACTCTTTAAAGCCCGAGCAACGCTGTGAGTGTTGATTGAAAAGTTCAAATTTCCCCAAACAACACTGTCAGCGTTGATCGTGTGTCCCGTGCATATTGATTCACAAACAGCTCAGTATTCATTTATAATGTTCAGAACAACCATTAAAGTATTGAGGGAAGGTGACTCTAACATTTTTTTGGTAAACGTGATTTTTCAGACAATGCGTTTTCAGATTTCCTGTTCAAGTGGCTATGGTTATAATGTTTTTAACACAAGCACAGGCCGAAAAATGCGTCTTTCTGTGGCTGAAGCTCTGAAATTGTTTCAGCCAGATGTTTTCTAAAATGAAACACTGAAATTTTGCGGAAAGTGATTTGGACGGTAAATTTACACCAGTGCAACTAAGCGGCCAGCTGTTCGTTCTGATCAAATCCAGGGGGACCCATTTCATTTACGAAGGATGTTATGTCACACACATTTGCATCAAAAGGACTGTTTCAGACAGTACCATACTCATATTATGGTTAAGCTGTGTTGAAATCATTGCAGCTACAATCTGTATACTACAAAGTTAATATTTTGTGTATATAGGACTAAAGGTAAAATTTTCTGCCATTTTTTTCTTTGCAATTTTGTTCGGCACTCTATGAGAACCTGGAGCCTCTTACTGACAAAATAACCCAGAAACGTATCATAACTTTTTGAAACTGTTAGGAAACTGAACAAACTTTAAAGTGTTACTCTAAAATTTGAATATTCTCTGCTCTTGTGGCTGCAAAACCATGGTAAGTGAAGATTTTTAGGGTACAATTTTGTCTTTGTAAACATAACACCTGCTGAATTATTTTTTCCTTTTAAACACAACAGTATGAAAAAAAATCATATCATCAGATTAAAAATGTAGGTTCATTCCTCTTTAAAAAAAAATATACTTATATGGATTAGAAATATATTACATTCTCAATTGTCCTTTTTTTTTTACACCACCCCTCTGCCATTTTTATAAAGGTAAATTAATGTGAGCCAAGCCTGTTAAAATTCATAGGCCTAAAAGAGTTAAAAAATATGCAACAAAAACTCACAGAGTCATTTTTTATAATTTTTGTCCCATCTGGCATGACGGCAGGTGCAGGAAAAGTCAACCAATCAACCAGCTCACAAAAATCTTTAGCCCAATCAGCAGACCAAATGCTGACCCGTCGATCTATGCTACTTGCAAGCCAGAGTGTGGGGGCACTGACACCAACATCCATATCCTGCAAGGAGATGCAAAATTATGTTGTACACATAATTATCTTAATGCAAATGTTAGAACTAAGTGATGTACAGCAGTTTAAAATTTATTTTTTACACCATAAATATACCATATTTTGCCATGTAAGTGACACCTTCGTGTATTACATGACCCATATTTTTTAAAGCCCAAAATTAAGAAATAAAATTTTGCACATTCCGTGTATAAGACAGCCTCCAATTTTACACTGAAAAAGTTTGGGAAAACATATTGTCTTACCAGCAGAAAAAATAGTTCTCATTTGAAACAAACATAAATATCATAAGGGAGTCACAGCAGCATAGCCAGTAATCACTTGCCTGTTGGCCCTAAGATTACGGGTTTGAATGTTTATTAAACCACTGTCTTCAGAAGACAGGAAAAAAAGTCATGTCAGGAATGAATAGCTTAAGTATCATGCTAGGTGTAGCAAGAAAAGATCGACTTAGGAATGATGATATTAGGAGAGTCGGTCAAGAACCAATACTGAACTTTATCGGCAGACAAGAGATTAAATTATTTAACAAGATTGGCAACAGAGAGGGCATCACAGATAGCAATGTTATACAGACACAATGGTAACAGAGCCAGACATCAACAATGAAGAAGATGGACTGCAGAAATATCGGAAACACTGAAAAATACTACAAAAGAAGTAAACAGAAGGGCTATTTCCAGATATCTCTTCCTGTCCTGATGCTGTGATGCATTCCGGGAGTATGACAAAATAAGAAGAAGCTGGCTTCTGTGAGCTGTTGTCATTCCCCATGACTTACACTTGGAGCACATAGGTAGAGCAGTGTACAGCCATTCTCGTCCTCTTGCCAATTTTTCTTTTGCTCCATCAAATACAGCTCATGGCATTACAGAATATGATGGCCATGGGTTCAAATCACTACTGAGGTGGTATTTTTTGGCAACCACACGGTTACATAATTTATATCACCTCAAAATATAGGTAGCAGAATATTATCAGCGTGAAGTAAATCTAACAGTATGGCAATGAAGACATCCCTGACTAGATGCTGTTTGGTCAAGAAAAAAACACACCATATTCTTAACGATTTCCATTAGAAGAAGACAAGGTTCTTATTTTCTGCGTGTTCCAAACTTCACTTTCAATAATAAAGTCTGCATTCATGCAGCAGTAATTATTTTATTCATTTCTTCCCCCTTTTATTTAAATATGTCTTGTTCGCTTCGAATCCTCTCACATCCTCATGTATATGTATGCATGTGTGTATGTGTGTGAGAGAGAGAGAGAGAGAGAGAGAGAGAAACAGAGATAGAGAGAGAGAGAGAGAAACAGAGAGAGAGAGAGAGAGAGAGAGAGAAAACACATTCTCTGTCACACACATGCAGCTACACATATACTATACACATAAGCACATGCAGTCATATTCACATCACATGCATGCAATCTCAGACATAAACATTTGTGTACATGCAATCTCACACACATAACACTTTCTCTCAGAGAGAGAGAGAGAGAGAGAGAGAGAGAGAGAGAGACGCACCCACGCACACATACATGTATGCATTCAATCGCTTTATACTGCTGATTTAATAAACCTATCTTAAATTCAAAATACAACATTGAAACGATCACTACCTTACACTGCTTCTGTAACACAGATATCTTAAGAAGGTAACAACAATACAGCATAAATATCTTATTATTTCAATTTAACACACTGATCGCAAGCAGCATTAGCCTACAATAAAAATCTTCTTACTCTTGTCAAAGTGACATCAAAATTAGAAATGGCCACACCCCTGTGGTCGCTGATGATTCTGACAGTCATGCCTGTGGTGGGACTGCTGACTGCTATCAGGCCGTCACTGCCACCAGACATAATCATAACACCTGTGGACAGGTAGGACAACATGTCTTCAAGAAAGTCGATGACTCTTTCTGTGATAAACAAGGCATCATGTGAGAGATGTGTATTAGGGTATTCATCATGTACATCAATCAGTTATTATGGTTATTATTGTTTAGACGATGGATAAACATCATGGCACAAGGGTAGTAACCCATAAGTGCTTCGTTCTACTTCTGACTCCAGCCTGAGTCAGAAGAATCTCAGCGCAGTGCATGAACTCCGTAGTACTGGCGAGGATCCTGGAATACTTTGGGTAGATTTTTAATTCCAAATTTTGCCCAGGCAGCGCTGTTTGGCTACTCTTTTTCAATTTCCAACTGCTAAGAGAATTTTTAAGTGCGCAACAATACGCATGGTCGTTCGGTCTTACTACACAGAGAACAGAAGAAATTATTAAAAGTCCACATTAAAAAATCCCAGCCCTCACCGGGGCTTAAACCCGGGACTCCAGCACTCGAGGCAGATGCTATGCCTTAAGACCAAGCAGCCACCATAGTTATCAGTAAATCACAGTTTAAACTTCACGACCAACAGGTTTACACAGAACTAATTCGTTTCTGTGCCAGTGAAAAACCACACAGAATGCCCACCACTGTCCCTTGCGAAAAAAAGGAAACAGACAGCAGTCTCGGCAAAGCTAATAGCATGCCCAAGCATATAAATGCATAAGGCAGGCATCAGAAGTGCCAACACAAACAGTTCTCCACTAAATTGAAATAACTGTTGATGGAAGCAGCAGTTACAATAAATCATCAGCTGCATAAGCAATATGCCAAAAAGCATCACCAGTCGTGTGGCAACATGCTATTTACCATTTTCTGAATCTGCATTTCTTCCCGTGTGGGTTCGGGAAGCCCCACTGCAAGGAAAACGAGAATAGACTCATTACCTCCACAACAAGCATGTCATAAAAGTCAACTAACAGGAGCTTCCTTTGAAGTCAGAGTGCATTTGCCTGAGTGGCAAGGAACAACCTACTGGCTCTGGCACAAAACCAAAGTCCAAAAAACCAGGACTTTTCACCAGAGCTTACAGCTGGCTCACAAAGAAGAAGAAAAATCTGCAAATTGACAACATAAACAATCATGTGCATCAATCAGTGTGACATATATGATTGTGGTCCTAAAATTTGTCTGGAGTAAATCTGAGAATATATTGTTTTACTGTTACAAGCATTTCTGAGATGAATTTTATGGTGAACTTAGACCAAAAAAAGTACAGTGAAACTTAAATTGACCATCATTAGTTTACTCATCAGTTTTTGTTATCTGTCGTCTGAAAAAAAAAATTTAAACAAAAAATACAGAATCAAAGTGTGTAAGTATCAACAAATAGACATCTTTGAAGCTGTCCCCGGATAACTTTTACAACCTACTGAATAAAGCTGGAAGTGAATGAACTGTATGATGGCAGAAATGATTGATGGTCAGTAGGGGAGTAGATGAGCTTGATCTGATGTGCCATAAAGTAAGTAAAAGTAAAGTAAAGATCCCTTTCATGCCTGTAGGCGTATCGGGCATATGGGAAGAGCGCCCATATTTTTACACACCATCAGCACTCTGTGGGTAATGTGGTCAGCATTACGCCGGCTGTCTTTACTTTCCCAGGACAGCCCATCCTGGTACCCATTTGAGGCTGGGTCGACCTGCGACGATGTGCCATAAACCCATCACTAACCAGTCCCTATTGTGTTACAGACTGGTCTCAGTCATCACAGAGTAGCCTGTGCGTTTGAATGAATGTTTTGTTTCATGCATTGATTCACTTTTTTGGCATAACTTTACGATAATGCTACTGTTTTGTATTTTGAAGCTGTGTTTTGATTTTGCTGTTTATATGAAAGACTAAAAAAAGTAAGGCCTGATCTGTCTGATTTTACTGTTCTGTAAAACTGTTTTAAAATGGCCAAAAAGCGGGAACGTTTACAGACAGGTTTTAATCAGAAACTTAAAATTATCAAAGATCTAAAGAAAGGTGAAACTGCCACTAGTACTGCTCATATTTACTGTGTTGGAAGCACAACAATCAATGATATCTTAATGTAATGCTGAAAACATTGAACAACAGTGCATCAACTGGTCTGAAATGCAAAAAGAGGCAAATGCAACACAGATCCTACTTCTGTATAAGATATAAGCCTCAAAGACATAGACGCAGATTACAGTTTATTTAGCAGTAATGTAGGTTTACAGTATTACAACACCTTTCGGTACATCACTGCTCTTATATTAAAGTTTATATTGATCTTTTTGTAAAATTAAATAAAAATTATATGTACTATTCACCTTTAAAGGATTTTATTTTCCTTTTCGTCCCAAGCCCGCAGTGAAGTCACGCTACTGTATATATGTATTGAATTTTACTGTAGCTATAATCCATCATGAAACTCCTACCACTATGGAAATGTTGTTAATTAAGAACCCTTTGGCTAAAATTGCAGAAATTTTGCATGTAAACAAATAAAAGATCATCTTTATGGGCCTTTTTTTTTTTTTAAAGAGACAAAATTGTAGCTTCTTTAAACTGCCTGTATTCCCTTCATTTTTTTAGGATGGTGAAGGGAAAGGGAGTGCTGAGTCTGAGATACTGCGGTTTGCATAGCTAGTGCATTCGTCTTAAACTGAATAGATTAGGATTTGTTGTCGTGTGCTCCAGATGGAAAAGAAAAACCAGCTAATTATGACAGTATTTTCTTGTACTGTAGGATCTCAGGGGACATTATCTGCCATCACATTTTAATATCTTCTACCACCAACATTAGATTCTATTGCCATCAAGTGTGTCATTTATTGCCCACAATTTCTTTTTTTTTTTTAAATGCAAAGGACCCTTTGCATGCCTTTAGTGTACAAAGTATTTAACCAAATAAAAAAGCAAAAAAACATAGACCAAATTGCACTCAATGGGTGATGTGGTCAACATCAGGTTGGCTCCCTTTACATCCCAAAACTTCAGCTTCTACCCATTTTAGGCTGAGTCGACTTTGGAGCTAAGAACAGATTTGAAAAACAAAGATATGCCTTAGTGTAGATTTGAACCTTAGACCTTCATGCCAGCAGGCAAGCATACAGATGTTATGCTACTGTGGTTCCCACAATATGATAAACTAAAGTACTATTTCTAATTCTCACCATCTGCGGAGAAGGCAATGGTGGTCACAGTAACAGCATGAGGATGCATCTTCAACAGCATCTCCACTTTACTGACATCAAAGACTCGAACTGTACCATCACTATAACCTCCAGCAACCAAAGGCACTTTACTAGTCTGTACTGGATCAGCAAGTCCCACTGTGAGGCAGGTGCAGGCCTATAAGAGAGAAAAGCCAAAATTTAAGAAATAAAAAAAAAATAAAAATATGTATTTTTGGAACTTTTCACAATCTTGCCCGCATGACAAGAGTTCTTTCTCCTCCCATTCATTGTGCGGAGGATTGCACGACCTGTCCTATGTTTTGGGGGTGTTATAAGAAGGCTTTGGTCGGCTTTTACTATGCGTATATAATGTTTGTGGGAGGTTGTATTGTCATGTATTTTTGAGGCGTCGCAGGCGCATGTGTACAAGTAAGATGTATTTAAGGGGGAAGCGTGACTGTTCATGAGTATGGAAACTGGGATGTTATTGTATTTCTACATTCCTTGATCGCGGCTCCCCCCTCCACCCTTCCAGAAAAAGAAGCTACTGACAAGGTACATAAAAGTATAAAAACATTGCAGTACAACGTGGAAATAATCACGCAAGTGAGCGGTGACAACATGAAAAAAGAGACAACGGCTACACTGTTGAAAAAAAGAATTGATGACACCCCTGCAACATAGAACAGACCGTGCGACCCGCCACAGCATGAATGGAAGGGGATGGAACGCTCACCGCGCAGGCAGGTTCGTGATATAATTCCAATATTTTTCATTTTGTTTTCTTCATCGTATTTCAAATTTTCAGCATCAAGTGAATAAAAATATATCGAGAAAAGAAAATATACTCAAGGGTAAACAGAGTCTGTTACCTTGGATGGAATCTCCTTAGTCCAGAAGAAATAAAAAGTTAGTTGCAGATGCTTTTACATTACGTTACAGAACCAACCCCAGCACTGTTTGGCTGTTGTGGTTTTTCTTGCGAAATTTTACCTTCAATTGTTTTAGAAGAAATAAACCTTACACAAATGCATTCGCAGGATGGACACACTGACCCCAGGTGCATAACTATATCTGATGTAAGTAAGTAAAGTGAAGATCCCTTTTAGGCACATCGGGCATATGGGAAGAGCACACATATTTTTATAGACCAATCGGCACTAGGTGGGTAATGTGGTCAGCATTACGCAGTCCGTCTTTACTTCCCCAGGACATACATCATGGTACCCATTTTAGGTTTGGTTGACTTGCCAATATGTGATGTAGTCCTCCATAAAACAGGATTAGAGGAGTGAGCTATCATAAATCATTATAATCATAAAGAAGATAACAAATGGAGGTATAAAAAGAATGATGATTAGGTCAACATCCCCATGGGGCCATTTTTACTTCCCAGGATATTTAGTTGGTACTCATTTTATGATGGGGTGACCTGGGTGTCAAATCAATTTAAAAAAAAAAAAAAAATCGGTCTCAGCACAAATTCTTCTTCTTCTTCATGATCATCTGTAAATTGTGGTGGAAAGTTCTGGTTTTTTTATTGACTTCCGGACTTTGGTCTATTTGATAACCTGAGTTCTGCATGCATATCAATTTTACATATCTGGCTTATTTGTCTGCAGACTGTTGGTTCCTTGCTTCTCAGGTGGACACAATCTGACTTTGAAGGGAACGCTCATAATTAGTTGACTTTTATGGAACACTTTGGAGGGGGGGGGGGGGGGGAGAGGCAGTGGGTCTATTCTTCTTTCCTCAACAACAGGGCCCCAGAACCCACACAGAGAGATGCAGATTCAAATCTAAGACCATCAGGCCAGCAGAAGAGCGTCTAGCCGTAAATAAACTACCTCATAAAGTTAAGTCACTTCCTGCAAAATAATCCAAGATTTCCTATACCTGGTCTTTGACCTGGAACTGGATTGCCTGTTCCCTGGTCCCTAGTGACCACACCCTGACACTGCCATCATCACCCCCAGTCAACATGAGGTTGTTTGGGAGAAAAGCAACTCCATTAATCTGAAGAAGAAAAAATGTACAGTATTAAACATTAGATCACATACACATAAATGCTTTCATTAGGAAATTACCAAACAAATCAATTCACACTAAATCTATCGTTAAAATGATTTTATGAAGCTGAACTCAGTCCCAAACAATGCACCATGTGTTAGTTAGTTAGCTGACAAATTATCCTCAATGCACATCGAACCATTTAGTCCATAAGTGCTGGCATCCCTTCTTAGTAAATCCTGCAGCCTGTAGTGGCTCATGGCCCCAGTTCTGTGTTGGTTTCTTATTCTTCTTTGGCTTCCTGCATAGTGCTCTTGTCTGGTCACACCTCTTTTAACATGTTTTCTTTCAGTCTGGTCATCATTGCAGATTCACAGTCCTCAAAAATGTCTGACTTCTCATAGAGCATTTAGAATATCTGCATGGTCTATGGCTTGTCCGCTCTCCACAGTAGCTTTACCTGCAAGTCGATCAGCCTGCTCATTTCCTTGCATGACCTGGCACAAATATTAAACTGATATGTGTCAGCACCTTGTATACTGGATATAACTCATGTGCACCAGTCAATATTTTTTGTATATCTGCACATCTTATATTTAGTCAGGCAGACCGAATTTTTAGGAAAACACATATTTAGTTGTAGAACATGAAAGAAGTGAATAAGGGATGCAGCCGTGATGCCAGTACGATTAGGTAGAAGTAATTAACACTGGACCAAGCCCCAAACATCCTGCTTATAACACGACATCAGACACTGAAGGATGCAGACAATGAGGGGAGTAGATGTGAGGTGGCACTGAGGTTAGGCTAGGATTCCTCAAACGATTAGTAATGGTAGCACCAAATGTGTGAAAGTTTTCAACACGTGAATTAGACTCCAAACTTAACAACGACAGATCAATGGAAAGTCTGACATGAAAGCACCCTGAATGCAGTTTCATACAATGAGCTCCCTTCATAGCACAGAGAGTAGAGGCATATTAATCTTTCCTTTAGATGAAAGTGTTTAAAAAGTATTCCACAATTAGAGTACAGGATTTCTGCATCGATGTCGCCATCACTTGTATTTAGTGTGCTGTTTTTCAGATGCTCAGCTCTCAGCCTTTCTGCAATCATTTTTTCCTTCATTCATATTCGCTTCTTGATTACATCCCCCCCTCCCCCCCACCCATTTTGTCCCTTCCTCCCACTTTTCCTCTTTCCACTAAAAATGGTCCATATAGCATTTTGGTCCCAAAAATCTACCTCTATATTTGAATCATTCAGGTCCTATTTGCGCACATCTTTATATCACAGTAGGGGCCGGCCTCAGCATCTTCTGCCAATCTATAATTCACCATAGAGGGTGTGAGTAGGGATGACAGAAAAAAACACACACACAAAACTAAGATATGGTCTATTATATGCTGAAAACAAAAGATGCTCACCCTGTTCTGATGACCAGACACTAGCCGTATAGACGTCCTCTCAGACCAGTTAATGTACCATAGAGTTCCTGCATCAGTTCCAACAATACCCTGCAAATGAACACACGTTCAGTTCAATCTATCTATATCCTCTTCATATCATTGTTGACATATAAATAATTATTTATGTATCATGTCAGTAAATAGATAGCACCCTATGAATGATGAATGTTGAATGAAGAATCGACACCACAGTATTCAGGACACTCCCATAAGTGCTCAGTCCCCATCTTCAGCAGCAAGTAAAGAGTTCTAATTCTGATGGTACCAATAACCTAAGATAGCAGCACCCTAGTCATCCATTATGTGACATGTCAGTAAACAGATAGTAAGGAATAGATAACATTTTACCATCTCTTGTGTATCATCAAATTAAGCTCCATCTACAAAAAACCTGAAGCTGAGAGAAGCAAGGAATAGATAACATTTTAACATCTCTTGTGTATCATTAAATTAAGCTCCATCCACCAAAAACCTGAAGCTGAGAGAAGCAAGGAATAGATAACATTTTAACATCTCTTGTGTATCATCAAATTAAGCTCCACCCACCAAAAACCTGAAGCTGAGAGAAGTAAGGAATAGATAACATTTTACCATCTCTTGTGCATCATCAAATTAAGCTCCACCCACCAAAAACCTGAAGCTGAGAGAAGTAAGGAATAGATAACATTTTACCATCTCTTGTGCATCATCAAATTAAGCTCCACCCACCAAAAACCTGAAGTTGAGAGAAGCAAGGAATAGATAACATTTTACCATCTCTTGTGTATCATCAAATTAAGCTCCACCCACCAAAAACCTGAAGCTGAGAGAAGTAACGAATAGATAACATTTTACCATCTCTTGTGTATCATCGAATTAAGCTCCACCCACCAAAAACCTGAAGCTGAGAGAAGTAAGGAATAGATAACATTTTACCATCTCTAGTGTATCATCAATTTAAGCTCCACCCACCAAAAACCTGAAGCTGAGAGAAGTAAGGAATAGATAACATTTTACCATCTCTTGTGTATCGTCAAATTAAGCTCCACCTAACATAAACCTAAGTTGAGAGATGTAAGGAATAGATAAAATTGTACCATATCTAGTGTATCATCAAATAAAGCTCCACCTAAAATAATTATAAGCTGACAGAAGTAAGGATAGAACAATATTTTGCCATATCTCGTATATCATCAAATTAAGCTCCACCTAACACAAACCAAAGTTGAGGGAAGTAAGGAATAGATAACATTTTACCATATCTAGTGTATCATCAAATTCAGCACATGTGACTGCTCCATCTAAGACCATTTCATCTTCCATGACTAGCCCTGATCCGCTGTGACTAAGACCCCCACCAGTCAGTTTGAGGCTGTTAACTCCACTAACTGCCCACAGCTTTAGTCGATGGCTTACTCCAGCTGTCATCAGCTGGCCGTGACGTGAGACCAGTTTGGCTGCAATATAATTCTTACATTTAATCAAATATGACAATATAATAAAACACTGCACACACACACAAACAAAAACCTGCCAACTACTGCATGTATTCACCACTTCTGGAGTGTAGAAAAAAAAAGGGGGGGGGGGGGGCATCTTTCGGGACCAATAAAAGTGCTCATATCCAGTAATATACAGAACATGCAACATCACTGACCGGTGATAACAACTAGTAAAATGCTGCATGTTGTTGGCCGGTCACTAAGCTTGACACCCCCGCAACATAGGACAAGCCCTGCAACATGGCTATTAATGATTAGAAAGGGAAGTCACTCTCTTTCTGGGCCTGAAAACGTGAGATGTACCATAAACTCAGATACTAGCAATGTTACAAACATACCATAATTATAGCTTTTAACTGTGTTGTGGTTTATAGCTAGGCTGTGATATCTGTGCCTTTTGACCCAACACACCAAATTTCTGCAAACTCTTTATTAGTCACTTTTTATGACATGCTTGTTAATGGGGCAGTAGGTCTTTGCCCCCCCCCCCCCCCCCCCCCCCCACAAAAAAAAAATTTGGGGATCTAGAACACATACTGGGAAAACAGTTTAAAAAAACATATAGGTGTGAATTCTGAACAATTAGCATAACAAATTCCTTGAGACCCCGAAACAAGTTGCTACCGAAAAGTTAACAATTTTTTTGGCAGCCAAAATAAAAATATTTTGAAATAGGCTGATGCATGAAGTCAACAAGTAGAATTCGGAAACAACAGAGATGTGGTTTTTGAGACGAATGTTACGAATACCTTGGACAGCCAGATTGCTTGAAAGAAGCTAATGAAAGTAGATCTCTATGTACAACAATGAGAAAGAGACAAACACTGTTCTTTGGCCCTATAATGAGTAGAGAGACATTGGAGAACATCGTGACAACTGGACAGATCAGTGGAAAAAGCGGTAGAGGCAGACCAAGAGAGATGATACTGGATGGGCTGAAATGATGGCATGGAGGGATATCATCAAGAGAGCTGTTCCAGGCAACCAGGGATCATGATCTGTGGAGACGCATGAGCGCCTATGCCAGTTGGCAGGGCACATGATGATGATGAAGTCAACTAGTTATAAATATCTGAAAGGGGTCGCATAAATGTTGGTCAAATTATGAGAATGGAAATTATCTTGATCCTCTCGACTTTAACCTTTATCACAGCATGAAAAGGTGTCATCAAACTGAAAACCCCAGTGTGCCTGTCAAACAGGACCCCAAACACCTCAGCACATTCTGCAGACCTGTCCACTCTATTTGCAACTGCAAAAAAGACACCTGGTCTCAAGAGCAAAGTGTGCAGAGCAAGCTATGGGGAACCATGCAAGACCTGCAGCTGACATGCGAGTTCATAGAGGCCACCCACCTGATGGTCTGATCTGAGCATACGAGACCGAACGCAAAGAAGAAGAAGAGGAAGAAACTGATATAAGCTATTGGCAATAGCAAAATATAGAGAAGCAGGATTGACTGCGCCAATCAGCAAAGTATTCGATGATGATTTAAAAACAAGAACCTACTGATTTCACCACTGTCAGCATTCCACTGCATGAAGCAAGAGTTCTCGTGAGTATCCCAGGCTGTTACTTTGCCCACATTTGAGCCAACATATACAATACCATCACTAGCATATGCCAGAGCTGTGAAAGCTACTGGGGTTTCCTAAAACAAAACAGACGTAAAACATTATATAAATTTAAAGAAACACTCTTCACTCAGTGTATTCTGTAAGGTACTTTTATTAAAGATTTTTACAAAACAGAGTTATGAGTTGGATTATCTTCACAGCACTCCGGACACATCCATAGGTGCTCAGATTCCCCTCTCAACATATTCATCAGCGTCATGCAGTCAATAGTGCCAGTCCTATGCTGGTTGACAAACCAAGAATGAAATTTCACCACAAGACGCTGATGAGACGCTGACAGGAAACTTGGCACTCGTGCATAAACTCCGTAGCACAGCCCAAAACCCTGTTACTTTCCAAATATAACATTAAACACATAACTAGTGTGAAAACACCCTTTGTCCTTACAGACAAAAAAGGTGTCCCACCATTTTGTCTGTTTACATCGGAACTCCCACAAAACAGAATGAACATAAAAACATACAACACCATTTCAAATATTATAAACTCGTAATGTACCACATGATATTGGCATTTTGGAGAACAGTAATAAGTAAATTACATTTTCCAGTTATCATGCTTTTCTTCTTCCTATTTTCTCTGTTTATAGGCAACTGATTTCGGGTTGTTTACTAATTCTGTGTTCACTATCTAACAAAAGGCTGCTGACAATATTTATAAATGTGTAAATGTACCATTTCTTCTTCCTTACTTGTCTTTGGGTAGTGAGATTGGATGCACATTGCCTTGCTGCAAATGTAAAAAAAATCCCTTAGCAGTTGAAAATCAAAAAGAGTAGCCTTCTGGCGCTGCCAGCACAAAATTTTGAGTTAAAAATCTACCCAAAGTATTTCAGGATCCTCGCCGGTGCTACAGAGCCTGTGCACTGTGCTGAGCTTCTTCCAACTCAGGCTTGAATTAGAAGAAGAACAGAGCCCTTATGGGTTACTACCCATGTGCCATGATGTTGATCCGTTCTTCAAAACCTCAAACCTGATAGAATTTCAGTTGGAATGTGCTCATTTACTGAAATGATATTGGCTTAATTTGAGACTTTATTATTTTTGCAATAATGAACTAATCATAAATAAAAACATTCTAGTATATATTATAAAGATTTCTTAAAATAATTTTTTTTTAAAGCAAAGACTCTTATGGACTCTTTACACACTAAGACAGGGTTGAGTTAAGTGGAGTCTAGAAATGACATCAAAGCACTCGGGGCATTCCCATGTGTGCTCCATCCTCATCTTCAGCAGCCAGCACAGAGTTCCAGTACTGATGGTACCGGTCACAATCTAGTTATATGTCCGTCTTGCCTTTCCTCTGAGTGTAGTGAGCTGGCCAGACCCTCTGGTTTCACTCAGGTGCCTCATCCTATCCAGGCCATAATAATCTTGTTTCTCTACTGATTCCGTTGCTTGTTCCAAAAGGGCCTTGACCACATCTGCCTTGTCATGTATACCCTGAGACAGGGCTATTTAACTAAGTTTATGCAGGGGTCAATGTGCTGAAAATGGGGACATGACAAAACACCAAAGAGAGTAATGGAGGGTACAACACTGAGATAAAGAGGAAATGGCAGAGTAAGAAAAAATGGCATGCAGAGATCTACTAAAATATACCTACCAATGATATACATGAATATACACCAGACGCAACCAACATAGGACTGAGACTATCAACCCCAGGATGCTGATGTATATGTTGAAGAGAGAACCAGATGCCATGAAGATAACCCAAATCATAATTCATAACTCATACAAGAATTTTTAAAAGCAGCTAAGACACAACTATGGAATGAAGAGAAGGAACAAACTTTTTTTCAGAGTCATACATTGACCTTACTGATTCAGCCCTTCCAGCCACTCATCTTTCACACAGCAACTGACACTATATGACAGCAAATAAAGCAAGTAGTACTTGAGAATATACAAACCAAGCTAACCTGTTGTCCATCGTTCTCAAGTTCATCCGGTAAATCAGCTTCATGAACATTCAAACACACTTCTGCAGATGTTTCGTCCAACAGCCAAAACAGGACACTGCCTTGTTCACCAACAGACATAAACTCATTGACAGTAAATGGGTCCCAGCTGAGGCTGTGGATGGGCGCTGGTGCCATGCTGGTAGCTACAATTTTGTAGCTTGTAGTGTCCCACACCACAATACTGTGCTCTCTGTAGTCACCTGTCAGGTCAAAACAGTTTGTCAGACACAAATAAGAGTAGGTAAGTGTAGAAATGAAAAGAGATTATTTGCGTTCACCAGCTGTAAACTCTGGTGGAAAGTTCTGGTTGTTAATACACTTCTGGACTGCAGTCCTGTTCCAGAACCTGAGTGCTGCATGTGCATCCATTTGACAGGTCTGATACATTTGTGTGCATACTGTTGGTTCCTTGCCTCTCAGGCAGATGCACTCCGACTTTGAAGGAAGCTCCCGATTAGTCGACTCTCACGACATGCTTGTTGGGTAGGCAGTTGGTCTATTCTTGTTTTCCCTATAACAGGGCCCTTGAACCCATACGGGGGGATAAACAGATATGAATAGATAAGCTATATATCAACAGATAAGAAAAAAGAGAAATAAATAATAACACACATGAATAGATATGAATAAACATGAAACTATAAGAACAACCAGGGAGTTGCTGTGGTGTAGCGGCTAGACGCTCACCTGCCGATCATAAGGTCATGGGTTTTGGTCCTGATGGAGCTCATACTTTAAAAAAAATGACCTTAGCTCCCAGGCTAACTGGCCAGGAGTGGGAACCAGGTACAGTCCTGGAAAGTGAAGGCGGCTAGTGTGATGTCGACCACAGCACCCATCGAGTGCCGACTGATCACTAAAATATAGGTCTAGCCCTATATGCCCAATACAACTGAAGGCGTGGAAAGAGGTCCTTTACTTTACTTATAAGCACATCCATGAACTGATAGGCACATGCGTGATTAGATATGTATACACATATATAAGTAACTGTGCACATGAATAAATAAGTGTACACATGGACAGATAAAAGAGTACAAATGGATAGATAAGTACACACATAGATAAATAAGTGTATACATAGATAGATAAGTAAACACACAGACAGATAAATGTACAAATAGATAGATAAGTATACAAGGTCCGACAATTAAGTAATGAGACTAATTAAATACAAATTTAAATAATCAACAGTTAAAGATATAACCTGTATTTTATTCAAAGTAAGCCCCTTGTGCATTAATACAGTGAGTAGCGCGATCTATTTTACCGCCCTTTGGATGTAATTAGTTTCGTAAAAGAACAGTTCTTTCAATGGTAACTTTAGTTTAAGGAATAGAAAATAATTGCAGGGAGACAAATATGGGGTATAAAGTGGATGATTAAAAACACACACTTGTTTTGGGGCAA
This sequence comes from Candidula unifasciata, assembly GCA_905116865.2. NCBI lineage: Eukaryota > Metazoa > Mollusca > Gastropoda > Stylommatophora > Geomitridae > Candidula > Candidula unifasciata. Next base: position 219,872 of record CAJHNH020007656.1, read on the forward strand.
AAAATTCCTGTTTTGATGATGTCTCATGGGTATTCAACCCGCTGATGTTTTTGGACATCAGACAACAAATGCAGTACAAACCTGCAAGTAACTTTTTCTTGCCAAAATCTTGCACTAAAATGTTTTTAAAGGGTCTCTCCATTAACACCAGATTCATCTGCCATCATCCTGACAATAAAACAACGATCTTCTTGTATCCGTTCTGTGACTTTTGCAATGAGTTCATCATTACACAAAAAAAAATTGGGCGTCTAGGTCTAGTTGCATTAGTAATCTTTTCTACACCAATTTTTAATCGTGAATACCACCTGAAAATCTGTGCATCAGATAAAAAATTATCCCCATAAACTTTACGCATCAATGTAACTGTCTCAATGGCTCTTTTTCTGAGTTTTAAACAGAATGTAATGTCAGCTTTTTTTGCTCCAAGCTGATTACGTAACAATGCACCTCTGACTAGGTTTACAAAATGGCAGCTTGTTTGTTGTCCGCTTATCGGGCGGTGATGAAAAATTGCCAGATCACAGATGAAGAATGACTCTTTGGATTACATGCTTTGCTTCATAGATGGCACTTTTGTCTTGGCCTTAATAAAATTAGTCTCATTACTTAATTGTCGGACCTTGTACATATGGATAGATAAGTGTACAAATGGATAGATAAGTATACACACAGACAGATACGTGAACACATGGATAAATTTACACATGAACAGATAAGTTGAGTGTTGAGCTAAGAGCTGACATGACAGTACTTGGGATATTCCTGTAAGCACTCAGACCTTATTATTAGCATACAGCAAAGAGTTCCAATTCCAGTACTGATTAATGATTTAAGAATCAACATCATAGCACCTCTCCCACAACAAATGAAGTAAGGTGTAGATGCTAACTGTTCCCGTAGCACACTGATTTTACACATGCCAATCTCTTTCTCTCATCCATCCCTCTTTGCCGGATCCATTCCAATGGTGCCAGTAGCAGTTTGATTATATGTCTGTCTTGTCTTTCCTCTGAGAAGAGTATCAACCAGATCCTCCAGTCACTCCAAGCTGTACCATTCTCTCCAGACCATAATGATCTATTTACACCTCCGTACTGCTATCTTGCTACCATACGGCCTTGACCACATCTTGTTTGTCATGGATCAGTTCACCACCTAATCATGCAGAACCAGCTAATCTGCCTACCTGGTCAATTCCCAACACTGCCCAGGAAAGATATCCAATGTAGGCTGTCTGGGACCATTGAAGCAGCGCTTGCAACTCTGCACAGAGCATGTCTGCCTCCATCTTTCTTAACATGCTTTGTTAGCCGCTTACAATCACAATATGTTATGCAGCTAGTTCTCAAGCCAGTGAAAAGCTGTTGTGACTGCCTCCACCTCCATTCTCAAACTAGATGTGGTAGTATCACACACCAGAATTTGTTACACTAAGCATCCGCTAAGCACTAAAAATGAATATGAATTTTTTAAATATTCCAGACCAACTGTGCTATAACTATCATGGGAAGTAAACAAGGCCAGCATAATACCGACCACATCACTAGTTGAGTGCCAGTTAGTCTATAACAAATCTATTTCTTTTTCTTCTTCACTTTCTCTTTTACAGCTCTGGGTGTCATGAGAAATATAAGGTTCTGTTTCTTGCCTTTCTGGCCGCCTCAACCAAAGACACATTGTACTGTTAAGTTTCCCGGATGTTATCTTTCCATCTTGTTCTTGGTCTACATCCTTCTCCTCTTTTAGTGTATGCCTTATATAAAGGTCTCTTTTTCACGCCTTTAGGCGTACCAGGAATATGAAGCTAGACCTATATTTTTAATAGAACAACTGGCACTTGTATGCCTTATATGGTATATTTATATTTTAATGTCCATTAACCTGATACATTGAGAGATCAAGCCTACAGGGAATGCTTTTCTTGGTGTCAAGTTGATACATTAATTCCCACCTCTCCTATGGTATGATTAAAATACAAAAGTGGATGACAAACTAATTTATACACAACTAGAAATAGACTCTGACTTTTACACAAATCTTACCAACAGAAATGAGGAAGCGATCATCCCTAGAGTAAGCTAAACACTGAACTGAAAATTTATGCTGCAAAAGAACTCTTTTGCATGACTTTGTCTGTGTGTCCCAAACACAGATCTGGCATGGTGTATCTCCAAATGCAGGACTAGCAGATGTCAGGCACTGAAAGGGGAACCATATAAATAATTTTAAAATATGTTGACAAGTAAGAGAGAGAGGGTTAGAAATCTGCTGAAGGGAATAAAACAGATGAGAAATTTACCTGTATAGGACCCCATTTTAAGGAAAAAAGAACAGACTGCCCCCCAAACATGTCATAACAAGTGATTAATTAGGGGTGCTTCCTTTGAAATCAGAGTGCATCTGCCTGCTGAGAGGTAAGGAATCAACAGTCTGCATATCTGTTAAATGGATGTCCATCAAAACTCAAGTTCTGGAAATAGACCAAAGCCTAGAAGTGGAAAAACAATTCGAATGTACTGATGGAGTTTACAGTCAGTGAACCCACAGAAGACAAAATGTATTATTATCGCTCCGTAAATGCTAACACAAAATGGGTCATGAATCCACAGGAATTTCCAAGGAAAATCCTTGGAAACAGCCCCATATTACATAGGTCACCACCAAAAAAAAAAAAGGTAAATTTATAAGTTTATATAAAGGGGTATTCAAGAACATGAACAGAACAGAGCATTAAATGGAATACGTTCCCCGAGAAGTTAAAAACAAAAACAAAATGTATGGGATTACTCATGCTGTAAGCCTGGTATCACAGAGGCTTATGGGTAAATTTGACATCAATTTGACTTTCAAAAAAGCTATTGGGGGGTCATAAATAAACTAATATATATGCTATTTTAGTTAATATAAACACATTCTGGCCTACTAAACACAGCACTGGCCCTGATAGGACCTTATTCTTCTTTTTCTCTTCCACCTTGTACCTCATCGAAGTGTCGGGGGGAGATGTAATGTTCGTTGATAAGCTTTGTCAAGAGCACTATTAAGACTGATGTTCATTTCTGTAAGGCTGTTCTTAATGTCATCACTCCATATTTTCTGAGGTCGTCCACTAGCTCTATACCCATTGTACGTTTTAGTGTGGCTCGCTGTGTCAGATAGTACCAGGGCATTCTTGTTAGGTGTCCAAACCACTTCATTTGTTGTTCTTTGATGACTTGTAAGACTAGCTTTATTCCTAGTATTCGTCTGATTTCGTATTCTGTCTTTCCTTGAAACTCCTGCAGCTCTTTTAAGGCATTTCATATCTGTTGTCACAAGTTTACCTTGATTGGTATAAGATCAATGGAATTTAAATATACTTTTTGAGAACAATCACTACAGAAATGGTGGTAAATCAGCATTTACAAGGTTGTGCCACGACCGGAAGTGACTAGATTTAGCCTTCCTGAGGGCGACAGGGTTAAGCCAACCTCCTCAGTTGTCTTTTATAATAAGTATGGTAGGTTAGTCGTTTAGTATATATAGTTTAGTCGACGGATCAATATTATGGCACAGGGGTGTAAACCCATAAGTGCTTCATTCTACTTCTAACTCAAGTCTGAATCTGAAGAATCTCAGCGCAGTGTATGAACTCCGTTGCACCGGTGAGGACCCTGAAATACGTTTTTGGGTAGATTTTTAACTCACAATTTTGGCAGCGCCGTTAGTCTATTTTTTTCGATTTCCAACTGCCAAGCGATTTTTAAAAAAATATGTACAATACACACAGGCGTCCAATCTCAAAACTCTAAGACCAGGGGAACAGACGGGCGGCAGATCTCACTACTCTAAGACCAGGGAAAAACTCGAAGTCCATGTAAAAAAATCCCAGTCTTCACCAGGGTTTGAACCCGGGATCTCCAGTACTCAAGGTGGATGCCATACCTCGAGACCACACAGCCCCCTATCGGTTAGAGTATAAGCATGCTTGAAATGCAGGCTCTGATAAAAGGTTTAGCAAACTGGCAATGGATTTATTATCACTACACAGAATATACAGAGATGTAAACTTCAAGCAGACTCTTATATCTCCATGGACATTGGAAATAGTAAAAGAGAAGGTGAAGAAGAATGGGAAACGCTGACCTAAAGTAAAAATGCAATGATCTTGTATGAAAAGCGAAAAACTTCACCTTAAGAAAAAATAATTTTCACTGCTTGGATTAGTCTACAGAGTGACGACTCAAAGAGCAACTTTTCAAAGGCAATTACAACAGGAGCAAATCCTTTACTCCTTCTTCTTCTGCTTCTTTTATCCTACCACTTATGTTACAAAGCATCACAGAGAAGAGTCAGAAATAGTTTCCTGTCTTTTGCTAGGTGATTAGCTTGAGTTAATGTCATACTGTATTTCTGTAGTTTCTTTTACACCCTCAACCAATCTCTTTCATGGTCAGCCTTTTGGCTTGTAACCTGCTGTTCTTATGTAATACGCTCTAGCTGCTGGTTATTTTGTTCCCTTCTGACCAGATGACCAAACCATTTGATTCTTGGATGTTCTGTCCCTAACACTTAAAAACAAAAAACAAAAAGTTATACTGGGTGGGGTAATTAACAATGAGTTCACACCCTTGAAAGAGTGTATACTAGAAAATCAACCACCATTTTTCACGAGACTGTTACGTAAACTATAATTGAAAAATCTACCTGGCTATCATACTGAAGAGCGAGACATGTCACTTCCTCTTGGTGACCTTTAAAAAAAAATATAAACAAATGTCAATTTATTACAAAGTTTGTGCTGCTCTTACACTTTTCACTACACTCAAATATCTATTCCACATAAACATGTACAGGATACATAGAAATATACTTAAGTAAAGGAGAGGATCACTTCTGCAACAGTAGTCCTTCGGGCATATGATGCTAGACTCCTGTTTCTATAGACTAATGAGTATTAAACAATCACCACGGCCAGCTCCAGATATAAGGTCGTACAGCTCAAACGGGAATTCCCATTTTTGTGAGGCTGGCGTGGCCAGTCGGTGGTAACAATTGTTATTGAGTAGATTTATACACAAACTGAACTACAGTTTAATTCATTATTGAATGACTATAATTTTGAAGATAAATATTTTTTCATAGCCCATTAATTTCTTCAAAATAATTAATTTGATAACACATGTTGCAAATTAATTAAACTGTATTTCAATTTGTCTATAAATCTACTCAATAACAATTGTTACCACTGACCGGCCACGCCAGCCTCACAAAAACAGGAATTCTTGTTCGAGCTGTACAGCCTTATATCTGGAGCTGGCCGTGACAATCACCAATGTGACATAGCATTATGAGATTTTCTTTTCTTAGCCACTATAATAATTGTGTCTGTGTTATGCAGCTGTGGCTATTTCATTTCACTCTGTTACTACAATCATTATCATCAATCAGCAAGTTCTTTACAGAAATCCGTTCTCTTCATGGCACACCTGAAAGTATCCCTTTCCCTAGCCAGCTCCATGTGCTTTCATTTGTGTTATTACCATTCACACTCACACACACATATATATACACACACAGATAATTCTGGCATTTCATTTTCATTTCTAGTTATTAATACTGAAAAATAAACAGACTATTCCGTCTCCAACCCGTTTTAGAGATCTTGCTACAGTCAAACTAAACTAAACTACTCACCATGCAAATGTTGTTGCTTCCCTGAGCTCAGATCTTCAATAACAACAACACAACCAGAAGAATAGGCAAACAGACCTTTTTTTGGATTAAAATAATATGTGCATTTGATCAGTATACAAAATTTTTATTAATTCTTGCAAAAATTAAAATTTGTAATAAAACAATAGTTAAATGTGCGGTGTTGTCGGCACCTTTCCACATCTTTCCGGACAATAGTGTTATAATGTTCTAAAGGGAGGCATGGGTCTCATAGTTCATGGCCATGGCGAATGTGCCTAGCAAGACGTGCCTGTGTTGAAAAAAATTATTCCACAGTCACAGCATGGGATTTTAGGACCTTTGTTACCATCACATGTATTTAACATGTTTCTTCTCAGGCACTTAGCTCTCAACCTTTCTGCAATCATCTTTTCCCTTTTTCCTATTCCCTTGCTGATATTACCCCTCCACCCAACATAGTCTTGTGCATTTTGTTCCCATGAATCTACCTCAATATCTGTATCATTCATGTCCCCAGCACACATTTTTATAATCATATTAGGGGCTGGTCTTGGCATTTTCTACTCATTTGTAATTCACCATGGAGGATGTCCTTAGGACTCTGCCATCCTCCATTCTCCAGTGATCCAGCCACCTGAGCCTTGGGAGGCTGAACATTAAGAAAACTGTTGTAGTACCTGCTTTTTCCAATACTTCAGTGTTTGTGATCTTGACTTCGTGTAAGGTACTGCATTTAAAAGAGGGCTCTATGGTTAAGCGGTTAAGCTATTTGCCCTGTGCTCTGAAAGCTATAGATTTGATTTTAGACACCACCCTTCAGCTTGTGAATGCTGATATTTCAAAAGGACGCTGAGATCGTTGCTAGAGCTATGGAGTTTGAGCCTTATGCAACACTCTCACAGGGTAGGAGCCACAATGCAGAAAAAGAAAAAGCCACATGGAAAAGCACCTGATAAAATTAGGACGATCCTCTCGACTGTAAGCCCCCTGTTGACGCATACACTGCTGCCCACTGAACACATCTGCGTTGGCTTAATCATCATCATCATCATTATGTGCCCTGCCAACCGGTGTAGGTGCTCATGCATCTCCACAGATCACGATCCCTGGTTGCCTGGAACAGCTCTCTTGATGATATTCCTACATGCCATCTTTTCAGCCCATCCAGCATCATCTCTCTTGGTCTGCCTCTACCCCCTTTCCCACTGATCTTTCCAGTTGTCATAATATTCTCCAACGTCTCTTTTCTCATTATGTGGCCAAAGAGCAGTGTTTGTCTCTTTCTTATTGGCTATGGCTTACATGAAACAAATCATCATGTCTTACCTGTGTCTGGCTGCCAGGAACAGCTCTCTTGATGATATTCCTACATGCCATCTTTTCAGCCCATCCAGCATCATCTCTCTTGGTCTGCCTCTACCCCCTTTTCCACTGATCTTTCCAGTTGTCATAATATTCTCCAACGTCTCTTTTCTCATTATGTGGCCACAGAGCAGTGTTTGTCTCTTTCTTATTGGCTATGGCTTACATGAAACAAATCATCATGTCTTACCTGTGTCTGGCTGCCAGACCATATTGTTTCTTCCAATGCAGTTGTACCCTATCACAGAGTTCAGCTTCAAGCCAGATTGGTTCGCAGGTGCTGTATATCGTCGCTGTTGAAATAGTTCAAGTAAACTAAAGAACCCTTTTTATGCCTTAGGCGCATGGGGCATATGGGAAGAGCACCCCAAATTTTTTACAGACCAATCGGTACTAGGTGGGTAATGTGGTTAGCATTACGCCAGCCATCTTTACTTCCCCAGGACAGCCATCCTGGTACCCATTTTAGGCTGGGTCAACCTGCGACGCCCGTACCATGATAAAAACCCCCTCAGCCAGCAGTGGGTTTCGATTGTGGTGCATTGGAATTATGAGTCGGACTCGCAACTCCTAAGCCACGGACATCACACTGTTGAAATATCACCATTGAATTAGATCAACAAGCAGAAAAATGTCAAACTGTTTTTTTGTATTTCTAATTTATTGTGACACAGAAGTATACGTTTGTATACCAAGGCAAATCTCATCAATCAGTTGTCCTCTTCACAATGAAGGTTGGCTGCAATAGATCTCCAACATGCTCAGTCTCTTCTCTTGGTTGTACTCTCTTTTTCTCTCTCTCTCAGACTGCTGTTTGTCTCTTGATGTTGTCTTCCAACTTGTATCAGTGTCTACCTCTTGCCCTTGACATTTTATCCGGCATGGTTTTTAAAAGATTATTATGTCTTTTAATGCAGCCAAAATATTGCAATCATCTTTTTTGGATTTCTTTCAGTAAATCTGTTTTCATACACATTCTTTCCAAAACCTCTGTATTTTATTGTTTTTGTTTCCATGAATTATGACCTTAGGGCGAATCTAAAAAGAACTATTTTTGGCCAACTTTGTGCTAAAGTGATAATATAAATAGGGGATGACTGCAGTCGAGCTGATGAAAAGAAGTACTAACTACAAGACGGAAAAGACTTGCACAAATACAACAGAAAGTTTCAATCAAAGTCTTTATCAGTGGATCACAGAATACAACACAAACTGTGACTAAAAAAAACTAAGTGGACAGGATGACAGAGATTATAACATAACAAGCTCAACATGAAAGCAAGAAAAAATTACAAGAAAAAATATTGACATGAAGGGCTATGCAATGAAAAAAGTAAGGAGACATTTGAAAACAACTAGGAGAAATTTAAACAATTTAAATACATTAAAAAAATTAAATTAAATTATAAATATTCAGCACAGCTATATTTACATTTTGATTTTATTTATTTATATTTTCCCCCATTGTTTTCAAACATCTTCTTACTTATTTTATTTGATAATATAGCCCTACATGTCTAAATTTGCTTCTTATTACATATTTCATGGTTTCATGTTGACCATGTTTGTTTATTATAAGTTCTGTTGTCTTGTCCACTGAGTTTTCCAGTTAGTTTGTGTTATATTTAGTATGTTGAAAAAACTGGTCAAAACATTAGGTTATGATAGGTGTCTGTGTTTTTAATTTCTATTCAGGTGAGGGTCCATTGTATTGACTGTCAGAGTCTCCTGTTCTGTGTTCTTGAGACAGTTCGTCCTGTTAATGATCCATGGTGCTCACAGAGCGCACCACACAAAACCCAAGGCTGTCACCAGCACAACACTCCACAACATTTTTTCTGAAACTGCAGAGATGTAGTTTTAAAGAAGAGTGATGACAATTCCATGGACAAATCAAAACAAGCACCCCCAAGTATGAAACACCTAGTGCATGCATGTTGCATTGAATGAGTTAAAAGGAAGCTGTAGCACACTGGAAAATAAGCAGTAAATAAAACAAATTTAAACTGACAGCTTACCTGAAAAAAAAAAAAAATTAACAAGATGCTTCAAACAGTTTATCAGCTGAGAATTCTTAGTAACACCACAGTAGTATAGACTGGTCACTACAAGAAAACCCAAACATAGCTAGCTACCGGAAGCTGAAATATCTTGGTCATATCAAACGCCATGATCGACTGGAAAAAATTTTAGCAGAAGGCATGGTACCAGGAAGGAGGGGCAGGGGCCGACCAACATAAAGAAGGGCACAGGATATAAGTGACTCCTTGAGTATGAAAGTACATGAGGCAGGAGAGCTGGCAAGAGACCGAGTTTCTTTCAGGCTGATCCTGATGACAGTAACGTTCTGCAAAGGACCTGCTAAATGATGATGATGAGCTAGCTACCTGGCAGATTCCATGGTTCTTCATTCGCTGCTTGTAGTGAACAAAAGCTGAAGGCTGTGAGACATGATCCTGTAATCTCCTTCTATCTGAATGTCCAGACCTTTTCTCTGTTGCTGACACACTGTGATGTTGAACAAAGGCAGCATTGTGTGCCTTGGAAACACGGGCATCAGCAGCACCTGTATCTCTTGTATCTGAGGGCTGGAGGTGGTGTTTGGAGAAACAATAAACAGGTATTCAAATATCTGTCTAAAGTTTTAGAACTATGGTGGGCCCACATAAAAATGTATACATAAAGTATGGTAAAAGACCATTTTTTTATGCCACTTGTGCATCAAACATATGATGCTACATACAAACTTTAAAAGATCAATCAGCACTCATAGAATGTTGTGATCATCATCATGCAGATTGTCTTCACTTTCAAGGATATTACTTGGTACCTATTTTTTTAAGCTGGGTCGGCTTGGGAGATGAGGTCAGGTTTAAAAATAAAAATCCACCATAATGCAGATTCGAATACAGGAACTTCAGGTCAGCAGGTGAGCATCTAGCCACTGGGGCCCAACACACTCATAAAATGGTACTGGATAATTTTCTGGCAAGGAAAAGTGATGATCAAGAGAAACCGGCTACACCAGTACGTTATTTTTTGACCGGCACACATTAAAATCAGTAGTGACTCAAGTCATTATCCTCAGCCTCAGAACACGGCACAACCGATTATGTAACCACATGTACACAAAATTCAAGATAGGTGCATCAGCCATGTGCACCTGTGGAAATGTGCCCCAGACAGCAGAGCATGTACTCCAGGACTGCACCGAATTTGACACATTAAGGCAAACCTTTTAGCCAGAAAGAACAACAGTGGGACGTAAACTCTATGGACCACTGAATGAACTAACAACGACAGTGAAATTTATATAAGAGACAAAATTGCTGATACAGACAACTTATTTCAGGCGAACGAAAGAAGAAGAAGTAGTGGCTGAAAACACTGGGTTCTCACGTGAGAATCCTCAGTAAGCTGCGTTTTGTTTTCCTTCGGGAGCAAAAACAAAATCCTAACCTGCACAATTTTTGACGATAGTACTAGACATGCAGCCCTTAATCCTCAAGCTCAAGAAAAACCCCTCCCCCTTTCCATGCCCACACTGTAAAAATTATAAATACAGACTGATATGGCAGCTAGATAAGATAAGACAGACAGACAAGAGAGATAGTTAGACAGAAAGATAGATAGTAGATAGACATATAGTAGGTAGATAAACAGACAGACAGATAGATAAAAATGTACCACTTCAGATTCCGATGACAGTATTTGTCTAGGAACTTCCCCGTATGGGTTTTGGAGTCCCCTTTAGGGGGACAAAAGAATAGACCCATTGCTCACCCCCTCCCCCCCCCCCCCCCAATTTGTCTTCCTTGCCCACCTGACAAGCATGTCATAAAAGGCTAATAATTAGGGGTGTTTCCTTTTGAAGTCGAAGGGCATCTGTCTGAGAGATGAGGACCAACAGTTTGCATACAAACATGCTAGATCTGTAAAATGGATATGCATGCAAAGCTCAAGTTCTGGAACAAGACCAAAGTGGATGAACTAGAACTTTTCACTGGGGTTCACTGCTAAAAGAAGACAAAGAGTCTAGGAACTACCTTTACCTTGTTGTAAGTGACTAAAGCAGTCATTCATTAACACAAGTGTCTATGGTTCAACTCAGCTTAGTTGAGTTGAGTCAAGAATTGACATCATAGCATTCCGGGCATGCCCATGTGTGCTCCGTCCTCATTTTCAGCAGCCAGCGCAGAGTTCCAATACTGATGGTACCAGTCACAATCTGGTTATATGTCCGTCTTGCCTTTCCTCTGAGTGTAGTGAGCCGGCCAGACCCTCTAGTTACACCCAGGTGCCTCATTCTCTCCAGGCCATAATAATCTCTTTTCTCTACTGATTCTGTTGCTTGTTCCCAAAGGGCCTTAATCACATCTGCTTTGTCATGTATCAATTCACCACCCAATGGTGCAGATCCAGCCAATCTGCCTGCCTGTTCATTACCCACTACGCCGGCATGGCCTGGAGAAAAAATCCAAAGTATGCTCACTACCCGTTACCTCAACTCAAAATTGTGGCAAGATATTTGGCCGATCCTATTCTTTTTAAAATTCTGTTCCACTTCTTCCATCATATGTTATTATGTCCTAGGTAAGAGAATCTCAAATGATGTCCAGGTGTGTGTTAAAACATTATATTTGTTTAACATTAATATATTTAAAGAAAAAATTAATCTGAATAACATATAACATTCTTACCTGAAAAATTGTAACTGTATGTGTTCTTTCACTGATCTTTGTACCAACAGTGCTGACTTTGCTAAATGAATGAGCAAAGCCAGAATTATGGGATGTATTTGCATTATGCAAGGATTTAACCACTCCTGCGTCATCTGTTCTGGCTGAATGAGGTTCATCAACATCTGAGGAGACATCGTATACATTAACATAACTGCAATATATAATTTCAGGTATCTCCTTGGCGACAGTGTCTGCAGCTTAGGTGTTATGAATGTAGTTTCATAATCCCACTGTACAATCATGCCTCTGACTGAAAGCTTCAAGCGGGCTGTAGAAATCGAATCCTGATATGACAGTAAAAGCTGCTACTCATTCATCTAAAGTCATTACCAAAGCTTTCAAATACACATGGACTTTATTCTAGGCATGGCTCTTTTTTCTAGAAAAAAAAAGGTGCCAGTACTCACCACAAAGTGTTTAAAAAAAGCTGTTGATACTCTTTACAAATCGTCTATTACAGCAGCACTGAAAGAATGACACCTTAAACAAAGGTGCTGTAGTGCGAGTTGTTGCATACTGCCAGAAAAAAAAAACACTGGTTCTAGGAAGTAAATACATATGACTACAGTCAAGCTGATAGCAAACAGTACTAATTACAACACAAACTGTGACCAGATAGCTAAAAAAAGTAAATGGAAAAGACATGCACAAATACAATCAAATGTTTCGAGCAAAGTCTTTACCAATAGAGTACTAAATACAACAACACAGATGTGACGAGACAACTCAATGTCATGTCAATATTTTCTTTTTATTACATATTTATGTTTCCATGTTAACCTTGGCTGTTTATAAGCTCTGTTGTCTTATTCACTGAGCTTTCTATTTATATGTTGAAGTCGTCCCCATGTGGGATACAATTTTTCATTATTTGAATCCCCACCCTGGCTTTGGCCAGGGACCCTGAATATAGCCGGGCCATAAATATGATCTAACGGCTGAAAGGGGTTTCTGGGACCTCTCCACAGGAGATCTGCATCGGCATGGTGGCACTTTGTGTCACCCAGTTTTTATTGCTTGTATGATGTCCTGGTGGGGAGGGAGAGAGAGAGAGAGAGAGAGAGAGAGAGAGAGAGAGAGGGGGGGGGGAGGGAGCTTTCTATTCACAGTTTAGAGAAGTTCGATTGCATCTGTGCACATTTTGTCATTCCCACTGCTGAGCCTTCCAGTTGCAGTTTGCATAGTATCTAGTATTTTTTTAATTCTAGGAAACTAGTTAAACAGCTGTGAGATCTGTTAAACAGCTGTGAGATCTGTTAAACAGCTGTGAGATCTGTTTAACAGCTGTGAGATCTGTTAAACAGCTGCGAGATCTGTTAAACAGCTGCGAGATCTGTTAAACGGCTGCGAGACCTACCACTGGATCCATGTATGGAGCTGAGCCCATCAATCTCAACATCTGGACGGGCAGAGTAGATAGATGCACCTGGCTTGGGCCGAGGGAAAGTCGGCCTGTATTTTACTGGAAGTGGCTGATCATCATTCTGGACCTCAGAGTTTGATTCTGTATGCAACAAACCAAAAACATTATTACTGCTCACAGGTTATGGGTTGGGTTATGCTCATGGCTGGTGCTTTCTGAGCCAATTCTGATCCAACAAATTGAGGATAAGAGGCACAAATATCAAAAGAAGTCAACTGCTGTGGGTACTTCTTCATCTTCCTCAGATTTAACATTCAACATATTCATTAGCCTCTCGTGGCTAATAGTGCCAGTCCTAGGCCGGCTGACAAACCTGTCTTACATCCCAAGTGGTTCGTTCTCGTACCTGGCTGTACCGATTTTTACTCTCAAATTTCTCACTGTAAGCAGTGATGTGAATGCACTGCCCTCAAAGTCCTCCAGCCATCCTCTCTCTAAGAGTACTGATAATTTCAGCACAATCCAAAGTTAGGTGGTCTGTAACCATGGCAGATCCAGCCAATCGATCACCTCCTCTACTACCATCAATGCCCAAATGTCAAGTGATCCGGTTAAAAATGAATACCAGGAAATATCACGAAAAGGAGGTCAGCGTGATATTGACCACATCCACCATCGAGTACTGATCAGTCTATAAAATACGGGTCTTGCTCCATATGTGCAATGTCATAAAAGGGTCCTTTACTTATGTAAGTATCTGTGTCGATCCCTCAGACAAACAGACAGACAGACACAGTTAGGCTTTTTATTTAAACAGTGTAGACAATTTATGAAGCCTTGTGTAATGTGTGTGTCAATGTGCACATCTACATAAATAACATGCATTATTAATTTTATGGGTGCTAATTGTTCAACTAAGAGCAATGAAGATTTCTTAAAACAAATTGACTCACATAGAGAACTGACTACCCACAACAGAAGACCATCAACATTCTTTGGTCATGATGATGGGAAAGTTGGAGGGGAAAAGAGGCAGAAGGAGACCAAGGGAGAAGATGATGGACAGTCTGACATCATGGCATGGAAGATCATCTGTGTCAGAACTGATTAAAAGTACTCGAGACAGAAGGTTATGGATAGACATGACTACAAAAACCACACATCAAGGTGTATAAGAAGAAGAAGAATCATTCAACTACTTATATCAACACAAAAACAGTTACCTGAATCATGAAGAACCATTCCATCTTCTCTGAAATGACAACAGAAACAATTTTCGTTAAATTATTGTGTTTCAATTGATTCTGCCCACCTCTCAGCATTATTTCTTGAATCTTCTAGTTTTTCTGTCATCAAACTGTAACTGAATTGTAGCCCAGTGTTATGGGTTATTGTGTGTTTTTCCTTTCTTAAGTGATGGATTGTTCATATGTTGTTGTTGTTGCAAGATACAGCTACAGCATCTATCTGTGTTTCTCTTGGTCTTCCTCAGTGATCTGCTCGACATCCCTCCTGGCAGTTCATTTCTAAGGACAATTTTTTATACTCATTTTAGGCTGGGTCAATCTGAGAGCCAAGATCTCAGACCAAATCAGATTTCATTATCTGGAAATTATTAAAAAAATAATCCCCAAAAAGCGATATTTACACTGATCCTGAGACGGTGGATCAGATATTTAACCTTACCAGACAAGGACAAAAAGTTCAGATGACTCATATGCATGTTGAAAAAAAGTTAAAAATCTCTCAGCAGTTGGAAATAAAAAAGAACAGACTGAACAGGCTGCTGCCTAGATTAAACTTCCAATTAAAAAATAAACAATGAATATTTATTGCATGTGATTCTGACGTACATATCTGGTGCTCTGTACATGCTGTTTGAGATTCTCTTTGTGTTAATAATGGCAGAAACTTGAACTTATAAAGATATTCTTTTGCAATGTAAGTGATAATTTACCAGAACCTACAAGTTTTAATGTGTCAACTTACAAAGATGCAGCAGGTGTAGCTCTTCTGGCCAAGAAGTCCCAGATGTAGACAGCCTCACCAGCACTAATTAGACTCAGACCATCAGGTGTGAAATGAATTCTGCATACATTTTCACTGTGTCCTATAAATACCTATCAACAGAACACCAGAACTCAATCAGTAAAATATTTCACTTTAATTTGTATCTTCTTCTTCTGATTTCACTGTAAAAGGATGATTGGCATATCGTGGCTTACAGCTAGGCTGTGATATCTGCATCTTTTAGCTCCAAAAATATTATTTCAACACACTCCTAATTAGTCACCTGTTACAACAGGTATATTACCACAGTGATGCATACCACATGCCACAATCACCTGCGAGGAGTTACAAGCAAATCTGGCTGACGCTCGACACTCAGGGGAAAGGCAAGACGGATAGACAATCAGACAGTTACTGGTACTATCAGAATTTCAACTCTTTGCTTTCTGCTAAATATGGGGACGGAGCGCTTATGTGGATGTCCCAAGTGCTGTGATGTCGATTCTTAATTCAACATTCAACAGGGCTATTCAACTGGTGGCCCGCGGAGGCCCAGCAAGTGGCCCGCAGATCATTGCTAGTTGTATTGTATTAATGACCTTTCTATGCTTGAGTTCGGACCTCTGGGCTCTGATGATCCTCATGTTTACAATTGTGGCCCCTGAGCAAACATAGCTGAAAATCCCTATTTTACAACATGCTTTCCCCCCGAAACCTGAGGCCCCAGAACCCACACGAAGAATTCATATTTTCACTTACAAAATCTTATATAGGATCATCAAAAAATGATTGCTGGGATTTTAAACTGTTATTATTAAAGAAGCATTTAATTTATATATGTGAGTGGCTCAACTGTTGAATTTTAATATATATCTGTTTTAAGATAACATTATTGCATTCATTATCAGGAAAGGGACTGTGTGGTCTCAAAGCATGGTGTCTGCCTCAAGTGCTAGAAGTTCCGGGTTCAATCCCTGGTAAGGACTTTGATTTTTTCACGTGGACTTGGATTTCTAGTAATTCTCCCTGGTCTCTGGATAGTGAGATCGGATGCCAGTGTGCACATAAAAAATCCCTTGGCAGTTGGAAATCAAAAAGAGTAGCCTAACGGTGTTGCCCAGCAAAAGTTGAAGTTACAAATCTACCCAAAGTATTTCAGGATCCTTGCCGGTGCACTGTGCGGAGCTTCTTCGGAGTCAGACAAGTTAGAAGAAGAAAGGAGCACTTATGGGTTACTACCCGTGTGCCATGATGTTGATCCGTTGTTCAAACCTTAACCTCAAACCTCATTATCAGGTGAAAATCCTTTGCTGTTCTTATACAGCTCATGGAAAGATTCTCAGTCTTTTACTGGTTCCCCATCAGCTCAAACATCTTTATGTCCAAGATGTCTTTAATGTTTGATGTCTGTTGGCCTGTGTCTCATCTTCAAAGAACCTTCTCTTCCACTACGTCTCTTTCTAAACCATTATGACATTAACGATCATTACAACTATTAAAGCACAGACCCAACAAAATCCAATTAAATTTACATTAACTAATACACTAAAATTTCACACCTGAAAGTTAATGTCCAGTTGGAGATTATAGTCCCAAATCTTGATGGTCTTGTCTCCTCCTGTAGCCATGTACTTTCCATTGCTGGACACACTGATAGCACTACAGCCTGTGCGATGAATGTGGTCAGTCTGAAGTGTAGAGAAAAATAACAAAAAATTTTACATCACTTCCATGTCTACTATTATTCTATTAGTCACAGGGAAAAACTAAGGTGTGTTATCGTGTTATCCCTGAGTTTTACCAATGCAGTGGTACCTCAGTATACGTCTGCTCTGGCATACGTCCAACTTGGTATACATCAAGATGAGAAGCGAAAAACTCTGCTTGGTAGGTGACCTTTGTTTGGAACCCGTTTAAGTAAAAATTAGGCTTGACAGCGTGTGCTACCTTTGCTTCCCTCTCTCATTAATCAAGGAAATGTCTGTCAAATAAATGGATGTCAAAAAGTTTGCAGAGAAGTACCACCCTAAGAAAGCTGAAACAAGCCATAATAGCACTGTCTGGAATGACCAGACAATGTCACATTTCTGAAACATCCCGAGGAGAAGGCATAAGCAAAGTTCTTTGGACAGATTTTTAGTAAAAGTCGAACCTGGTGAGCCTCAGCTAGGTCTAAGTAGAGAAAGGAGACAGAAAGAACAAATAAAGAGGAAAACTCCAAAATTGAGATTCCTTTCTTAACTGGAAGGGGATTCTTATTTCAAACAATAGAACCTCCTTTGAGTTTTTGGGTAAAGATGTGTTTTGTGGCTTTCTGAGTTTGACAGTTTGGCAATTCTAAATCAGCCAACAGCCAATAAATTTGTTGAATTTGTATCTATAATTATAAAAAAAATTAAAATAAAATTAGTTCTACGTGTCAGAAAATTTCTTGGCTGCTGTTTTTCCCACCAATATACAGCCACATGATGATGATGTAGAGCAGGATTAAGCAGTTTTTTTTTTTTTTTAATTCTTTAAATTTGTTCTCCATTCAATTTGGTGAAAAGCTGCAAAATATTATTGGTTTATGTTAAAAGTTGTGAAGTTACAGGATTTTATTTTAGTCCATATTGCTGTAAAAAAAAACACACAAAGGTTTGTTTTGGTTGCATTTTTTTTTTTGCACTAATCTATAGTCATTTGATGATGATGTCAAACATGATTACACAGTTTTTGTTCTTTCAATTTGTTCTCCATTCAGTTTGGTGCAAAAAAAAATATTATAAGTTTATGTCAAATAGTTGTGATAGTATGGCATCTTTAGTATACACTAAAATACATGGTATCTGGAAAAGTGCACGGGTTAACAGGCGTGGTTGTCAGTAAGCTGCATTCTTATATTGGTTAGGCCATGTGTTCTCTCTCCTGCTCCCGCTCTCTCTCTCTCTGCATTGAGTTTGTCAGTTGTTAAGTTTTAAACATCATTTCTTCTTACAACATGCCATGCCCAGAAAATGTTTACTTCTTTTTAAATATTTTTTTTTTTTGCATTAAAAAAAAGATAAATAATTAATTCATAATGATAGCTGACGACAATTATTAAGAAAGTGAACAAATAATTAATACCCATGTTGAAAACAAATTGCTGAAATATTAGGAAAACCCCACAAAATAACATAACAGATGCCTTACTTCCTGTAATAAACGGCCATCCTTGGCATCATATTTGAGCAGCCTGTTATTGGTTGTAGTAACTAATAAATGATCTGTCTTTGCTGGAGAAAAAGTCACCCTCTCTGCGGAGTCTATGCTGGATGAGCCAACAGTCAAATCCGATACATCAATCCTCAAAAGCTGAGCAGAAAGACAAAACAATTAAATGTTAAAAAAAGAAATAAAAATGCAAAGAGCATCCGGAAGAGAAATATATGTACTATGTTTACAATAAAGGTGGAATATTGGGTCAATACATCCAACTGGCGAGCAGCTGGCTGAACGGTTACAACGTCGGGCTATTATGCGGGAGACCTGAGTTTTACCCCGGGTAAGTTGATAGAGTTTTTCTGTCAGGGGCAGAATTAAACATCCTAACCTGCATAGTCGGTAGTGACAGCCCTAACCAGGCAGCCCTAAATCCTCAGACTTAAGGGCACCCCCCCCCCCTCCATTAACAACACCGCCCCAAAAAGTGGTAAAACAGACAGTGGTGATAGTGACAGTGACATCCAGCTCATTCATGGTGGCATAGCTGCTTGTTTGCTTGCCTGTCTTAATAATTATTCAAGTACAGCATGGTTTCCGGCATAATGCTGACCACATTACCCACCTAGTGCTGGTTGGTCTGTAAAGATATGGGTGGCTTTTCCCATATGCCCGATGCACCTAAAGGCGTGAAAAGGGATCGTTACGTTACAACATGGTACTTTTGCTCCAAATGAGGCTGCTCCAGACTCAATGGTTGGCTACAGTGTACCAGCTGCTGTCTTTTGGAACATTAGATGGTAAGGCTCTAATTTCTTCCACAGTGGTAAAAATCTGTGGTTTTACAAGAAATGTTCAAACATAAAATATACCTCATCTAAACACCTGGCATCTGCTACAGTAACAGTAAATTCTGTGGGACCAATAAATGCCACTCTTCTTCCACATGGACTTAATGCTAGAGCTTGGGGCCCAAACTGACTTCCTCTGGCAACTAGACCTGTTATCACTCTCACCACCTGTTAGCAAAATTAACAAAAAAAAATCTATGTTTATTTAACTTAAAAAATATGTTAGTTGTGGCAGTTAAAAAGAAAAAAGACAAAACTGTATTTCTGCTGATTTTGTAACATAAATACTAAGGGCTGATCTTGAGTTTTTATACTGACTATGAAACAGTAACATGAGAAAGATTAAATCAGATGCATTCAAATATCTTCATAATGGCAATTAATATGTGGTGTATGAAATTTCTTGTATAGTTTGTAAAGTCTTATGGCCAGCTCCTTGTACCTTCAGTTATTAAAATAAGTTATGTGACAGATTTATTAATTTTCTGGAAGTTCTTCTTCTCTTCCACCTTTTACCTCAATGAAGTGTCAGGGGGAGATGTAATGTTGTTGATGAGCTATGTCAAGAGCACTATTAAGATTAATGTTCATATCTGTAAGGCTGTTCTTTATGCTATCACTCCATATTTTATGAGGTCTTCCCCTCGCTCTAAACCTGTTGTAATGTTTCATTGTGGCTCGCTGTGGTAGATAGTATCAGGCATTCTTGTTAGATGTCCAAACCACTTCATTTGTTGTTCTTTGATGACCTGTATGACTGTCTTTATTCCTAACATTTGTCTGATTTCGTGATTTCATATTCTGTCTTTCCTTGAAACTCCTCCAGCTCTTCTAAGGCATTTCATCTCCGTTGTCACAATTTTACGTTCATTAGAGGATGTAAGTGTCCACATTTGACACTGATAGCATAGTGCTGGCCAAAAAATAATTCTGATAAGATTCACATTAGTACTCTGTGGTATCTGCTTGTGTGTTAACACAGGAGATAGTTGGCCCAGTGCTTGATTAGCTTTAGTATATCTTGCGCTAATTTCTCTGTCCAGTTTTCACTGAATGTGAAAATTTCTCCCAAATACTTGAATTCCTCTGTTGACTTTGAGGCATTGTTTTTTAAATTGTATTTCTAAGTTGTCTTTCTGTCTTCCTATCACCATTATCTCTGTTTTCATAATATTTATTCTCATACTATATTCCTCCCTTTATTATTTAGGGGGTTCTGTAGGCATTCCGTAGTTTTTCCTATGAGTACCTGGTCGTCGGCGAATAGTAATTCTGTTTCTGGAAGTAAAGGCATCAAAAAAAGAAGCTGTCTACTCCAATTTATTATACTATAAACTGAAAGATAAAGATGCGCTTCTAAAGGATTATTCATTAGACATAACAACCATGCAAGAAAATGACAAGCATCCACAGAAAACACTCTTCAAATTTCTGTTGCAGTCGTATGCTTTTGTAAAATCCATATGGACTCATTTTGTTTGTACTGTCAACTCCAAATTTGTAACGATTTAAAATTCTCCACTCTCTAGCTCAAAGAATGCTGTTTTTCCAGCTGCCCTTTTACATGTTTTTTTTTTTTACACAATATCTTGAACAGAGCCCACTATGCCTGAATGACAGCTGTGATGCTGCCTGCAGCTGCATATTGTTTAGAGATGGTGGTATGATTATAATAATATTAATTAAAAAAAAAAAATTATGGTGCAAAACAATATTTATAAGTATATTTTTTAAATGTGATGTCAGTAATTTCAATATTGCATCACATTGCTCTACACAGCAAAGTTACCAAAACAACTCTAAATCATAAAAGGGAAGAAATCAGTTCATTATTTGCTCCGTTTGTATTTAGCAACTACCTCCCGTAACATAAAAATAAACCTTTTCCCAATTTACAAATTCAGCCACCTGAATAAAATTGTGTCCTTTTTTTATTTTTTTTAGTGAAGTGACATCATAAAAGAAACAAAAGACTTCAATGTCTGTTCCAGGGTCTAGGGGTTAAACTCTGTGGACACTTATAATTGACTAAGGCTCCAAAATATTTCTGCTTCCTCTTCTAGTTTCTTAGGGTTCAACTTCAGAGGATTATAAGATATGTTTTCCCCAAATGAAATTTAAAAAAAAAAAGTCATAAAAAAAAATATTCCTACTTTTACTGGGTGAAATTGTTAAGTGTACACCAAAGATTTCATATAAGTAATTACATCAGCCTCTACGACATTAGTAGTCTATGTGCTAGCCTACCAAAATAGTGGTTAATGTTTAATTTAGATCGCTGAGTGAATATCCAAAAATTGGTTTTCTTCCTCTTCATCTGCACTTTATTCCTCAACCAACTCTCGTCAAGTGTCTTATCCATTGCTATCGCATGCAGCTCACCCCATGTCCTCCTTATCTTTGAAATTCATTCTCTATCTCCCTTCTCTGTGTATTTTTTGGGTCTGCCTTTATTTCTTTGCCTCTGTAGGTTCATAAAATGGGCACAGGTATAATTTTCAGTATTTTTTGGGATTCACTCAGAGAGAAAAGTCAGACTTGACCACCCCAGCTCTTATGCTATATAATAAAAATAAAAATATGAAGACCTAACAATTTATTTAATCTGAAAATTAGGTTAAAGTTTTCATCATGATCATCTTCATGTGCCGTGCCGATAAGCATAGGCTGTCATGTTTCATCATCTCACTAGAATCACGGATCAGGTCAGTCTTCAACAAAGAAACACATAAAACTTGTGCAGAAACATTAACAACTTAGGCTTAATTCCAGCCAGTCCAACTGTGATGTGCTGACTAATGACATGGTTTTATTCTAATACGCCTGCAGATAAATGTGAAGTTCCAGGACTTGTCTTGCACACCCCAATGGTTTCCAAGCCTACAGAGGTGAAAGAGAACTCAGAGAACACAGTCCTCATGGAGATGGTACAAGTTAGGGAGGAATGCCTCTATACCAACCTCACTCACACAGATGTACATACTTTCTAAGGTTCACACAATTTAAATCCAACAATTTTTGTTATTTGTTTTATCTTCTTCATTTCCTCTTTTACCACTTCAATTGTCGAGAAAGATATAATGTTTCACTTTTTTCTCTTCTGGCCACATTACCATGGACACACTGCAGCAGTGAAGAGTTTCTCTGATATTATCTTTCTATCTTGTTCTTGGTCTACCTTGTGCTCTATGTCCCTTTCCTCTTTTGCTGTATGCCTTGTATGGTAGGTCATCACAGGGCATTCTCTTTAAGTGGGAAAATCATTTTATTTACTGGCTTTGTATGTAGTTGAATATTGGCTTCGTGCTGACATTTTCTCTTCACTCTTGATTGTCATCTCTTCGCATCACTCCTGCTGACTTTCTCCATGGAACTAATTGTCAGTGATCATGTGTGATACTGATAACATAGGGCTGTGATAAATATGCTTTGAAAAGATGTTTCTTTGTGCTGACTGGGACTATCAGACCACAGAATTAAAACTTAACCTTCATGAGTTTAATAAACTAATCATTTATTTATAATTTTTTTCACTATATTAATATGATTTGTTTATTTCAGTCACAATTTATCTCTGTCATTAAGTGCTTTTTCATTATTATTTTGTATCATAAAACACTTTGAAACAAAAATTACAAAAGAATAATACCGACTTTGTACTCTTCTGTACTGGAATCAAAAACTGCAGCCACACCCAGCGAGCAGCAAGTGTATAGTCGTGATCCATCAAGGGAGTAAACCACGCCTGTCACCTCTCCACGGAGTTGTCTGTATATGAACAAGATGTTCAAAAACATTTTTACTGTGATGCAAGCAAAATAATAAGATACTATAATCAAAAATGAAATGAAGTGATTTTACAGAAGAAATACTGAAAGTAATTGGACAAGCGCTGTAGTATTGCGCATGCGCTGTGGGTGGAAAAATCTGTGGCTGGGTGGAGTGGGGTGGGGGGTTAGCCATGTGTTACAAAAAGTCATAGTTGTCAACAAGCAGCTGGAGCATACAGATAATGGAGGTAGTGAATCTCTGTACGAGTGACGTGCCGAGCCATGAAAAAAATAGAACACTCTATCGAACAGCGTTACACAATTAAACTTCAAACTTGGAAAGTCCAGGACAGAGACGTTGGAAATGTTAAACCCAGAATATGGCAACTAGTGTTTGAGTTGATCAATGATGTTTAACTAGCTAGCCTTCAAGAAAGGGAGAGAATATGTTGAGGATGAGAGACGTATGGATCTACATTCCCCCATCAAAACAAAGAAAATATATGGGGGACAGTTTGAACAGTGATCGACAAAAAGAGTGTGCGATTAATCGCAGAGAAACTAAACTTCCCCCAAAACACAAGCTTACGAAATTTTTGACACAAGAATTGGGCATGCGAAAAGCGTGTGCAACGTTAGTACCAAAAGTGCTGATAGACCAAAACAAAGCAGACCATGTGTGACAATTTTATAAAAATTGTTGGAGCATGTTGTAGCACAGCCAAACTTTCTGCGGAAGGCAGTCATAGGAGATGAATCCTGGATGACTACGATCCAGAGACCAAAAGTCAAAGTTCCAAAGGGCACTGGAAAAAGTCGTCCCGTCTGAACAAGGCTCATATGAGCAAATCAAAAATCAAAACAATGCTTACTGTGCTCATGATCTAAAAAGGAGTCCTCCACTCTTAGTTTGTACCTCCTGGACAAACAATAAATGCACATTTTTACGCCAAAGTAATCAAACGACTTCGTTGATGAGTCCATCCTGAGATTGCCGACAGCTGGATTCTCCATCATGATAAGGTGTCGAGCCACAATGCCTTGGCAGCCAGGGAGTTTCTTGCCAAGAAAAAAATTCCAACCTTGCTACAGCCTGTGTACAGCCCTAACCTGTCTTTGTGCAACTTTTTTTTTCTGTTCCACCGGCTGAAGAGGGTTATAAAAGGACACCATTGTCAGACTGTTCCAGTCATTCAAGATGCCATGACGAGGTACTTATGCAGCATCCCCGAGAAGGCGTTTCAGGGTTTCCATGAGCAATGGAAAGAACGTTGGCAGCGCTGTGTGACTTCACAAGCAACCTACTTTGAATATTTTTAAATGTAAGTCATGTTGTCCGTAATACATTTTTTTGGGGCCAGAATCATTCCAATTACTTTCAGCAGAAATGGTGATCATTATCCCTTGTTTCAGATTGTTGCTGTTGTTTTCAAAGTCCAGGCCATGTGACATTGGTAGCCATGTTTGTCTGCAACCTTCTGTCTCGTATACTTTCAATCAATTCAGATTATACTTTATGCCATGTTGTCAGACTGACCAGCCTCTTTCCTCTGTCTCTCTTCCCTTCCGATTTTCCTTCTGTCACAATGTGCTCTAGTTTCCTCCTTCTGATGACATGATAAAAGAATGTAGAGTGTCCCCTTCTGATGTGGGCAGTCAGTTCTCTTTATGAGTTAGTTTCTTTCTAGAAATGTTCATTACTCTTGTTATCTGTCCAGGGTATTCTCCTAATTCGTCTACAAAACCACAGGTCTGCAACTTACCAACTGTTCATGATTTACTTCCATATATCAGAATAGGATTTATATAGCTTTTAAAAATTATCTTTCTCTTTTCAACTGACAAAGAGAGATTGCTTAGAATATGTCTCATTTTGTAATATGGTTCCTTTGCTTGCGCTATTCTACATAGTTGTTACTGTAACTTTTTCTATTGAAAAAAGTTGCTACTGCAAACAAATATACTGTTGGTTCTAAAGGTCAGCATCTGTAGTTTAGGTGTTGCAAATACACTTAATAATTCTGGAATAAGTGGTTTGATTCTAGTTGCAGACGATCTGACAAAGGACCACTCTGCACTGATTTTAACAATCGTATAGAGGTCTGATCATTCCGAAAGCAAAAACAAATGAGTGTAAAATTGAATAATAAAGTAGGGATTTGCTAAAATCATGTCTTGGATTGAAAGGTGCAGCTAAGTTGTAAACAATAAGACAAGTAACCACTGGCCCTTTTAAAGGTGAATGGAGTACACAATTATTAAGTACTTCATTCACCTTTACACAACATCTAGTTTGAGACTGGAGCTGGAGGCAGTCACTGCTGCCTTCAGCTGGCTTGAGAATCAGCGCACACACATGTGGCGAATGTAAATGACTCAGAGAGCATGTTGTGAAAGGTACAGACACGTATGCTCAGTGCAGAGTGTCAAGCATCACTTCAAAGGTCCTAGGTAGTTAGCATCCTTTGGATATTTTCTCCAGGTCATGCCTGTGTGGTGGGAAATGAGCAGGCAGACAGACTGGCCAGTTCTGCACCACTTGGTGGTAAATTGATGTATAATAAGCTTGATGTTGTGAGGCCCTTTAGGAGTGAGTGAACAGTGTGGAGGGCCAGATAAATTATTATGATCTGAGGAAAGTGGCGCTGAAAGGAGTTACCAGTGGATCTGGTTGGTGCTCAACACTCAAAGAGAAGGCAAAAAGGATATATAATCAGACAGTTACTGGTACCATTGGAATCAGAACTCTTTGCTTGCTGCTGAAGATGTGGGATCGAGCGCTTATGGGAGTGTCCCAGGTGCTGTGAAATTGATTCTTAATACAACATTCAAGGTGAATAGAGAAGAAGTCTCTCATGGATGCATGGAGGTTAAAGTGTTATTTCCCTGCATGGGTTCTTGGACTCCATTGGAGGTGGGTTCTATTGTCAAATCAGTACTGCTGTATGGAGCGGAAATGTGAAGAACAACAAAAACTACCAATCAAAACTTAAACAGTAAATGTCTCGTGCCTAAGGGGGCTGTGTAGTCTCGAGGTATGGTGTCCGCCACTGTCAGAGGCCAGTTCGGCTATGGGATGAACGGAGGTGATGATAGTGAATCATCACGTATGAACGATTTGACCTTCAGTACAGCTAAGTGTGAGACCGGGCAGCTTGACCACAGAATAAACTGGGTCCAGTTAACGGGCCAAGCCCAGTTCACACAGTTGACATGGACTACCGCGTGTCGAGTGATGAACGGAGGCGGAAAACAACAAGCTTTGTGAGAGCTGGCTAAAGGGAGAGTTGTGTAGTTGGACATTGGACTGGACGAGACGTAGCGCTTCGACTAGGTAAACGTACATTAGGTTAGTGACGGTTAGTTGAATAGGATTTCTGTGTTTAGTATCTTTGATAGGCTGTGTTTCCATTTAATGTTTCGACGAGATAGTGTAGAGTTAATGTTCCTTGTATAGTAGACATTCCATGCAGTATTTGTTAGAGCAGTTAGTGAAGGTGTGACACGCATTGTTAATGGCGGTAACACTGCCCAGTCACGCTTAGGCCATTCACCTTACGTGTATCGCTGAGTCCCGTGTGGCAATAGACAGCCGCTTAGTTAGCACTGATAAACTGTCAGCTAGGAGTCGTGTTTCTGGTAGATCCATGGGGACCGGCTTGGGTTGACCAGTGATTGTAAAGCTGCTCAACGCCAGCGGTTTCGGATAGGAACTGCCTACTCAGTTGAGGTGTCTAGAGCTGTGTTGTTCATTGTACATTAAAGATTATGTTTGTACTCAGCTGGTGCGTGTCTTAGGTGTATCCAGGGTAGTGAAGTCTGTTAGCTGGCCTACATAACGAGCCATATAAAGTGATTATAGTAAAGTCTGACAGCCACGAATGCTGGAGGTCTCGAGTTCAGACCCCGGTGAAGGGTGAAATTTTTTCATGTGGACTTCTAGTAGTTGCCCCTGGTCTCAGGGTAATAAGATCGGAATCCCGTATGTTTTGTTGCACTCAAAAAATCCCTTTGAAAAGAGTAGCCTAATGGCGCTGCCCAGCAAAAATGTGGAGTTTAAAATCTACCCAAAGTATTTCAGGATCCTTGCCGGTTCAACAGAGTTCGTGCACTGTACTGAGCTTCTTTAGA
The DNA here is from genome assembly GCA_905116865.2 of Candidula unifasciata. Classification (NCBI taxonomy): domain Eukaryota; kingdom Metazoa; phylum Mollusca; class Gastropoda; order Stylommatophora; family Geomitridae; genus Candidula; species Candidula unifasciata. The sequence goes on from CAJHNH020007656.1 coordinate 246,963, forward strand.
CTCAGACTTACAATATAAGTAGAATGGAGCACTTATGGGTTACTACTCTTGTGCCATGATGTTGATCCGTTGTTTAAACCTTAAACCTGGGGGTGGGTGATTGGTGCAGACCCACTGCTTTCCTAAAAAAGCATGCCATAAAAGATGGCTAATTAGAAATGTTTCCTCCGAAGTAGTAGCACCTGCACAATAGGTGAGGAACCAACAGTCTGCATGCAAGTCTGTAAAATGGGTGTGCATGCAGAACTGAAGTTCGGGAACTGGAATAAAGTCCAGAAGTGGACAAACAATCAGAACTTTCTGTCGAAGTTTACAGCAGGTGAATGTTAAGAGGAAGAAGACAGTGTTATTATTCTGTGTTTGCTGTGTGCATCCTGGTAACACTCTGACAACTTATAAGTGAACAAAAGAAAACACAGAAAACATACTTTTCTATTAAAAAAATTATACCTGTACTTTTTATGAAAGGGGGCTGCCCTAGGTGTTCGACTGTGAATCGGAAGGTCATGGGTTTGTGTCCTGACAGAATCATACTTTTTTTTTTTAATGACCTTGGCTGTCAGGTTGACCCAGCCTTGAGTGGGTACCAGGTACTGTCCTGGGAAGCTAAAGGTGGCAGGTGTAATGCTGATCACATCACCCACCAAGTGCCGATTGGTCTGTAAAATATAGGTTCAGCCCTATATGCCCAATATGCCTTTCATTAAAAAAAAAACATCAAATGTAACTTGCTTTAAAAAAAAAAGTGGAAACTAGGAACTGTGGCTAGATCCTCGCCTGCTGGCCTGAAGATCTTTAGTTCAAATTCATGTTAGGAAGGATATTTTTCAGAATTGATTTTGGTTCCATGCTGATCCAGCCTAAAATCTGTACCAAGCAGTGCCCTGAAGGTGGCAGGCTTAATGCTGAGCAGATCATTTGCTGTGCTGATTGGTCGACAAAAATATGAGCACCGCATTACATGCCCAATAAGGACGCAAAATTTATTTCTACCTCTGCTTGGGATTAAACCAGAACCACCATCTTGCCAATGAGAACGCGGATGACCTAGCTTGCCAAGACCGTGGTTCTGGTTTAATCCCAAGTAGAGGTAGAAATAATTTTTCTGACTAGCACAGCTCTGAATTCTACTTCTTCTTCTGTACTCACCCTTAAAAGTGGGATGGCATTTCCGGTTTTACAGCTAGGCTTTGATATCTGCACCTTTTGGCCCCAGACGTACGATTTCAGCAAAATTTTAATTAATTGCTTCGTTAGAAGCAGTGGGTTTACCATCCCCACCCCCCTTTCACCCAAATTAGAGGATAGTGGGTCTATTTCCCCCCCCCCCCCAACCCACTGCCCCAATGAGGTCCCAGAACCCATATATGGTGACATGATAAGCAGTAACTGCTACAGGACTAATTTAACTATATCCACTTAAAGAAATACTTGGACTAACTTGAGCTCTGCTAACAGACGAGTTGCTTCAACATTGAAAACTTTAACTGCTCCATTTTGAAATCCACAGGCAAAGATCTGCTTGCTGGGGTGGTAACTAATACAACTTGGAGAATCTTCTTTTGCACTGAAGTCATACAGCTGAAAATTAACAAGAGACTATATCTGACTCAGTGTCAGAATGTTTCAATGCAGTATTACCGCTAAAAAAATATTAAAGTGGCCAATTTTTTTTCTTTTATACTCAAACCAAACAGTCTAAAAATTTAAAAAAAAAAAATATAAAGATGACAGGTTAAAAATGTGCCGGACAAATAACACTTATAAATGGGTAATTAAAAACTCTTCTTCTTTTGCCCTACCAGGAGATCTGGCTGACGCTCAACACTCAGGAAAAAAAAATGAAACGGATATACAATCAGACAGTTACTGGTACCATCGGAATTGGAACTCTTTGCTTGCTGCTGAAGTGGGCACTGAGCACTTATGGAAGTGTTCTGAAGGCTGTGATGTCGATTCTTAATTCAACCTTCAAAGTTCCGTTTTTTTTCCCCTTTATTACCCAAAGGAGCACATACCTTCAACTAATTCAGGCCAAGCTGTTCTATCCTTTGCTACTGCATACAGCTCCCCCATGTTTTATCTTTTAAAATTAATTCTCTTTCTTCTTTGTTGTATTATTTTGTTCTCAGGTTTTCTCAATGTGTGTCCTATCCAATGCCAGCATGAATTAAAGCAGGGCTGAAGTGCTTGAGAGAGACATACACATGTTGAAACTTCACATACAGTGTAGATGGATTTTAAGAGGTGTGAGTCTCAGATAATGTGTGGATGGAATTGTAATTGCAGTGTTCCAAAGACCTCCTTAGAGACAGTTATAATAAGCACAGTAATGGTTATCAGTCAGCATCTGTGGCTTATGTGCGAATGCACTATATAATGCCGAGGTTGATCCCAGCTGCAGGTGATATGGTAGCAGACCGCCTTACATTGGTTTCAACAGTGCTATTGAGAGCTGACTGCTCAGAAAGCAATCACAAACTAACAGTTAAAAAAAAGGAAAGGTCCCTTTTCCAGGCCTTTATGTGGATAGGGCATTTAGGGCTAGATCTATATTTGTACAGACCAATCGGCACAAGATGGGGGATGTGTTCAGAATCACGCCGGCTGCCTTTACTTCCTGGGACTGCACCCGGTAACCACTCAAGGCTGGGTCGACCTGGGAGTCAAGGTCATTTTTGAAAAAAAGTGCATGGACAACTCCCAATCACAAACTACTTAATGTAAAATTGCCTAGTAAAATCCCAAACAGTGAAGAAATGATGGGGTTGGTTCTACAAGCAAAGGATACACAACTAACTTTTTAACGGTTACTAAATGTATGGTGATCTGTTCTCAGGTCTCTCATATGTGTGTTGTATCAGACAGGTGATAATCTCCTTACCTGTTGCATTGTATCCACATGCCACACACGAATGGTCCTATCTTCTGATACTGTGGCCAAGTGTCTGCGATGGGGATCTATAGAAAAGCAGTGAATACGCCCGGTGTGAGATCGCATGATAGTTGTATACTGTCTCAGTGGTACATCCAGGATTCCAAGATTACCCTAAAGATAGGGGAAAAAACTGTGCTGAAATAATACATTAACAAACCGCACACTCAACTCTTTCAGCGTTACACAACTCTGGGTATAATTCTTGATTACTCTGGACATGGTATACATTTATTAACCTATTTTGTGTCATTCTTCTGTTCCACTAATCCACACAATCTATGTTGTTATTTTAACCATTCCCAACCCATATGTGTACTACTATAATTATCTCTATAAGTCCCAGTCACCTGCTACTACAAAGCAATCAGTCCCAAAGTCTGTCTACACTAGAATACAAATCTTTGACTAGTTATGGGTTAAAACAATACAATTACGGAACATAACTAGTTCATGTAACAAATGAGACACAATATGGTAATGTAATAAAACAGTATGACATAAGAAGAAAAGCAACGCATACCACGTACACAGTAAGTAATAAATGTGCAGTGTGCTGCCTGGTACTGAAAGAGTTAAAATGGCGCAAGCTAAAGAGGCTAGATGCCTGCTGGCCTCAAAGTCTTCGGTATAAATCTGCATTGAGACAGCTTTTTCAAAAACTGACCACTGCTACCAGGTCAACCCAGCATAAATTTGATACCAGGAAAATGCTCTAGGAAGTAAAGGTGGCCGGCATGATGTTGAGCACATCACCAATTTGACATGTCTACAAAAATATTGTTCTAGCAGTGTTCTTCAACCGGTGGACCCGGACTCATCAGCAGGCCACATAAAGGTCCCAACAAGCCGTAGAAAGGTCCCAGAAATAGTGTTTACCAAACTTTTCTTAATCGCAACGCCTTTTTTCAATTACAATTTTTACATGGTCACCTAACCTAAGTAAAAGTATGATTATTCGTATGCAAGAGAGTTTAAAAAATAAAAACAAAACTTGTGTATCTTCAAGCGCCACAGCGCACAGTTTGGGAATCGCTGGTGTAACAGCATAGGTGAGGTTGTTTTTCTCTTCCAGGATTGTAGTCTGTAGGACTTAAAGGATGAGAATCAAACAAAAATCTCAGGAACCTCTTACAACAGTAATATTGTGGCACCCAAAGGTTACTTAACCCATAGTCCCGTCTGGGCTGGGAACAGAGCCCTGAGGCCCCTACAGCTGTAAATAACACAAACTACTCTCAAGTTAGAATAGATGAAAGCTTGCAGTAGTATACTTAATATTACTGAAATTATAAAATATATGGGGAGGGGGGCACTAAGATTTCTTCTTCTTCTTCATCATTCCGAGCCCTTGAGGTTCATTGCTGCAGACGTCACCCGCCTCCACTCATCTCTCTGGTTAGCCTTCTCTTTCCAGCTGGTGACACCAAGTGTTTGTAGGTCTGTCTGGACGTTATCTCACCATCGTCTACTTGGTCAGCCTTGTGGTCTATGACCATTCAACTCTCTTGTGTATATAGTTTTTACCTCTCTAAGATATATTAAAAGAAAACTGCATTTAGCTGTCAGGTGGGCCATGAAACAATTACTTCCTTTTTGGTGGGCAGCATGTGTGAAAAAGTTGAGGGACACAATCAACGTCACTGCACACTGGGCATTTATTCCCATGCGTGATCAGTCCTCCTATGCAGCAGCCACTCAAAGGTGTCTCTACCAATTGTTTCCAAGAGGTCAGCTACAATGTCTCTGATCTTGACCTTGCAGACGGCACAGATATGCTTCACCAAGCTTTACTCCTAGGTCATGCAATCATGTTAGCGACAGATTTGCTATCATCTTCAAGCCTAGTCTTACAGCACTGATGACATCAGCTTTGCCTATGCTTCTTTTTTTATAAGCATTCACATAAAGATTATTCTCTAAAGTACAATAAACAGTCACCAACTGCCAGAGACTGAAAGAGTTAACCCTGAAATATATATTTACTATAGCAGTTGTGGTTGTTCTACATGAATGATTGTTGTCTGAAATTATTACTTTTTCTTCAGATGGTAACTAGACTAGAGCAGACAAAGATGTTTTTGACTTTCTAGTTCTCTTTGTCATGTGCAATGAACGATTGCTGATATTATCTGTTTCACAGCTATTTAAGCTTTTTTCATATATTTATCTGTCTTTGCCTTTCTTACCTAGAATATTTTTAGCAGACATTAATTAACATGAACCAATACACAGCAAACATGTTTAATTCAGCAATGATATATGTCAAGCAAAATGATAAATTCCACAGAAAAAAAGGGAATGCAATAAAAGCTTGCATGAGCAGCCTGGCAGTCACGTGTTTGCATCCCCATGTGGAAATTTTGGCTAGAATATTGAATGCATTACTTAACAGTTGAGAGGTAATTACTGCATGTTTAAAGTTTAGAATTTACAGAAAAACTAAAACTAATAAAAATTGATAAATAATAACTTAAATTTGAAATTTTATATACAGCAGTTTAAAATGTATAAACTAAATAAGCAAGATTTCAAGTAAAAAGAAAGTCATAGTTATTATCATAAGAAGCTACAGCAATTATTCATGGCAAAAGATACAGGACATGAATACTGACAAGAAAATGTAGCTTACAGTGATTGTTCCTGCTAGAATCTTCAGTCCATCAGCTGACAGGCGAGATGTAGTTACTGGCCCTTCATGTTCTGGAAAAAAAAATGGTGAAGACAGAAATAACAATCCTGGAAAATATGACTGTAAGATTGCAAGATTAAATGACGAACAAAAAGGAAATGGAAACTGTTTATTTTTAGAAAACAGATGTCAAGAATGGAAAAGTTTATGGCCATGAAGGACCGGCTAAACTCATGTTGCCCGGTGGTTAGGTAATTTGCAACACCAAACTTATGCCTCTGGCTCCTTAAGCTTCATGTCTGACCTGACCCTTTGCTCTTCTCCAAGCTGAAAATGCAGATGAAGGAACGAACTATACCAGATTTGAGTGTTAAAAAGGAGACACATGGAATATGAAGGTCTAGCTGTACTTCATCCCTAAAACAGCCTTCCTGAAATTCTTCAAACAATGGCAGGGCCACTGGGAGAACAGTGTGTGTGCAGCCCCTAGTGTGAAGGGGATTAGGATTTCAGACCTCCACATGAGTAAATGTATATAACCTGGTCACAGGTTAGATACTCATGTAAAAAATTGCACATTTCAATTTCCCTGATGACAACACATCATAATTTCTGCCAAGATTTATGAGTACCGCAGTTAGGCTTTCCCTGGCATAGATAAAGCCTCTCATACTTCATGTAATATATTCACTGTTGGCAACAGTACAGTTACCTTCTCAACTTGTACCATCAAAGACATCCCTTACTTAATTCTAACTTGGAAGTTTTCAATCAGAATGGCGAAGCAGTCATAAATTTAATTAAAGAGCAGCAGATAAAATGGTTTAGCCATTTGACAAGAATGCTTAAGTACCAACTGCATCAGATAACCACATTAAAGAAATATAATGAACACAGAGCAAGAAGAAGGCCACACAAAATATAGAACAATGGCATCAAGAAGTTTCAAAGAAATGTCAACACATCAGAAAGAGCCCAAGGAAGCTCCTTATACCTACATCCAACACTTTAGTAAAGTAACTGCAGAAAGAGAAGAAGCTATAATTCTCTTTTGGGGATGCTTATCATCATGGTCATTCATATGGAGACATTCAAATGAGCAAAATCATGTCAGGACCTTACTAAAAGAAGTCCAAGTATGTACTCCCTTGTCATAATAGAAGTAACTTTCAACATCCCAGGAACATTCTCTTCTAGACTATGCATTAGGATAGGATGCTCTGGAGTGATGCATGTTAAAAGCTGGTTTTTTAAACAGCTTTAGTTAATTTAGTAAACTTCCTCCTTCTATAATGCAATCTCTCCCACAGGTTGTTAGAATGCTACGATAAATGCTATTACTGTAAGGATATTCAACTGTGAGCACATGCAAGGGTGATTACGCTATAACCTGTCCATTCTTTAACGTTCTGCTCTCTTTCAACCCCAAAGAAGCACAGCCCTCATCAACTCATGGCAAACACATATTATGTGGATACTGAAGCTTCTGTGGTTAAGGCGTTCTGAACACACTTTGTAATTTTGAGTTATCTGGTTCGAATCCAACTCCACGTGATTTGGCAGCAGACTGTTTTTCACTGATTTTGACAATGATATCAAGAGCGAACCACACAGAAACAATGGCAAACTACTGAGCATAACATTTTCTAGTAAAAACAAGTAGTCGGTCTCTCACTAACCATCTACAACACATATGACAAGTTACAGTGTGGAAAATAAAATACCTTTGACAGGCCAGTTACGCCTTGGGCATGTGATGCTTGCCTTATATTTTTATAGACCAATCATCATTTGATGGGTGATGTGGTCTTTACTTCCTAGGACATTACCTGGCACACATTTTAGGCAGGATGGACCAGGAAATCAAGGCTAATTTTGAAAACATCTGCCTTGCTGTGAATTAAAACCTACGACCTTTGTGCTGGCAGGGAAGTGTCTGGTCACTCAATACAATGACTCCCATTCAAAGTGTTACGGGTCTCTTACTGGTCCTGATATCATACTGGTGATCCTTAAATGTGATCAGCCCTTAATTTCTCTGTGACTGGCCTTTTCTTTCCAGTTGGGACTACAAGTGTTTATAGGTTTGCCTGTATATATTAGCTATCTGCTGTCTTCTTGGTCTGCCTCATGGTCTACTCCCATTCAACTCCTTTGTGATGTTGTATTAATATCCTACCCCAGATGACGTCACAGGACAGTTCAACATTTTAGAGGGTGGTAAGACTGGGTTTCCCGGTTTTCTGATGCTTTTAACAACCCCAAAACTTCTAGAACTGGCCCTAACTCCAACCTACCTACATCCCACGAGAGAGTGCAGCCTAGGTCCCATGACTGCATGCAGCCTAGGTCCCATGACTGCATGCAGCCTAGGTCCCACGACTGCATGCAGCCTATCTACCACCCCCTGAAATATTAAACTTGTGGATTTCCCATGTTTGAGGTAGGATATTAATAAAGCACCCTCCTTTGTATACGCCGGTTTTTTTTTCTCTCTGTAAGATTATAATAGCCAAAATGAGACCTAATCAGCTACCATTACAACACTTCAATGGCAAACATGGCTATCTGACAAAGAGATACAAGAAAAGACAATAATGAATCTTACCTGCTTCTAGATATACATGAGCAAAATCTAAAGGCCACAGCCTCAAGAAACCATCATCAGAGCCAGTGACACAAAATGTTTCATTGAGATGCATGGAGTTAATAGACATGGCATCACCTACAGTAGACAAACGTTGGTTACAACTACTAGAAAACAGTCACATTCGCAGTAATAAAGAGCAAAGCTTACAAATTCTTTGATGAAAAATACTATAATAACAGTGATGAAGCAGGGTGAATGGGTTAATCTTCTTCTTCTTCTTTTGAAGTTGTATGTGTGTTTGTGTGTCTGCATGTTGTGTGTCAACGTGTGTGCGTCTGCATGTGTGCCTGTGGGTTGTGTGTGTGTGTGTGTGTGTGTGTTTGTCTGTATCTGTGTGTATGTGTGTGTGTCTGCATTGCATATGTTTGTGCATGTGTGTCTGTGTCTGCGTGCGTGTGTCTGTCTGCAGGTTTGTATGTATGTGTGTCTGCGTGTGTGTGTGTGTGTATGTCAGTGGGTGTGTTTGTGTCTGTGTGCATACATTTGTGTGTGTATGTCGGCATGTTTTATGTGGGTGTCTGTGTGTGCATGTGTGTATCTGTGTTTATATATGTATGTGTGTGGAATGTGTGTTTATGTATGTATGTGGGTGTGTGTGTGTTTGTTATGCTGGTGTGTTTATATGCGTTTTTAAGTGAGTGGGTGGGTGCACATGTGTTTACGCACTTTACCATCCATGCTTTTATGTTTTTTCATATTCACAATATGCATATTTTATTATATGACTATAACATGCTTTACTGATAAAATACAACTGCTGTGTGAAATACGGGTGTTTGGAAGTGCCAAATTTGTGACCCTTTGAAAATAAAGTTTGTTCGTTCATTCATTCGTTTGAACTGGCTATTAAAAGAGTGGCTGGCATGTTGTATAGTCTATAGCTAGGCGGTGATATCTGCACCTTTCAGGCCAACACATTCAATTTCAGGAAATCACTTATAAGTCACACTTTACAGGTGTTTGCTCAGAAGGCAGTGGGTGTATTTTTTATCCTGACCGCCTAACTCCCCACCCAAAATGTGGCCCCAGTGGAATTATTAATAATATACATTATACTGAAGATTCTAAAAAATTATCATATAAATAGTAACACTTGGAAAGAACTCTAATATGTTCACAACTCAAGAAGAAAATCAGCATAATACATTAATAAGAAAAACAAACATAGAAGTAAGAAAACAGACAAGCTAAAGGGTATAACATATTTCTGTGTATGATGATTACATGGGATTTGCTGCATGTCACATACAAGCTAAGAAAGACCACTTCTACATACAATAAATTTACTATCATTAATCTCTCCATGTTGGTCCAGGCCCCATTTAGGTTTTGAAAAAAAAAAAAAAAAAAAAAAACTGACCAACTGCCGCACAACAAGCATGTTATAACTGTGACTAATTAGGGGTGTTTACTAGGAAGTCAGTTTGTATCTACTTGAGATATGGGGAACCAACAATCTGCATGCAAAACTCGAGATCTGGAACAAGACTAAAGTCCCTAAGTGGATGAACAACAGAACTTTCTGCCAAGTTTACAGCTGGTGAATCTTCTTCTTAGCGTTTGCTGGCTGTAAACTCAAGCGGGAAAATTCTTGTTGTTCATCCACTTTTGGAGTTTTGCATGCACATCAATTTTACATACTGTTTTTTTTTAATGCATACTGTTGGTACCTTGCCTCTCAGGCAGATGCACTTGGTTTGAAGGAATTACCTAATTAGTCATTTTCGATGACATGCTTGTTATGGGGCAGTGGGTCTATTCTTTGTTCCCTAAAATGCAGCCCAGGAAACATACATGTGTATAGCCAGTGAACCAAGAGTAAAGTCTGTTCTCGTAAGATACAGATGGTTTTGGTCGGTATCGTTTTGTCTTTCCAAATGATAGTGTTATATTGTACTAGGAAAGCATGGGAATTACAGCATATGGTTATGATGAGTGTGACTAGCAAGACCTGCTTATGTTAGGAAAGGTCTTCAACAATTGGAGCATGGGGTTTCAGATGAAAGAGATATGGATGAATAGAAGACAATAAGTAATATGGATAAAAAGAAGACAATAAGTAATATATGTTTTTTTTTTTTAAAGTTAGCCGCGTATCCTTTACAGGACATTGAAGAACCTACCCCAGCATTTTTTGGCTGTTGTGGTTTTTTCTAGGCAAATTTACATCAAGTAGTTTGCCATTGCTTTCTGGATGATCAGCTCTCGATATCACTGTCAAAATCAATGCAAGCCAGACCGCCAAATCGCCTGCAGCTGGGATCGAACCCGACACTACAAAGTGCATTTGCAACGGGTAAGCCACAGACGCCGACAAGCAGTCTGTGACTAGTACTTAAATCACACTAGCAAATTAAAGGATCCTTTTCTGCGCCTTCAGACACACTGGGCATACAGGGCTAGACCTATATTTTATAGACCAATCAGCACTCATTAGGTGATGTGGTCAACATCAGGCCAGCCACCTTTACTTCCCAGGATTTAACCTGGTACTCATTTAAGGCTGGGTCAACAAGCGGTCGATCACTGTACTTTAGTGATCGACCACTATACTTTAGTGATCGACCACAGTACTTTAGAAGATAATAAAATGTATGATCTATAGAAGAATAATGAAAACACTACGGACAGACAAAACGCATTATTAAGATATCTCGAATGAAATTTATTAATTTCCTGTGTGGGTTTCAGGGCCTAGTGATGAGGAAACCAAGAATAGACCTACTGCCTACCCAAAAGCATGTCATAAGAGTCGACTAATTGGGAGCTTCTTTTGAAGAAGGAGTACATCTGCCTGAGAGGCAGGGAACCAACAGTCTGCATGCAAATGAGTCAGACCTGTGAAATGGATGTACATGCAACACTCAGGTTCTGGAACAGGACTAGAGTCCAGAAGTGGATGAACAACCAGAACTTTACGCCGGAGCTTACAGCCGTTGAACGTGAAGAAGAAGAAGAAATTAACTAATAAACCAGCTCAGAAGACGATTCATATTCTTTGGCCATGTCAGAAAAAATGGGTAATACTGTGCCGACAACAGAAAAGTTGGAAAGAAAGAGAGCAGAAGAGGATTAGGATATTATGTCTGGCATCATGCAATGGGGGATATCTATGTCAGAAATTACTGATAACATTGATTGGCACTACACCAGTCACCTAAGTGATAAATCCTTGCTTCATGAAAACATTTGAACACTAAGATGAGATGAAAGCTGTGTAGTTGTATAAAATGTAATACTTCACTCTGAAGTATCATGAGTATATGAATTCACATGTATGTGTAGTAAATTGTGAAGTTACATTTAACAGTAATGAAAATGCACTTTGGGAAAAATCACCAAAACTGCACTGAGGTGACTTTGGCATATTACAACCATATACATATGTTGATCACACACTGTTCATCTTTAAAATTTTAAGTTACAACTTACCTGATTCGGATGAGTTCTGTGTCTTTCCTTCTTTCTTTGGTCTATTTTTAATAGGTAACAACCTCCGCACATGATGGATGCTGAGTTTGCTACAGTCCAACTCAAATATATGGCCAGATTTTGTGCAGGCATAGCTGTTAAAAAACATTACTAACAATCAATCATATTTTTTAACAGAACTCTTTTCAGCATTAAAAAACAATCTACCCAGATAAACCAACAAACAAACAAAACTGAATTTAATAGAAGCTTATAAAAAGCACTGTGAGAATGAAAAAAGATGGCAACTCACTGATTTACTAGTCTACAACCATTTTATTTTTTGTTTATACTGACTAATATCTTCTTTCTTTTTTCCCTCAAAGGAAAGGTAAGACAGATATACAGACAGTTACTGGTGCCATCAGAATTTGAACTTTTCGTCTGCTGCTGAAGATGAAAGAAACTGCTTACAGGAGTGTCCCGAGCGCCACGATATCAATTCTTAATTCAACATTTATCTTCTTTTAATATTTCTGCATTTGTCCCTTTTAACCGAGCGCTATGATATCAATTCTTAATTCAACATATACCTTCTTTTAATATTTCTGCATTTGTCCTTAAAAGGCAGCTGGCACATTCTGTTGTGGTTTTAAAACTGCAATATCTGCATCTTTTCACCCAAAATATTTGATTTCAGTAAACCCTTAATTAGTTGCCTTTTATGTCATGCTTGATAAAGGAGACTGGGTCTATTTTGCCCCTCCCAAAATGGGGATCCAGAAGCCACATGGAAATTTCACTGACATAATAAGCTATCTAAAGAAACCAAAATAACTTGATTTAAAGACATCAATTTCGCTAGTTTTAAATTTGCGAAAATCAGATGCTTGAATTAACTAGATGAAAACTGAATTCCATCACAAAATAAATGATATTCATCAAATTAATCAGTATATGTCTGAAGTGAGTGTAGGATTAGAGATACAGTTCTTTCTAGTCTGCCTTAATTTTTCTGCCTGTGCAACCTCTGCTGCCTGGTAAACAGATACACCATGCATAAAATACTCTCTTTAGGAGGTGATAGTCTGGCATGCCGGCTAGGTGACCAGCCCAAAGCACCTGATAATTCTTCAGTATCGTGTGGATGCTAGGCAGGTTTGCATCAGGTATATGAAGCTAGACCACATTCTGTATAGACCAATAAGCATTCAACTGATGACGTCATCCTGTCAGCCACTTTACTTCCTAAGACTTTTCCTGGTTCTCCATGACGGGTTTGATCTGGGAGCCAAGACACATTTTTGTAACATGCACAGAATAACTGAGTTGCATTTTTTCTTTAAATTTGTGTATATGTGAGTGTGTGTGTGTGGGGGGGGTGAATTCTGTTTTTTTTTTTTTTTTTGGTGTGTCCTGTATTTTTTCTCTAAGAATATTTTAAACTACTCTGATCTTTGTGGAATTATTTAATCTGCAACAAGCATCCTCTGTAATGTCTGGGCAAAGACAGGAACATTTCTGTAGCTGTCCAATGTTCTTTTCCTTGATGTTAATTTCTTGGATTTGTTTGGCAACCATTATAATTTCTGACCTTCCTGTATTTTTTTTTCATGCCGTATACTTTAGTTTTCTTATAGACTTTGGAAAAAGATGTTCAATACCTTGTCTTACAAATATACCTACAAGTATTCATCTATTATTACCTGTGTAGATTAGAAGGTCTAAACTGGAATGACACAATCCCTAATGTAGAGCTTAGGGAAAGAACTAAATAAACTCCTGCAAAGCAAGATGTGAGGTACAATGGTGCTGGATGGGACAAATAACACTGAAATAAACCTAATTAATGTATAAAAAGAGTCCTTTCAGCGGAACATACAGGGTGAAACTAGGGAGAAAGACCTAAATACACACAGAGTAGAGAGTCACAGATAAAGAAAAAACAATATGAGTATCACATACAGGGAAATGCAATAGACAGCAAAAGATAGGATGTTTTGGCATGAGATGATTGAACACTTATGCCTTTGGATAAAAAGCATTACAAAAAAAAAAAGGAAAAAAGAAAAAATAAGAAGAGGACATGGTGAAAAAACAAGAAGAGCCGGAGGAAGCAGAGGATAAAGAATGACAAGAAGAGGAGGAGGAGGAAGAATATGCACTTTAACCCTTTCGCTGCTGCGCCCTCCGCCAGCCAACGTAACCACTGTGCTAAGCCAGGCGAGAGCTAATCTTTCCCCCTGTGCTGAATACCGTTTTTTCCTTCAAAAGCAGAAGATGCGCTTGCGGCATGGGGTAAAAATTGTACACCTAAAATAAAAAATCATTGAAGGCGTGTGGTTGAACTTTTGCGCTGACAAGTCAAACGCACTTTTACTACGCCATGAAAACTCATTAACAAAAAGAAAACACTACAAACTTACAAAGCAAACACAAAACACTTTAGTAAGCAAATACATGGTTTTTATTATTATTAATAAAATCTTTTTGTGTGAAATATTTCAAAACAAGGTGCGACACACAATGCCAAATCACAGTCCTTGCACATGTATCTGGTTTCCCGTCGTTTTTTGCTTTTTGCGCATACCACACACTTTCTTGTTGGGAATTTTTTCTGCGATGTTACGGACTCTATTATTGAAGGGAAATGCCTTTGTACTAAACGAAGTGGCAGATCTGCACTTTTTTGTCCTCCTACACTTTTTCTCTTTTCCTTGCAATATTTCTGTAGAATTTCTCTTACTAACATTAAATGAAATTCGGCAACAGGTGTGTTTTTCCCCACAACAACTTTATATAATGAATGTGCACAGTACACCAGCCACGCTTCACAAAGGAACAGGATAACGTGTAAAGCATCTAAATCCACCTGAACGCACGTGACATGATGTTTAATTAATTATTACTTCGGTGATCTGTTGCCGAAAATGCTAAGAGCTTAAATTAAAAATTTGCATTTCAAATAATTAATTTAAAACAAACAAAAAAACGGCACGTAGGGGTTGAACGCTGGACCTTTCGATTGTAAGGCAGACGTGATACCAACTACACTAGAAATTCACATGAAACTATGAACTGAAAAAAAGACCAGTATTGTACACTTTAATAGACAAACGCATTTATGTCAGTTGTATAGTATATTATTAACAATAATATTAATCATCATGTCAGTACGTGACCATATCTTTATTTTGATTATTTTGGATCCGTTTCAAATCCAGTAGATGTAGATAGCTAGGTCATATGGTCACTGGTCAGTCTTGTTCACAGCCAGAAGTAAACGTGTCCGCCGGAGTGCCGCGAAGATAACCCAGCTCATATAACTCACACATTTCAAAGTGATCCTTACTACTACTCCTTAAAAGAAACTCCATTAATTCTTCTTTACTTAAACAAATGTTCTTGTTATTTTGTATTAAAAAAAAAAATTTTTAGACTAACGCAAAACCAGAAATATATTTCAGGGCAAAAAAATTACCGCTCACCGACAATGCTTCTATGGTAACAAAGCAACAGGATAACGTGAAATGCATCTAAATACGCCTAAACTTACGTGGTAAGCGTTTTAATTGTATGTAAACGGGTCAGTTTGATCAGATTAAGGTAATGTGTATTGCTATTTCACCCCTAAGAATTACTGTTCTTAGCAATCTGTAAAAAAATGTCGAGGACGAGTTATCTCGTCCTTAGCAGTGAGGGCACAGAAAATGGCAGCCGAGTTATCTCGTCTTTAGCAGTCTGCCGGGCAGACGAGTTATCTCGTCCATAGCAGCGAAAGGGTTAATGAAAAAGATGTAGGAGTCCATTAAAGAAAATAAATAGCAATATATATAAAAACAAAAAGAAACAACACTTACATCAGCTTATTTGTCAGTTCGTTGTCCAAATGAGAAGAATCAAAACAGATATCAGTGAAGTCCATGGCGTGGTATTCTCCTAAACTGAATGGGGCAGATCTCAAGGCACCTTCTTTGATCCTCCACAGGCGAACATTATCTCGGCCACACGAAACCATTCTAGACGTGCAAAACATCATAAGAGCAGAGAAAAGAAGGCACTAAAGAAGCGTAAATATGGTAACAAAATTATGAAGTTTAATGCTTATGAACACGCTACATAATTTGCTCACTTACAGCGAATGCCATAATATACAAGGCTGTCACTAAACAAACCCCCCCCCCTCCCCCCACCCAAAACAAAGAACATATATATAAAAAAAACAGATATATGGCATGAGGTAAGCCAAGAATAATATGGACAGATGAAATCATAGAAACTCTGCAACAGTACAATGTGTCCATGGCCGAGGCGGCCAGAAGACAAGAAGCAGACCCTTATAACTTTTTCGATAACCGAAGCACTAAATCAGGAGGAGAATAACACTCCATCTATCTGTCTTTAGACCTCATTTTCTGCTTCAGCACGTAAATGAAAACAACAACTGTTGGAGTGAAGAATCAGTACATGACAATGGATCCGAAGTGCATATAGTTAACCTGTCCACATCATGGACATTCAGCAGTCACACTGTTCAACTTCTGCTGGGAAAGAAGGAACAGATATGATCATCTTCATCACAATCCTTGCTGTAGATGGTGGATCCTTGTCAATGTAACGGAAGCCATGCACTATTCTGATATTCCCCTTGTGTAATCATGACAGGGCATCCATAGGCAATAAAAGTAAAGTAGTCATCTTGCAGTCCTTAAGGAAGAAAATAGGGGCTCCTGAGCTGAAATGCTATAGAAAGATTCTCAAAATATAATGAACAAAGAGAATTAAACTAATATCCTGAAAGATCTGAACATCAAGGAAGATTGGCTAGTTAACAGCGTCTTGGAAACTGCAATATGTTGACCACATTAAGGGCCAAGGCAGATTGAAAAAAAAAAAAAAGGTTAGAAGCTGAAGGCACAGTATTAGGTAAGAGGGAAAGGAGTCAACCAGCATGTAGATGGACACCGGATATAAGTCACATCCTGAGGTGGGAAAGCAGGCGAGAGACCAAGTTTCTTTTGGGTAGACTGTTAATGAGAGTGACGTCCTGCAAAGGACCTGCTACCTAACAAGTTATCAAAATCAACTGCAGTTGGAAATATTACCTTGCAATATGACATGCAAAATAATATAAATACAGTAAAGCTATATACACAGTACCTGTTTACACGCCATTAAAAAGGAAAGGGAATATAGTATTTGGCCCATATTTTTCAATAGTCCGAATGTACTTGCGAGGCTATATGGTCAGTCTAACCATAGCTGACTTCACTTTTGCGGCAACCCTCTCATCACCATTTTATATGTTTCATTCAAAGCAGCAAACATCACTTGTCCTGAGTAATTAGCATCCTTTGCAATTTTTTTCTCCAGAGTATGCAAGTGTGTTGGTAAATAAAAGGGATGACACACTGGCTGGTTCTGCAACACTTAGTGATAAATCGATGCATTACAAGCTATATGTAGTCAATATCCTTTGCACATATAGATTATCTTCATAATACACACAGTGAAATATTTTCTTGAATCAAGGCCATGGCATTGTCTTCACATTAAAACACAGGACTTAGATTCTTTCATGTGAGGTAAGAAGGCATACGCAGACAATGCAAGTTTAACATAATGCACAGTTGACACTTTCATATAGAGACAGTCATTCAAAATGCTATGAAAAATACATTTTACAGCTAAATAAGAATACATAATACAAAAGATGACATAGCAAAGCACTTACTTTGTATCATCAAAGGGTGCAATAAGTATACGTGAAATATCTACATCAGTATGAGCTTTAGCCATAACAGACATTTCTTTATGTTTCACCACTCTTGATGTGTTCCAAATTACAACCATCTATAATGCAAAAACAAATATTTTTAAATTTAATCTGAGTGTCACCCCTGTCTTGTAACAAGTCTTTTACTTTAAAAACAATTAATAAAGTAGTTTTAATGCATCATCATCAGCTAACAAGTATTTGGTTTAAAAAAAAAAGAAAATCAAGACAATTAAGTCTGATGGAAGCTCAAGATATGAGTATACCTGGATACAAGTTTTTTTCAGAAAACAAGGTCAGTCTCAACAATGTGTTTGTCCTAGGATACAAGGCCAAATCCAGGTTGTGAGATGGAGAAACAAGAACTTTCAGTGTTACCCGACAGCATCTCGATAACTTTTAAACAGATTTGTCTTAGTCTTAGTCGAGGTTTCAACATCACTGCAATCGGGTTTCCCCATAATTGCTCCGTTTCTGTTCCAGTGCAAATCAAATGAAATGTCCCTCACTGTCATAATTTGAAATGCTTATTTCAGTTGCTAGAAGCGCCAAAGCCAACAATCGTTACCAGAAGTGCAGTCTGTCATTGATGGAAGTAGTTGGGCGCGATAAGCTGGTTACTGAACATACATGTAATTATTACATAAGGTTTTTCACCAGCTCACACGTAAACTGGCTACAGGCCCTATTGAACACCACGACATAACCGCTGAACATAGGAAAAACAGGGCTGCAACCAAGCACTAAACTCAGTAGCTCATGCAGCAGAGACGTACACAACCATCATTATGTGGAAACTGCATTAGCAAAGCGCTGTCGGAAGCAAACATTACTTCAAAGCTGGGAGTAATAACAGATAAGATTTTTTTGCAACAATATGCACTTGATCCAACCATGGAAGATCTGTCGTGACTAAGTCCTTTCTGAAACATTCGAGCCTAGTCTGCCAATGTTGTCTTCAACACAGACTTGTTATCACATGCTGCCTGTATTTTTCAGTGAAAGTCCACTGGTCGACATCCTTCAAATGAAAGAAACTGAATAATAACTTCCTGAGCTTCTTTGGACAAACTCTGGATCCATAAATGCCATTTTCTCAATGGTTAGAAACATAACCTATGCAGCATGGGATGATAAGAGAATACTCATTTATTTTACGACAGGACTACGACAAGATCATGTACGATGCATGCATTTATTCATGGTGCATTAGGAATACTCTTAACAGAGTACACAATTCCAGCATAACAAAAGACTGGAATATTATAAATTTCATAATCACATCAAATATACAGAAAAAGAATATCTATATTAAATGACAAAACACATTACTGATCACAGGGGCTGAACAAGACTGGTTTAGTATTGAAAGGAGATAACTAAAAAAATAAACAAATGAGCTAACAAAAATGAAACTGGTATGCAGACATACATTTTTACCATGTCCGTCTTTGCCAACACCACAGAGCAGGATGCCTTTTGATGAAAAACTAAGAGAAAAGTGCAAAATGTACAATGAACTTTTCGTTATCAAGCAACTTAGAGTAAACTGTTATTGAACAAAATGTCTATTCCCTGCGTGGGTTCTTAGCTCCCATTGGGGGGGGGGGGGGGGAATAATAGCTCCACTGCTTCCCTAACAACAACAAGTTGGTTGTATGTCCTAGGCAATTTTATGTTCAGTTAGTTTGCTACTGCTTTCTAGCTTCCTGTAGAAACCAATGCAAGGCGGTCTGCTGCCGAACTGCCTGCAGCTGGGATCGAAACCGGTACCTCAACTTCATGGAGCGCATGTTGTACAAGGCAACCAATTTTTGCTTTTATGAAATAGGATGTTTTGAGTCGAAAGGCACAGATATCGTAGCCTAGCTGTAAACCACAACACACAAAACGTCAACCGCTCCTTTCCAGGAGGAATGCAGAAGAACACTTTACATAGGACATACTCTATATGCACAATGGGTTGGATATCTTCTTCTTCTCCTTTTAATCTCAGCCAACTTCTGTAAACCTGTTCATGCATTCTGTAGCTTAAGTTTTCTATGGATTTTCTCACCAACTCTCATAAGTTGACCTTATGCATGGTAGGTTACAGTCACTATTTTATGATATCCTTACGAACTTTGGGGATCCCAGTGGTGTAGAGGCAAGACACTTGCCTGTCAGGTCAAAGGTCTTGGGTTCAAAGGCGCAGTGAGTCAAATTTTTTCTTCAAGACTGACCTTGGCTCTACCAGGCTGACCCCGCTTAAAATAGGTACCAGGTAATGCCCTGGGAAGTAAGGGTGACGGTGTGATGTTGACCACATAACTCAATGAGTGCTGATTGGTAGACAAAACAAAAAATGATTCTAGTATCATATGCCCGATGTGCCACTCCCCATGGATAATTTTTTTTTTTTTTTTTTAATTAGCTGTTACTACTTGAAAAACAAACAGTTTAGTCATCTGGAATGCAGCTATAACTGCCGACACAGGCACTATACATGTACAGATCTGATGTGAAAGCACAGGATGCCCAAGGAGGAGATGAACTGGCAACATTAAAGACATTGTACATCAACTTAGAATGACAACAGCCAGTGCTACCCGCTCAGCATGGGGCTACAAACTGTACCTCTTCGTGAAAATTGATGGCAAAAGTGTAAGTTGATGATGATGATGATGGTACTATGAGAAGCCATAAAATTAACAATGATGGGAGAACTCAAAGATGGTGGACTAGATTCTATCCATGATGTCGAAAGGATTGCACCGGACTGAACAAAATGGAGGATTAGACTGCGAGCCTGATATGACATATAATGGCACAACAGGATGCTGATGATGACAAAGGAATTCTTCTTCTTCTTCTTTCGTTTGCTTAAAATAAATTATCTATATTTGCAATACTATCTTTAATATGACGACAAAGGAATGATAGCACCACCTTTCAGATTGTTCTTCTTCTTCTCTTCCTCAACATACGTCACCAAAGATGACAGGATCTTCTGTGTGCTATTTCCTATGTGTTGTACAAGTTGGTCTTTATTTCCTTGAGGCTGTTTTTGATGCCATCGTTCCACATCTATGTAGTCATCCACTTGCAATGTGTATATTGTATTTCTTTAGCATGGCTCTCTGTGGCAGTTGGTACCAAGGTCGAACCATCTCTTATGTTGCTCTGTAATAAACTGTATGACTGGTTTCAGGCCTAGTTTTCGATTTGGTTAATTTTTAATTTCATCTCTTCTTGTCACACCAGCAGCTCTTCTAAGACAACCCATCTCTGTTGTTTTGATTTTAAGTTCTTTACAAGGTGGGTAATGTGGTCAGCATTATCCTGGCTGTCTTTAATTCCCCAGGACAGTCATCCTGGTACCCACTTGTGGCTGGGTTGACCTGCGACACCCCATATCATTATAAAAATCCACGCAGCCAGTAGCGGTACGTTGGAATTATGAATAGGACTCCAGACTATACACTAATTCCAGAGATATTCCTTTGTGAAAGCAGGTAAGTCAGCAATCTGGACTCCTTTTGGCTTTCTCTGTACAGTTTCATCATTCTTGTACGAAGCTGGTTATTACTTGTTTGCTTACCTATTTAAAAAAAAAAAAGACTTGTTCATTGCTCATCAGTTTTTGTTATTAAAGTGTTTTACTGGTTGAGGCAGTCAATTTCAAGTCTAACCCCATCTGTAGCTACCTCTTACGAGGTGGGTGCTGATCACAAACTGGTGACTTTCCATATTTAGTTCAAGCTTAACGTTTTTTAAAATTATTTTCTTATAATAATAATCATAAAGACAACTTTTTAAACCTATAAGAAGTTTAAAAACTAAACAGAGTTTAAAAAATGTTCTATTCGTGAGCCCCCCCCCCCTCCCTTTTCCCCTCACCACACACACACCCACCCATGCCTGCACACATACGCGCACACACACTGGATTCCCACAATCGGCCTCAAATAGTGGCTCTCCAATGTGCCTTCGGGAGGCATACAAATCAAAGCCTGTGGTCACGGTGAATGTGACTAACAAAATTTGCCTGCTTTAAACAAAGCTTTTCAAAATTAGAGCATGGGGTTCCAGGACCACTGTTGCCACTGCATGTGTTAATGTGCATTTTCTTAAGCATTCAACTCTTAATCTGTCTGGTTTTTTTCTTTATACCAACTACTTTCCTGATTTTCACCCTCCGTGCAACATGGTCCATAGCATCCTATTCCCACAAAATCTTCTCAGTAAAATACTTACTTTGTCTGTATGCCCGATAAAGAAACGTTGTTGACCAGTGTTTATTTTCATAGATACTATAACAGCGTGGCATGGATAGATTACTGACGATCCATCTGCTGACCACAGGGCCTGAAACAAACAGTATTTTTTTTTAAGTATAAAATAATGTAAGTATTAGTGTGGCTTGAATATGAGATCATTTTACAATCCAGTCCTCAAGGTTTCCCGGTTTGATTTTAAAAGTTCCAATTTTGAAACAGTGGTATAAGTGTCATAACAGTTGGAGAAGCCTGAGGCCTCATTAAGTAACAGGACAGCTATAGATATACTGTATTTAACCTCCAGTGTGGATATGGCACAATATTTTATTTGATAATGTAAGTTTCCAAGGACAAGTTATATTTCTCCAAATCTTTTTGTGTGTGACTTATCATTCTATGAAACAAACTCCCTTTGTAATCTTGTCTATGACTGACTCTTCTTCTTCAGTGACCTCTGGTCATGTATTTAATTCACTGTGGACTACATATTAGGTGTCCGCTGGTGGTCTCTCAGGCTTCTCAAAGCTTAACTCAAGTTTACTGCGTAAGGGTTACTTCACAGCTCCTCTAGAAAAGAACAGGACAGTCTTATCAGACATGTTATGAGGTCTGTTCAGCATGGAGACACTATCAGGGAACTGTGTGGCACATACTCATTTTACACCAGTGTTTGTTCAGTGTAATGTTCAGTTTGTAACTGAAAAATGGTGCCCTGTCTCTTCTATCGATATGTTCAAGGAAATAAGTTACATAATTATATCCAGCATTGATTTGTCTATATGTATGATTGGTTAAATGTTGCAATTAAATTTTTCTATGGTATGATGTAGCCAGTTTCAATCTAACCTTTCTTAGTCATTTCCTATGAGGATGGTAGATTAAAGTGATTCCCATGAGGGTTCTAGGGTTCTATCTTGGGGGAAAAAGAACAGACCCACTGTCCCCTAGCAAACATGTCGTACAAGACAAGTAATTAGGAGTCTGCTGAAATCAGATATGCCGGACCAACAGGGGCAGATATCATAGTCTCGTTGTAAACCACAACACAATGTAGAATCTGCCCTGCTGAGTGCAAACACTGGTAAGAAAACGTAGGGAAAAAAAAAGAAAAAAAAAAAGACAAAGAAGAAAGAAGAAATAAATAAATGGAGTAACTGGCTTATTACTTACTTGTTCTTATGCAATCTTTTCTGAAAATATTTTTTTCTTTATTATTTAGTTGCGTAAATGTATGTAATATTTAGCCACCTAAAACTTACATCTTTAAATGTTGCACCCCCAAATCCAATGATCTGTTTCAGCTTCATAATAGGATCTGGTTCCAGTGACTGGGGGAAAAAAACAACCAGGATTTAACTTGAACAATTAAATGAGAAACTGTCACAGCTATGCAGTAGATTTCAGTGCAGGTTTTGAACATCCCAATGGTTTCCAGGGTTGGAAAGGGGTAGAAAAGCCCTGCAACACATTCTCGGTAATGATGGTACTTTGGAATCAGGCTAGGAGAATAATCTTTGGTGCTATTTTAATATCCTACTAAAAACAGAGGAAATCCACAGGTCACTGAACAGTCTAATATTTCAGAGTGGAGGATAGGCTGCATGCAGTTATGGGACCTAGGCTGCACTCGCTCGTGGAACGTAGGTGTGTAGGGGTTAGGGCCAGTTCTAGATGTTTTGGGGTTGTTAAAAACATCAGGAAGCCGGGAAACCCAGTCTTACCACCCTCTAAAATGTTAGACTGTCCTATGATGTCATCTGGGGAACGATATTAATAAAGCACCTAATCTTTATACTTACCACATATCAAAAGAATGCAAGCCCTATCAGAGCTCAAACAGGGGGTGAATGCAGTTGAGCTGATTACAAGAAATGCTAAATATAACACACAATTTGACTAAAAAGCTCATCAGAGAAAATGGAAAAGACACATACAAACACAGTATGTTGACCTTGGATTTTTTAAAATTAGCTCTGTTGTCTTATTCATTGAGTTTTCCAGTCACAGTTTGTGCTGTATTTAGTACTCAGTTGATAAAGACTTTGGTCAAAACATTCAGTTGTGTTTTTTGCTATCAGGGCTCAGATGACTTGAATGCCAAGGTAGTGGACTTCAAAAAAGTTAAATCTGTGTTGAAGAGTTCTCCTTCCTGTTTCTAGCCCTGGAAGCTTGAGGGGCGTGCAAAACCTGTACTGAAATTTAGTAACTGCATATCAGTATGTAGAGTGGTTGGGTTGTGTAGACAGGTCATGATTCAGCAAAGTACATGCAGCTTTATATAATCAGGTCTTCTAGGTTCATAATGGAAGTAAGTGAAGGAAAATTCTGGAAATGTTTCTTATACAACTGTGTAGGTTTCACTGTTAACAGTAACTCAACTGCAACTTAATGTTGTTCATATAGCTCCCATCCTAGAATGGGAGGCATTTTTTATTATTATTTTAAGTTCCCACCCTGGCTTCAATTTGGGGCCCTAATATAACCTTTGGGTTGAACGGGGTTTCTGGGACTTGTGCCCGGGTGATCCTCATGCGAATGGTGGCACTTTGTGTCACAGGGTGTTGGTCGCTCATAGTATGGTCCTGGCGGGGTTGAATCATATACATACATACAACTTAATGTCTGGAGTCAGGGCCCATTGTCTGCAAAGTCCTGAACACAACAACATTCTCCTATGGTACTATCTTTATTGTGAATGCCAGACACTATTTAATAGTCATCGCTAAGAAAAAAAATTAATACATACCTTGCATGGTGGGCTGGTTTCAGATTTAAGGAAAGCATCATTGAAATACTGTGTCTGAAATTTACAATTAAAATTATTAAGCATCAGCAGAGAATTCAATAGTAGATCTAAAAGAAGCATGAATGTGGGTATTTTATTTTGCCTTGAGAAATAAACAGGGACATTTTTTTTTTCAAACTATGGACATTTTGACAAAGTTAAAGTCAAGAGGATCGACTTCACTGCATATGGCTCAGTCTCTCTCTGCAGAAAGGGTAGCTGCCTGCCGAGATGTCACATAAAACACAAAAAACTCCATAGCTCTGTTACAATGTTGAAGGATCTTCATCAAAATGGGCGCCCATTAACTAAATGGTACAACTGTGAAATAAACCCATGACCTTCAGAGCGTGAGGCAAACAACTTCAACAGAGAAACCACTAATGTAGATATTACAGCCTAGCTGTAAATTACAACAGAACATACCAACCACTATTATAAGTATGACCACAGAAGAAGATATTCTATATATGTTTCTCATTCAGTTGTAATTGGTTACAGCAGGTTAATCTTACACCAGAAACTTATATTCTTTTAACTGTTGTTAGTGCCTTATATAGCATTAGGATGGCTCAGGACAGGGCAGTTCTGAGCCTGAAGATTTAACTCTTTGAGTCCCAGGGGGGTTAGCATCAGATGCCCAAGGGGTGGTAATGCAATTTTTTAAATTTCACAAGTGTAACACATTAAAACATATTATACGAATTCAGCTGTTGTGCAACTTACACATATTTTACATCAAAGTGACCAGGGATTGTTGGGGAATAATAATGGAATGCTAAAACCTATTTATTGGGTTAGTAGTTAAATATTAGCAAACAAACAGACAGTTTTTTTTTCAGAAATTAGTAAAAATTAAATAATAATTTTTCCACTTACCACCATGGTGCTCAAGGAAAACCCATTAAAATATATCCAAAATGAATCACAAATGAACATGAACCACTTATTAATGTATAAGTTAAATATAAACTCAATCTGTACATTAGAAATTGTTCTAGAGAATCTTTTGAAGCCTCATAACAGAGCACAATTATTTGGTAAAGAGGACTAACTTCCTAAAACAATTAGGATCTTCACACAAAACGAAGTTTATATAACACTCAATTTGCTATGTTCCTAAATAATAAGGGGAATAGCACTAGCACTAACTGATACTGAAGAAAGTCGCCTTTTAACTAATATTTATTTTTTTGGTGCCAGCTGACTTTGATATCGTTGAACCCTTCGTATGAGGTATAATAATAAGAACTACACAGGAAAGCATGTACAGCAGGAGTCCACCAATCATCAGTAGAAGATCCCTTGTCGACAACTGTTTTGGCCCATTGCCTCCTAGACAGTTTCAGAGGGTGAGCCGACCTGGGTCATGACGCCAGGCCCCAATCTCCTCCTGCTGCACATTAAAGCTATCCCTCATCATAGTTCGACTCTATAAATGACTGAAACAAGTCTACTTTGCAACGTTATCTATCTAACCAGAAAAATCTAATAAACACATACTTTATTTAAATCTGAGGCTTCTAAAGCCGTACATCATATTGGCATGCATGTGGAATGCTTACTAACTCGGTAACCTCACATATATACTATGTTTTAGTCTTTTAACCACGTTTCCAAATGAGTCTTGTGGTTAGCACGCCTGATATCAAACACAAAGAACTGGAAAGAAAGTTTTTATTACTGGTCAGTGGTAAACAAAAAAGATTCACTGGTAATGCACTGATTGGGCCACTGGGTTGTAACCAATCAGAGCGTGATGCGTTCCTTGGGACTCAAAGAGTTAAGGCCAAGAGGCTAGTGCAGTCACCACAGATTGTGCAGGTCAGGATTTTTACTTAGGTATGACAGTATCATTTCTCATCTTGTCTCGAATGTTTTAGTTGGCGGCTTTTCTCGGGCATCTAATTTCACAGGAGTTAATTTTATGTAAGTTAGCCTTTGATAATACCTAATGATTAATGTTTTCATCAATATCATATAAAAGCCATTATAACAAACCTACAGGGAAATGTAAATGCATCAAATCTTCCCAATATATCTGTGAATCTTTACATTTAACAACTTACGTGATTGCATGATTAATGATCTACCATTACCTTTCCATTAACTGTCCCATTCTCCTCCATGTCTGGTATATACTTCTCCGGGTGTGCATAGATATGGACATCTTCATCATTGTAGTTTGAACTCATATCAAGCGGCATTTCTGGCAAATCTTTGGTTACTGTAACATACTTTGCTGGCTGATATAAACAAACAAGAATAGAATGTTAGCAACACACAATTTTTACATTCCTGCTGGTTGTCAGCGGGCATGAAATTCTGGAACTTAATTCATGTATATCCTTGGTTATTCCGAGATACCTGGTTCAATTTCAGCTGCTGGCAATTTCGCAGCAGACTGTCTAGCGTTGATTTCAACGACACTATTATGAGCTGACCGCTCAGCAAGGAATGGCAAACTACAGAACGTAAAATTGCCTAGTAAAACTAAACATTCAAAAAAGCTGGAGTTCGTTCTGCAATGTCCTGTGAAGAATATGCAACTTATTTCCTAAATGTAACAAATAGAGACAGGATCAGAAATTAGGACATCATGTACATGTGGAGATGGAACAGGTGCTTGACCCATGTGGGTTCTAGGGCCTCCTTTAGGGTGCGAGGGGAGATAGACCCTCTACTCCCTAACAAGCAAGTTGTAAGGGTCTACTAATTAGAGGTGTTCGCTTCGAAGTCAAAAGCATTTGCTTGGAAGGGGAGGAACCAACAGTCTTCATATTGTTAAGCCTGATTTAAAAAATGGATGTGAATGCAAAACTCAAGTTCTGGAATAAGATCGAAGTACAGAAATTGATGAACAACCAGAATGTTATAACCGCAGCATTCCACCCTAACATTCTGATATAACGGATGCAGAACTAGAGGTCACCCATGCAAGCAATCAACAGATGGAATATCCGAATCTGTGAATACCAGCATGTATGTAGCACACAATCAAAGCTCAAACCAGATGGCACTTAAAAATCTGAAGCTGAAAGACAGAATAAGGAATAGAGAAAGGGGGAAAATACATGTGTACTCTTGCTAAATGAGCATGAGAGAGAAAGACAGCACTACAAGTTAGAGGATAAGAGATGCAGCGGAAGAAGATTATATTATCAAGATGGAGGCTAGTAGATATTAGAGTCATTGATCTTATTCGAAAATCGTTACTTCCCAAGAAGATAGTTCCTCTTCTGTGCTTGTCCTTAAAACAGCAGTTAGGGAGACAGTGGGCCTACCCCCTTCTTTCCCACAGGACCAGGGAACCCACATGGGGACACATAAACAATATAAATGGGATTTAACATGGATTGGAAACTACTATAAAGAATGAGAAAAAAACATTAATTGGGGGAAGAACAGAAACAAATATTTTACAACATGTTACAAGTTTCCTAAATATTTATTGATATAAATACAATCAACAATAAATAGTAACAAACTAGGGGAAAAAAATCAAATAAATAAGCATGTGCACTCTCACACACAAATGGATTAAATATGGAAACATTTAAAGTAAAAATGAAAATGTTAAAATGACTAACCTGTCTTGGTGCTGTGAGCTTATGTATCATGGACACCCTGTCTGACACACATTTGCTCACATCAAGTGTCTGTGGCTGGATCCTTTTGGGCGGCATCACCGAAGATGAACCTTTATGTGCTTAAAAAAAAAAAAAGGAAATCATAAACTAAAAAATAGGAAGAATTAAACACACAAGCTGGAATACTGAAATATACATTTTAATAGCAACAGAACATGAGGATAAGTGGAATGAAACAAACATTAGAAGAGCTACGAATAGTAGAAACGATTTGCAGCAAATATCTCTGATTTGTATGTGCAAGCAAGGCAAAGACAACTTAAAGTGTGTATATGGACAGCACAAAGCTAGATTAATGAGGTTTATACATATTTAAATATAATTGAAAAAAAACAACGATCTTTTAAGACTGGATAACCACACCTGGTAAGAAAAAGATAGCAGAAATGAGAAATAAGGTAAAAAAAAAAATTAACAAGCAAAAGAAGAAAGAATTTTCACGAATACTTTTCCACTGCACAAATGGATGACACATACAGATAATAAATAAATCAAACATATAAAATATAATGTATCCTATCAACAATAACAATTATGTCTAAGCAAAGGCCAGAATGAATGCCTAAAATAATAGATTAAAAGAAGAAAAACAACTCTGACACAAAGGATACAATCAAGTAAACTAGGCAACATAACAGATATATATTTTTCAATGCAGACACACTGGCTTGGTTTTGACTCTTGATGTTGATACTTCCTCCATAGATTTTGGGCATTTCAATTTCAACAGGGAGCTGCAGTACCAGTAGCTAGGCATTCATTGCCCCAAAATGTCTTGTGTTTGAATCCACATCGAGGCAGATTTTTTCTACAAAATTGACAAAGGTGCTTCACTGCATCAATCATTTGCATGAGATTGGTATGGGGACTATAGCTTTCTTTTTTTTTTTTGGTTTCTTTTTTTGTGTATGTGTGTGTTTATCGACTGTAAACTTCACAGAAAGTTCTGGTTGTTCGTCCACTGCTAAATTTTAGTCTTGTTCCAACACTTAACTTTTGCGTGTACACCCGTTTTTTAATTTTTAAGCATGCTGCTGATTCCTCAAGTCTCAGATAGATGCACTCCAACTTCAAAGGAAACACACCCAATTGGTCGAGTTTAATATGCTTGTGAGGGGGGCAGTAGATCTATTCCCCTACCCCCAACCCCAATGGGCCCTAGAACCCACACTGGGATGAAACTATAGCTTTTGATATGCATGCAGTCTGGTGTGTCCACCTTTCTCTGCTTTTTTTCTATTACGGCCAAGCAACGCATGTTAATTTGTCTATCATCCTGTTTCTATAGCCGTAGGGGTTTCCCTGCTATTTATTTCTCTATTTTACAGTACTCAGATAGATTCCTAATATACATTGCTGAATGTTTCAAAAGTTTTAGAAATGTTAATGCGTGAAAGTTTCAAAAGTTAAAGAAATGTTGTGTGTGAAATGTGAAAGTGTTCCACTTTATTGTCAAACCAACCTGACTTTCCTCTAGACTTGGGACTTGCCATCTGTATGGCATCAAATGTCTTATGTCCCGATTCACTGGGAAATCTGTAAAGCAATTATTTTATTTAACATTAAAGCTTGTGTATATGTGACAAATTAGTTAAGTAATATCACAATGGAACTATACAAATCTCCTGCACTTATAATACAGTTGAATTACTCTGATTGACTAAATAGATTTTAAAAATGTGACTACTGCCTGTTTTTACTCTTCTTTTGATGTAGGTGGGGGGGGGGGGGGGGGGGGGGTATTTGAGCCTGAGGAGTTAGGACCACGTGGAGTGTGCAATCCCCATGGACTGTGCAGGTTAGGATTTTATTTTTGCCTTTGACGGAAAAACACATAACTTGCATAAAAGCACAGTCATCTGAACCATGTATCACAGTAGCCCTGTGAATTATTCATGATCTATTTCAGTAATACAAGAGGACAATAACCGATACAATATTAATCTATCAGACTATATGTTGGGGTTTCAATCCCATTAAAAACAGGTAACCTCATAAATGTTCCATTCCTGTGCATGTGAACCCCGCCCAAACTGCCCATTGCTACTCCATTGTGAAAAGTCAGCAGTCCCGGCAAAATCTAACAGCTCGCATATGCATCAAATGTATAAGGTATTTGCCAGAGGTGCTAACACATACAGCCCATAACTGGAATAGTCATTCACAGTTGACGGAAGCAGGAGTCATGATAAACCAGCAGGTGCACAACATGTATTACTACATAAGGCACAACCAATTCTATGACAACCAGCCCCTTGCCACATTCTGAATTTGAAGTTTACAAAACACATCTCCAGGAACCAGGACAATAAGCATTCTCCAAGAAATTCACAGCACATAGTGTCGCACCATGCACTCAACTCAGTAGTTGGCCAACTATCACATATTAAGTGGCTTTTTCTTCTTCTTGTTTTCACTTTCTGAATTACAATGACAAACAAGTTTTGTGATAAACTTAACTGTTTTTAGGAGTTTACTTTTAGTTCCATACAACTTTGAGTACAATGTTGACTCAGTGGGCCAGTATTCCCTTCTTAATGGACTTAAGCGGCACTATGTACGCTGTTAGTTGCATACCCTTTACAGAACGTTGCAGACCCCAGCATGTTTGGATGTTTGGTTTCACTAGATAATTATACACTCAATAGTTTGCCATATCCTTCTTAACAGTCAGTGTTTAATATCACTGTCGAAATCAGCATAAAGTGGCCTGCTGCCAAATCGGCTGCAGCTGGAATCAAACTAAGTACTTCAGAATTACGAAGCTTGTTTGCAATGCCTAAGCCACAGATGCTGAAATGTGTACACTGCTAATTTTGTTAATGTATAACAGTTATAGTAAAGATGTGATAAAAGTTAAAATACCTAGCCAAATTTCTGTAGCATTCACAAACAAACAAAAAGGATATAAAAATACAACATGTGTTGATGCTCCCAGACAACAGTTCATACTAAATGGACTGTGTCATGCAGAAACTGTTCTTCTCACCTCGTCAAGAAGGCAATATTTTGTCTTTTTCTATTACTAAAGCAGGTCGGAATGGGGGCAGAAACAGAAAAGAAGGCGATGGATAACTGATGATGGCAGCACTAAGTGGTACTGGAAGAAAAAAGGGCTTTCTCTAATATAACACAGCTTGGTACCACTTCTTCGACTTCTTCTTTGCACTCACTGGCTGTAAACTCTGGTGGAAAGTTGTGGTTGCTCATCCGCTTCTGGACTTTGGTCTTGTTTCAGAACTTGAAGTGAATTTAACATGCACTTCCATTTTATAGATCTGACTTATTTGTATGCAGACTATTGGTTCCTTGCCTCTCAGGTACACTCCGACTTTGAAGGAAACACCCCTTATTAGTTTACTCTTACGGCATACTTGTTAGGGGGCAGTGGGTTTATTCTTGTTTTCTAGCTTTTGGTCACTCTTCCTTCAAGATTTGCTTTATATGTTTCAAAACTAATATTACAGGTAAGTTAAAGAATCAAGAGGAGCGGCTGGCCAAACAGTTAAAATGCTGGGCTCTCATGTGAGAAACCCGGGTTCGAATCCTCGGTAAGGCTGGGAATGTTTTCTGTCGAAGGCAAAATAAAATCCTCACCAGCACAGTCGTGGCGACAGCACTAGCCAAGCGACCATAAATCCTCAGGCTCAAAGACCCCCTTGCCTACACCGCAAAAGTGGTATAAAGGCAGTAATTGGCAGTTTTTGTTTTTTTACACAATCAAAATTATAAATTGTTTTTATTACACAAATGGTTGAACACTGAGATATTAATATGATACAACATAATTTAACATTACCTGATAAGCTTATTTTGTGCATTTTAATTATACTACTAACTGTACAGCAATATTTTAATATATTTATATGTTTTACTGTTGTTCGTCTTCAAAATGTATATATTTTCTATTGTCCACAAGTGATACCTGATCCAGTCGTACAAATCATGCCAATGTTCTCCTTTGCCCAACGGATAACTCATGTCTCGTGGCAAAGGACAAATTCCTTGAGCTGTTAAACCATGTCGTTTGGCATCAGACATTGTCAGACCTGTTCAAAACCAATAAAACATGTTATCTTTGAAGTTAATTATAATAAATGTGGTGTAAGAATTGCTGGGTTGCTACATGAGAGTGTGACTCAAAGAGTGGCAACCTGCATGACAATCCAGCAGGGCAAACACCAGATACCTCATTTAACCCTGTAAGATGTTATAATTTTGCTACCAGCAGAAATACACCAAGTACTAATATGGTGATGTCTGATGTTCAATGTGGATTAAGGCTAAAAAATTATATAATAAAAATAAACAGACTAGGACTAGGTCTTTCAGTAAAACAATAAATATAGACTTTCTACTGTATACATCACACAGATTCATAAAAATGTGGACTGAACAAATTCCATAATTTTTTAAGTATCTTCCGGGCAGGAAGGCAAGTGAGGAAGGGAACTGACCATTCCACCTTGGATATAATGGCCTAGAATATGTGGTCTGTTTTCACAACCAAATGGCAATAACTGCTATGAAACTATCCCTACCTAAAGTTAGTAGCCTATCCTTATCAGGATGTCACAAGCCAACCCCAGCATTTATTTCCCATTAGTGATTTTCCTGGGTAATTATACACTGAGTAGTGTGCCATTGCTTTCTGGACAGAATGATGTTCATACTGTTGTCAAAATCAACATAAATCAGTTCACCACCAAACTGCCAGCAGCTGAATTTGAACATGACATGCTGGGATTGTGAAACGGTGTTCACAATCCCAAAGTCTACAGATGCCGACACTTTTAACTCCATGTAGATCTAAACAAATCTTTACATAGTTAATGTAAAACAATTACATGATAAAGTATGTGTACAGTACCAGGAAGAACAAAGCATACTGGTAAATAAATATAATCTTCTGGCACAAACCTGGGTCATACAGTGTATCACTGGTAAACACATTCTTGACCAGCATATTAGCACATAATCTGATGGACTTGACATAGAGAAACTTTCTGTTCAGGTAGACTGACAGGATGTGTTGGAGATCCAGGCACAGGATTGTCCATTTTGTGACCATAGGGGCTGGCCCACTTTGATCTGAATAAATAAGTTACAAAATAAAAAACCTGTGTTTATTTCTCCCTAATTCAAAGTCTAAAAACTTGTCATTCAGCAGGTCTTTTGCAGAACGCTCTCTCATCATAAGAAGTTAAAGTCCCTTGGTCCACTGTCAACTTTCTTGCATCTAGGGCTGTAGCTCATTTAGTAGAGCGCTCGCTTCGCATATGAGAGGCACCGATTATGACTCCCGGCAGCTCCACGTTTATTTCAGGGAGCTGCGTGGTCTCGAGGCATGGTGTTCGCCTCGAGTACTAGAGGTTCCGGGTTTCAATCCCTGATAAAGGCTGGGATTTTTTCACGTAGACTTAGACTTCTAGTAATTCCCTCTGGTCTCTGGGTAGTGAAATTGGATGCCCATGTGCATTGTTGCGCACGTAAAAATAAATTCCTTGGCAGTTGGAAATCGAAAAGAGTAGCCTAAAGGCGCTGCCCGGGCAAAATTTGGAGTTAAAAATCTACAAAAAAGTGTTTCAGGATCCTTGCCGGTGCTACAGAGCCTGTGCACTGTGCTGATCTTCTTCGTACTCGGACTTGAGTTAGAAGAAGAGTAGAGCACTTAAGGGTTACTACCCGTGTGCCATGATGTTGATCCGTTATTCAAACTTCAAACCTTTCCTGCACAGGGTGTCTCTTGACTGTTGTAAGAGGTGACTAGGGGTAGGGTTGGGCTGTGGGTTGGCTACCTCATCTCATAAGAACATAAGCACACACACAAAAAAACCACAGAAAACAATATAATTAGTATGTCTTTACACTGGAACTCACAGGGGGCATAGAAAAATAAAGGCAGACTAAAAACATGAAGAAGGGAACTAGAGAGTGAGGTTAAACAAAATGGGTAGGATTGGTATAGGTTGCATGCAACATCAAAGAATAGAGCAGCCTGGTGTGAACTGTTTGAGGGTCTATACTCCACCAGGGAGAGTTTGAGGTTTGAACAACTGATCAACATCATGGCACACGGGTAATAACTCATAAGTGCTCTGTTGCACACTGGCATCTAATTTCTCACTACCCAGAGTCCAGGGGGAATTACTAGAAGTCCAAGTCCACGCGAAAAAATTCCAGCCCTTACCAGGGATTGAATCTGGAATCCTTAGCACTTGAGGAGGACACCATGCTTCAAGACCACAAAGCCCCCTGAACAAAGAAGAGTGTCTCTGATATCCTGTGTCAACCTTCATGCTAGGTGACCTCTTCTTCTAAGAACCATACCCTTCATTAGTGTTTACTCAAAACCACCCCAGTAAAAAAAATGTTCTTATTTATTTGTACTGTTTACACTGTAAAGCATCACAGAGAGGAGTTAGATGAAGTTTCATGTCTTTTGCTGGTTGCATAGCTTGTGTTAATGTCATACTGTGTTCCTTTAGTGTCTCTTTTACTTCACCCACCCATCTCTTACATTGTCAGCCTCTTGGCTTGTAGCCTGCTGTTCTCATGTAGTACATACACTCTAGCATCTGGCTGACTAGATGACCAAACTATTTGATTTTTTGTTGTTCAGTGAAATAATGTACATTAAACACATAGGGCTTGAAATAATGTACTGGTATATTGTCATTCTTTCCTGTGTAATCCTCTTCATATGGTGTATGGAATCAAGTTTACAACCACCGGCCTTCTTCATCAACATTAGAAAGAAAAGACTCCTTTCCACACCTTCAGGTGTGTTGAACATATAGGGCTAGACCTAAATTGTATAGACCAATTGGCACATAGTGGGTAATTTGGTCAGCATCCCTCCGGCTGCTTTTACCTCCCAGGGATTGTACCTGGTATCCACTCAAGGCTGGGTTGACCTAGGAAACCCAAATGCTGGATGAAAGTGGATGAAAAACCAGAACTTTCCAGTGGAGTTTACAGCCAATGAATTTTTAAAAAAAAACTGTTTAATTGTTCCATTTCTCAATAGAGGCTGGCTGCATTGTTATTACTGTTGCCAGGTTTTTCAAATAACGGAATTTTAACAAGACCAAACACAAATATTAACACAAAGTTATATGGCACAGCAGAAACAATTGTAACATTGCACAAATGCATGTTGTAGTAACACTACAGATTTTACGTAATTCTTCCTTCTCCCTCTGCCCTCTAGCCCCTGGTGGAGCATAGACCCTCAAACAATTCACGTCAAGTTTTTCTATCATTTGCTGCAGCATCGCAGCTCAGCTCACGTCCTCTTTATTTTTTCAATTTCTTTCCGTAGCTCCCACCTCTGTATTTTGGTCTGTCTTTATTTCTATGCCCCTGTGGGTTCCAGTGTGATTAGTGAGGGTTACCTTAACAGCCCTCCAGACAGGTCCACAGGTGCTCTGATCTCCTCCTCAAAAGCTACACAAGCACAAAACAACTGATGATGCCTGTTCTGTGTTGATTGATTAAACGTCGGTTCCAGTGTAAAGACATTCAAATTATTATAAAAATTAAAAGGTGTGTATTTCATGCAATTACCTTTGACAATTTCTGCAGCATATGGTGGCAAAGAACCTTGAGGTGTGCCACACACGAACGGGAACTGAAGCCACGTTGACGTTGATTTAAAGCTTTTGAATAGGGTAGAAAATGACACGCGGATCGTAAGGTTTTCTGCTGTTACTACATCGAGATGTACAACAAAATGTTTTGATGGAATGGGCCGGAAAAGTAAGTAGAAGTAACGCCCAGTTAGGCCTAATGACTGTGTGTTGGTTTTTGGAAGCTGGATGAAGTTGCCTGCCGGTATGGAACCTGTGATGCGGTAAACAGTGCTCTTCACAGTCTTGTCCTATGAAAGAAAAGTTAGGGAGATAATAATGCAGAATTCTTATGTTAGCCTGATTCTGAAAAAAAAAAAAAAATTAAGGCAAGGTAACATTACCTGGAAAATCTCAGTTGGTGTTTATTTAAAATATCTGATGATAACCTCTATATATCCTCTTTGTGTTCACCAGCTGTAAACTCTGGCAGAAAATGTGGGTTGTTCGTCCACTTCCGGACTTGTTCCTGAACATCAGTGTTGTATGCACATTCATTTTATAGATCTGCCTTTTTTTAATGCAGACTCTTGGTTCCATGCCTCTCAAGCAGATGCACTCTGGCTCTGAATGATGCTCCTCTATGCGCCTTCTGTCTCGTGCGCTTTCATTATTTATTCTTATTGTCAAATATTAATCTGAATAATCTATAATCTAATAAATAAACTGTATTAACTTTTCAGCATCAGCCTACAATTACTTTCAATCTTTCTATCTCAAGATGTTCTAGTTAAAATCAGCCTAGCTAATATGCTTACACTAAGGGACAGAAGGTACCAACTAACAAAATGAACATAATGAGTTCATGCTCCAACTGGTAAAAACTGATATCACAGCATTTAGGAAATTCCTACAAGTGCCCCGCCTCCATCGTCATCAGCAATAAAGAGTTGCAATGCCGACAATACCAGCGGTAGTTAGAAGTCTTGCCTTTCATCGAGTGTAAATGTTGATCAGATCCCCTGGTCATTCCCCACTGTACCATTCTCTCCATATCGCAGTGATCTATCTGAGATTCTGTTTTGATCATCTGCTCCCAAAGGGTTGCTCACATCTAGTCTGATCTGAATCAATTCACCACCCAGTGGTGCAGCACTAGCCAGCTTGTCTGCCTGCTCACTTTCCAACAAACTGCATTCCGAATGAATGAAGTTCAACCCCACCAGGACCATACATCATTATCGTGTGCCCTGCCAACTGGCGTAGGCACTCATGTGTCTCCACAAATCACGATCCCTGGTTGCCTGAAATAGTTCTCTTGATGATATCCTTCTATGCCATCGTTTCAGCCCATCCAGCACCATCTCTCTTGGTCTGCCTCTACCCCCTTTTCCACTGATCTTTCCAGTTGTCACATGTTCTCCAATGTCTCTCTTCTCATTATGTGGCCAAAGAACAGTGTTTGTCTCTTTCTTTTTGTTGTATATAGAGACCTACTTTCATAAGCTTCTTTAAAGCAATCGTTGTTAGTTAATATGGCTGTCCAAGGTATTCGTAACATTCATCTCAAAAACCACATCTCTGTTGCTTCTAACTTCGTCCTAATCTGTTCACTGACATTCCAAGATTTGCTGCCATACAGCAGAACAGGTTCTGTGTACAATTTTAGCACACTTTTTAGGACCATACAACGAGCGATAAACACCCAGTGACACAAAGATGCTACCATTCGGATGAGAATCACTTGGGCACAAGTTCTAGAAACCCTGTTCAACTGTTAGGTTATATTAGGGCCCCCCGACAACAGCCGGAATGGGTCTTCAAAATAATGTAAACACTGCATCCCACACTGGGATGGATTTGTATGTGTTCCTAAATCCCCTGGAGAAAAGATCTGACACTAACTAAAGGGGACCTCTAAAGACTGTAAGAGAAGTATAGTCTTCAGATTAGGAAATTATTACATGGTAAATTGCAAGGTAAAGAAAGAGTTAACTCTTTGAGTCCCAGGGAACACATCATATGTTTAAAGGTTCCTACCTAGAAGCCCAATGAATGCATGATGCATCGATTTTAGTCTCTCTTTACTACCCAGTGGGCCTGTGATGCTAAACCCCCTGGGACTCAAAGAGTTAAGTACCTGACCATATAAA
The DNA here is from genome assembly GCA_905116865.2 of Candidula unifasciata. Classification (NCBI taxonomy): domain Eukaryota; kingdom Metazoa; phylum Mollusca; class Gastropoda; order Stylommatophora; family Geomitridae; genus Candidula; species Candidula unifasciata. Next base: position 284,785 of record CAJHNH020007656.1, read on the forward strand.
GATATAACATTGCAGGCTAACAAGATTTTCACATTATACATTTTTTTCCATACCATTAGGGATACAACTTCTCCCTCCTTTGTTGCCTTCTTCCATGTTACTAGGTTAAAATGCTTGAATGTATTCACATACGGACTTTGCCAAACTGAAAGAAAAAAAAAAGGATGTTAGGTCACAGTTAAATTAAATTATTTGCACTGTATGGTTTTACTAAATTGAAACAAAAGAGAGTAACCTTAACTCACCTTATCTGCAGTGTATTATTTATCAATAATGTGAAAGTTTAGGTTAGTAGCAGTTTTAAAGCAAAGATCCGGCTTACAAATATACATTTTACAACAATAAATAACTTCTACATAATTTCTTATTAAAAAATACAAAGATGCTTTTGTTATTAAAACAAAATATATATATATATATATATATATATATATATATATATATATGTGCTACAAGGACATGAAAAACATATGTTGAGCGTTGAGCTAACTGGCATCACAGCACACTCCAAAACATGCTCCGTCCTCATCTTCAACAGCTAACCAACAGTTCCTTTTCCTCTGAGTGTAGAGTGTCGACCAGATCCATGGTCACTCCTATGGGGGTAGCTGAAGAGTATATAGGGATAGCTGCAGAGTACATGGGGGTAGCTGCAGAGTACATGGAGGTAGCTGCTGAGTACATAGTGGTAGCTGCAGAGTACATGGTGGTAGCTGCAGAGTACATGGTGGTAGCTGCAGAGTACATGGTGGTAGCTGCAGAGTACATGGTGGTAGCTGCAGAGTACATGGGGGTAGCTGGAGAGTACATGGGGGTAGCTGGAGAGTACATGGGGGTAGCTGGAGAGTACATGGTGGTAGCTGCAGAGTACATGGTGGTAGCCGCAGAGTACATGGGGGTAGCTGCAGAGTACATAGGGGTAGCTGCAGAGTACATGGGGGGGGGGGGGAGGATAGCTGCAGACTACATGGGGGTAGCTTAAGAGTACATAGGGGAACGCGGAAGAATATATAGGGTAGCTGAAGAGTGCATGGGGGTAGCTGCAGACTAAATGGGTGGAAGGGGGGGCGAAAGGGGGGGGGGGGGTAGCTGCAGACTACATGGGGGTAGCTAAAGAGTACATGGGGGAAGCTGAAGAATACATGAGGTAACTTAAGACTACATGGGGGTAGCTGCAGACAAAATGGTGGAAGGGGGGGGGGTAGCTGAAGAATACATGGGGTAGCTGAAGAGTACATGGGGGTAGCTGCAGACTAATGAGGGGAGGGGGGGGGGGGTAGCTGCAGACTACATGGGGGGGGGGGGGGGGGGTAGCTGCAAAGTACATGGGGGTAGCTGCAGGATACATGGGAGAAACTGCAGAGTACAGGGGGGGGTGGGGTAGTTGCAGTGTACATGGAAAGGGGGGGGGGGGTATCTGCAGTGTACATAGGCGTAGCTGCAAAATGTGGTGGAAGGTAGGGTAGGACTCCAGAACAGCCTGAAGTGCAAGTTCAGGTACTTAATTATGTAGCCACTACGGTGTCCGGAAATTTGCGATCTTTTGGCAATTTCCGTTACCACGGAAACCGTTCGAAACTTGCTTCGGAAATGTCGGCTGGGGTTTCGGGATGGGTCCTAATCTCTCATGAAATTTTGCGATTGGTGTGATTTTCACCCACTCTAAATAGCTGAAAACAGCGGGAAGGAACCCGATTAACAGCGCATGTCTACGATAGCCGGACGTCCTCTGTTTTTCTGTTACATCAGTTTGATTGAAAATAGAGGTAAAGTATTCAAGGTTGGCTTTGGCCTTAAACATTACCAGACATGGTAATGCTAGTTATAATTGAATTCTCCGTCCAATTTTACATTTGTGTATAAAATTTCTTTCTTGTCCGTGGCTGTTTAGATTTACAGTGACATTTTTTCAGGCAATCGCTATTATGTGGCTGTGTCTCATTCGTTATTGGCTGCCATCTTGTCCAATGACAGTCCAATGTAAACAAAGCCAAAACAAAAGTTGCGCAGTTTGGTTGTGCAGAGAAAACTTCTTGTTTCTGGGAGACAAGTTTTAGCAGCTGTTTTTTACATCTCATCTCCACAAAAACCTACATATCTCAGCTCAGAAATGACATACAAGCCTAAATGAGGTACCATTGGAAAGAGATTGTTTACAGCTATCTAACTGTGCTGGTTTTATTATTGTAGAGGGAATTTGACTAAAGTAATTATTATGATTATGACCATATCATCTAGGCTAGATGGGTTAAGGAGAGGATAAGGAGTTTAAGGACAAAAAAGACAGCGAGAAGGCGATGCGGGAGAAGAAGATTAACCTATGAAGATGAACCTATGAAGGAAGATGAAAGAGGAGAAGACGTTCACATTCATATCATTATTCCGGACTTTATAAACTTCATTCTCTGATTCTCTAGGGACCACAGATCCGGAAATTTGCTATCTTTTCGACAATTTCCGTTACCATAGAAACCGTTTAAAACTTGTTTCGGAAATGTCGGCTGGGGTTTCGGGATGGGTCCTAATCTCTCATGAAATTTTGCCATTGGTGTGATTTTCACCCACTCTAAATAGCTGAAAACGGCGGGAAGGAACCCGATTAACAGCGCATGTCTACGACAGCCGGACATTCTCTGTTTTTCTGTTAGTCTATCAGTTTGATTGAAAATAGCGGTAAATTCGAGGTTGGCTTTAGGCTTAAACATTACCAGTTGTGGTAATGCTAGTTACAATTGAATTCTCCGTCCAATTTTACATTTGCATATTAAATTTTTTTCCCCGACTCTGGCTGTTTAGATTTACAGTGACATTTTTTAGGCAATCGCATGCGGCTGAGTGAGCTGAGTCTCACTGCCTGCCATCTTGTCCAATGACAGTCCAATGTCAACAAAGCCGATACAGAACTGCGCAGTAGGTTGCGCAGTAAAAAACTTCTTGTTTCTGGGTCACAAGTTTTAGCGGCTGTTTCTTACATCTCATCTCCACAAAAACCTACATATCTCAGCTCAGAAATGACATACAAGCCTAAATGAGGTACCATTGGAAAGAGATTGTTTACAGCTATCTAACTGTGCTGGTTTTATTGGTGTAGAGGGCATTTTAAAAATTTGACTGAAGTAGCTAGATTCTCGGTTCTATGAAATTTTAGTTTAGGATTCGTTCGAAGTTTATAATTTCGACCTGCAACTACCATAGCAACACATGTATATAGAAAACAGTCTCGACTTCACGCATTAAACACATACGATTATCCATTGTTGGCAGTGCATCAAACACCACTTTTTAAAAGAATTTAGTTTTCAGTGTATTGGTCTGTCCAGACTTGTCAAAAGTTTGCTTTTGCCGCCATCTTGTTGCATCCAGGAAGTCAGGGTCGCGACTTCCGGTTACCTGCGCCCTATGGTTGACTTGGACTGGTTGCAGTACCTGACTGGTAGCAAGGGAAACAGCCGCCAACTGTTGGAAGTCATTCTCTCTTGGTTTTTCTGGGAATATAACAGTTACAGGGCAAGAGTTTTGCTGCCAAAAATACTTACATTAAATGTTATTCGGTTCTCGTTGGTAAGTTAATTTTGTTGTTAGGGTGTTTACTAGTGCTGAAGTCTGAGTGTCAGTGTGTCGTTGATCGTTAACGTTTGTTGATTAGTTTGTTGTTTGTCTGTTTGAACTTAAAAAAAAATAATTTAAATATTAATAAAGTACTGAGGTTCTCGTTAATTCAATTCGACTCACGTATGCATTGATTTAGGTACATTAAAAATAACATTGACTATGATGCTACATTATTTTCAGCCAGAACGTTATTTTCAGCAAGAGGATTGTCGTTACCAGCTCCTGTTTTATCCTGACTGTAGCAGACATCATTGTTTCTTTTGTAAATGTATGTACTACTATGTAAATTGATATACCAGCCCATTCTTAAAAATAGATTTCATGGTCATTAAAGGTGCAGGCGGAGAAAGAAGTAGTCGGTGGTAGTATTTGCCAGTGCAAAAGTAGAAAGTTGTATGTTAGTATGTAGAGTGTCTTGACCAACACACATTTTTTAATATGTTGTAAATAATTTTTAATTGATTATGTTGAGTTTGCCAAGTCTGTGTGTAAGTTTATTTTTTACTCTCTCTCTCTCTCTCTCTCTCTCTCTCTCTCTCTCTCTCTCTCTCTCTCTCTCTCTTTCACTTTCTCTCTCTCTCTCTCTCTCTCTCTCTCTCTCTCTCTCTCCAAGAGAGAGGAGAAAGGTCTCCACATCTCCACACAAACCTCAATCGATCTGATTGATGAAATCTCTTTTTAGAGCTCAGATAGTATGAATATCCGTGCTTCAGACCCCAGTGTTGAAACTGTCTTGGTAATCATTCAGAATCCACCAATTAGAGCTGTATAGATATTTGTTTTGAGTGAATTCTTTATGGCTCTTTTTTTCTTTCTCTCTCTCCTCTCTATGTGTGTGTGTGTGTTTTAGAGCTCCATGACTCACAGTCATAACATATCTCTGTTAACATATGTATTAGTGACGTTTTGTTGGATGATGACAGTCTTCTGGGAAAAGCGATAACCACTTGGTTGAAAGACCTTGATTTTGACATTTCGGTGTATTTTTATAAATGATTGTACACTTGCTGGTTGATATTCTGGGATGCAAAGGAGGCTGGCATGATGTTGACCACATCGCTTAACTCTTTGAGTCCCAGGGGGTTTAGCATCACAAGCCCAGGGGGTAGTGAATAGGAACATATGAGCGTATGGTGCGTTCCTTGGGACTCAAAGAGTTAATGATTTCATGGGGCTATAACAAATATGGGTCTAGCAGCATAAATCCAGGATTCTTTACTCTGTTTGTTAATGGCATCACTGGAAAGATCAATATCTTTTTTTTCTCTGCTATGTTTATCTGATTTTGGATACTATCGTCATTGTTCAATCATTTTATACCCTGAGTGGGTTTCAGGGCACCATTTTGGAGGAGAAAAAATATAGATCTATTGCACCCCTAGCAAGCATTTCATTTTTTTTTTTTTTTTTTTTTTTTTTTTTATTAATTAGTGATTTGCTGAAATTGGTTATGCTGGGCTAAAGTTTGCAAATATCAAAGCCTAGTTGTAAATTACAGCACATTGTACCATTTGATATTTTCAAAACAGATGCAGAAGTTAAAAAAAAAAAAGAAATGTTATGGGAAGAGAACAAATGGAAGGTGGTGTTTTTGGGGTGTTCTAGTTAATATAGAATCTTGTTACTACTGGGAATTAGGCCTCAGAATACTTTTGTTGGTTGGTATCAGGACCTCGTTTTGAGAGAGGTGAGAATACCCCACCCCACGCTTTTCAAAACAAGCTTATATTGTAAGAAGTGATTACTTATGGTGTTATGCCAAAGGGTGCAGATGTCACAGCCTAACACAGTACACCTACTACCCTATTATGATCGAACTTAGAAGAAGAGGAAGAAGAAACCCTAGATTGCTGTACTGATATGTCACTGCTCTAACCAGTGATACCTTAGCGTTTACATACCTAAAGAGGTGTCACGTGACTCCCTTTACTGGAATTCTATGTGTTAGTTTAATGTTTTTGAACCTCATGTTTACTGACTAGGATGTCATCAACTGACAGTCACTTCACAAATGACTTTTCAAGCCTGACACTGATGACATCAAGTCTGAGCTCATTGGCTATCATTGTTTGTGTGAATTCTTTTTATGTCTGCTATTTTCCTATGGAACATAGACTCCCAGCCAGCTCACCTCAAGCCATTTGTAGATGTGTTACTTATTTGATGTTTGCATTGCAATGGCTTGCAGATAGGTTAAGAGCTAAGAATCTGGGAAGTATGTTAAATTCATGCAGTGGCAAAGCAACAGTGGTCCTGAAGTCTCATGCACAAACTGTGAAAAACTTTCCTTAACATGAGTGTATGTTGCTAGTCTCACTCACCATTGCCACGGGTGGTGATTTTCATGCCTTCCTGTAGCACACTGTCGTGTGGAAAGGTGGCAGAAGACTAACATTTATTACATTGTCTCCTTGTTTGCTTAGTGTGCCCTAGATATTGTCTTCTTCTTTTGTTGTTTCACTGTTACCAGGTCGTAACCCGGTGTCATGGTTCTCTGTATTTGTCTAAGGTGATGGTTTAAAAAAAAAAACTTGTTGCACTTTCAGCTACACCATGTATTCATCTCCTTCTGAGTCTTCCTCTCACCTTCCTTTCAGATGTTCTGCTGTAAAAAAAATTTTCATATGCGGTTGGATCTGGCTGCATTCTTATTAGATAGCTGAACCATTGCATTTTTTTGGGTCAGTATAAATCAGACAAGCTCTTATTCCAACTGTTTCTCTAATGCTGGCATTCATAACCCTCTCCCTTCTTGTATTGTTAGTGACCTTACAGAGACAGCACATTCCACATGTAGAAATTTTCTGTTCTGGTGCCCTATTCACAAAAATAGCACAAAGTAAAATAAAGATGCTATTAATTATTTGCTGTTTTGTTGGAATGGAGACATTTGGGTGTCTAAGCAGTAGGGCTAACTGGTGGATGTCAGTTTCTCGTCTGTACTCTGGCTTCTGGCTTCTAAATCAAGTCGCCCATCTTCTGTAAATATGATACCTATATATATGATTTCTCATACTTGTTTGATTGTAGTACCCTTAACATGAACATTCATGTTATTATGTTTTCTGTCTATTCTCATTATCTGAGTTTTCATGGTGTGTTTTCATTAAATATACTTTCTGCATGTTTGAAAAAAAAAGAGTCAGTGTTGTCTAATCATCATTTTCTCACCTTCTTCTTCTCCCTTTCATCTGTCAGTGCAGTCTGTCTTTACTGCCTGTATATACCACTTTTGGCTACCCATTCTGTGGGGAGAGAGAGAGAGACTGAGTCATATGGGGTAACCTGGAACCATGAAGCAAATTCGTTTGACTTTAATTTAACTTTTAAAGAAGCATCTTAAGAGCATTTTGGACAAAAGATAATTAACACATAGACATTACCAGCTACCCATTATATATCAGTTCCCAAGCACCAGAAAAACAAAATGCAGTTTTTTGATAATATTAGCAAAAGAGGTGTAATAGAGCAGTTAGTCTTATGTGTAGAAAACATCTGCACAATAAGGGCAGTAGAAAAGATTATGAGGAGGCAACGCTGGTTAAAAAAAATATATGGATAACAGAGTGCTGCTCCTCTTGGGTGCATGTCTAAAGTAGTGTGGCCATCTGTGAACTATCATGATGTCACCGTGCTTATCCACAATTTGATATCCCTGCTTAACATTCTTGACATCCTTAACAACAATATAGACTTTTATGGTTTAATGCGTTCTTAAATAACTAGGCCAAGCAACAGGCAGTATGAACTTTATTTAAATAACACAAAATAGAAGGAGTGGAGAATTATGATCACCAACACCTTCCCTAGATTCAACATCTAAATACCTAAAAGAAATAAACAATAACCACCTGTTCAGTGTAAAACAATCAGGGGGACTTTAAATTGAGAAAGCTTCAAGAAGTAGTTAGCTAGAAATAGGAGCCAGCTGAAGTGTTGTGGGCTGTGTAGACTCTTGTGTGTATATATTCAAAGTGGGCTGTACTTAGTGAACAAACTGTGGGATAATTGTTTCTGTAGATCATGTGTAGGTTGGCTCTTTCTGCTGCATTCATTTCATCCATGGAATAAAGTCTAAAATAGAATGCTCTGTTTATTGCTGCTGACATGTAGGTGAAAACCCCTTGATACCAGCTGTTAACCCCTTTATTGAAGTGGTCTTGTGTGTGGGATCTGTGTTTTATTAATTACACTCAAAATGTTGATGCAAGTGGATATAAATTGAGTATGCGTTAAGTTGGCAAGATTCTCTTTAATTATGTGCAAGTAATGTTTTGTTTAGTATTTTTATTTTTGTTTTAAGAAAGCTAACATGTATAATAAGTTGAGTATATAATCTACTTTGACTAAATTATCTTTATGCTGGTAACTGTTATATTCTTTTTATTAGTTTATAAAAGGTAACATGTATATTAAGTGTATTCTAGGTTGAAAGAAATTATCTTTATTAAATGCAGGTAATGTTATGTTTATATAAATCCTATCCTGATGTATGGAAGTAAATAATGGACAATTGGTAGACTGGTAAAAAATAATTTGGAAGCTGCAGAGATGTAGTTTTATAGACAAATAATGAGAACACACTAGACAGATTAAAAAAAGAAGTAGTGAAGATGTATTGAAACTAACTAATTCATGTAGAGAACTGATTGTCCGCATCAGGAGACAATCTACATTCTTTGGTCATGTTATGCGAAGGAGAATATTGGACTTCATTGTGACAGTAGGGAATTTGGAGGGGAAGAGAGACAGAGGGAAACCAAGAGAGAAGATGCTGGACAGTCTGACATCATGGCATGGAAGATCATGTGTGTCAGAACTGATCGAAAGTACTTGCGACAGAAGGTAGTGGATAGACATGATTACCAAAGCCACATTGTATGGTCTTAAAGAATAGGAATTTCATGTTTATATCATCGATATGTTTCTGGAAAGAAATGTTTAAGGGTGGCTAATGTATATATTGAGACTACTCCAGGTTGAGTAAGTTCTCTTTAATTACAACAGGCTATTTAATGTTTACTTTTATTCATGTTTCAGGTAAGCTAGCAGAGTTTGTGACAGTTTATTTTTATTTTTTTAAAGTGATTTGCTTGTTCAAAATAACAATATGTCTGTGGCTTAGGCTATGTTAATGCACTTCATAATTCCGAAGTACTTGGTTCGATTGTAGGTGATTTGGCAACAGACGAGTTGCACTGATGTTGACAATGATAGGTTAAAATGCTCATTACAGTTGTGATTGTTTCCTGTTGAGGCAAAAACAAAATCGTAACCAGCTTATGGAGAGAATAAGTATGCAAAAGTATTCACGCCTTTACGCAAACAGGGAATATAGGACTAGACCTATATTTTTATAGACCAATCGGCATTTGGTGGGTGATGTGGTCAGCCACCGGTCGCTTTTACTTCCCATGACTGTGCCTGGTATCCACTCAAGGCTGGGTCGACCTGGGAGTCAATGTCATTTCTGAAAATAAGTCCAGCTCCGTCAGAACGCGAACCCGCGACCTTTCGATCCGCAAGCAGGCGTCTAGCCACCAACGTCACAGCACTTCCATATAGAGAGAATGGCAGATGAAAAGGGAGCAAAGTCGTGTACACAAATGAGTTGGGTGGCCGATTATGGAGAAGGAGAGGTAACAACCAAGCAGACACTTACACTTGCCATTTACAGTGATCAGTGGAGGCGGGTGATATTTGCATCAATGAACCACCTCAACGGCTAGGAATACTGAAGAAAAGGAATGTATATGTTACACACAAAAAACATGTAGAATTTATCAGATTCCAGCATGTTATTATTCGTTACAAGAACCCAGGAAGACACAGATGTAATATTTTGAGTTATCACTTTGACTTTTGGCTTTTAGCAACAGATAAACCCGGTCGTGCTATCTGTCCTTGCGTTTGTGCTCGGCGATAACACCTGGTATTTTCAGTGCGTCGGATCTTTATTATTCTTAAAACCGCGTCGACTCCTAAGAAAATGTTGAGTGGGACGTATTACCGCTTGTGAATTCACGTCTTGTTTCGGGTTGTATAATTAACTAGCTGTGCCCTGCCACGCGTTGCTGTGGCCCCGAATTGTGAAATGGAAAAGAAAGAAAGTAGCTCTCAACTAACAGTGTCTGTCATAACCATCACCCCCCTTCCCTCTCCCCTCCACCCAGTCATATCTCCCTCTCTGAAGGATTGAAAAATCATCCCTGGCGAAAGTATTAAAATAGAAATAGTTAAGAAATGAGAACTTGAAAATAATGTTTTAAGCTCTCTTAGTTAACAGTGTCTGGCATAACCCCCTCCCCCACCCCCCAATAATATATCCCTTTCCGAAGGAATAAAAAAGCATCACTTGGCGAAATTATTGAAATAGAAATAGCTAAGAAATGATAACTTTAAAATAATGTTTTAAGCTCTCGCAGTTAACAGTGTCTGCATCAACCCCACCCCCCCCCCCCCCCCCACTAATCATATCATCCTCGCCGAAGGATGGGAAAGTCATCATCTGACGAAATATTGTAACTAAACTGAGCTTTGCATCCGTGTCCACCCAGAGACAGATGGATAGCATTAATGTGTAATGAGAAGTAAATGTGGCCAATGTAACAGCTACCACATCACCCATCCAGTACCAGTACTACTGCTACCACTACCACCACCACCTTCAGAACAAAAACAAAAAAACAGTCACTACTATCTGTGAAGGTCGGTGTAGCCAGAGGGGTTAGCGCTGCACGATGTCGCCACGGACTGTTTAGTGTAACTGAGCTCCCAGCAAAGAAAAATTCCATCACCTAACCAGTGATGGAACCCACATTATTAGTCCGTTCTATACTTACAAATTTTAGAAATAAAAAAAAAAAACCACCCGTCTTCTCCCCTCTCCGAAGGGACGAATGTTAAATGACCTTGGAATCCGTGTCCACCCAAAGTAAACTGGACTGTAAACACTCAACACTCCCCCCCCCCCCCCCCCCCACCCTGGACAATCATATCATCCTCTACGAAGTATGGGGAAGTCATTGCCTGACGAAATATTGTTGTTAAATTTGAGCTTGGCATCCGTGTCCACCCATACAAAAATGGGTAGCATTAATCTGTACTAAGAAGTAAATGTGGCCAGAGTAACAGCTACCACATAACCCATCGAGTACCAGTATTACTGCTATCACTACCACCACCACCGTCACAACAACAACAACACAAAACGGTCACTACTGTCTGTACAGGTCGTTGTAACCAGAGGAGTTGGCGCAGCAGGCTGTCGCCACGGACTGTTTAGTTTAAGTGTGTCCCCGACATAAAACTCCATCACCTAACCAGTGATGGAACTCACAGTAATATTCCGTGATATAAAAAAAAATGTACACTATACTCACAAATAGCGGAAATAAAAACCCGCACTCGTCATCTCTGCCTCTCTGAAGTGACGATGTTTAATTAACATTGGCATCCGTGTCGAACCAAACTAGACCGTAAGCCGTCTTAGTTAACAGTTTCTGTCATTAATGAATAGTTGTTGATCGAGTGATGCGTCGGGGGGGGGGGGGGGGCTTATTTGGACTGAACTTAAATCGGATGTCTTTGGGCGTAAGGCGCAGATGTCGCAGCTTAGCTGTAAACCACAACACAACATGGCAATTGCCCCTTTAGGGATAACAGAAAAATTAGCACCCAGCGGGGAATCGAACACCCGTCATCCAAGGGCGAAAGACCCGTGACCATGAACATTGAGCATCACGTCGCTGCTATCGCAGGCTAGCTGTAAACCCCAAAATCGAACGGAAAAAAAAACTTAGATACTGCGGCCTAGCTATAAACCACAGCAAAATATGGCAGCCACCCAGTAAGGGGCCCCAAAAAAAATCATATCACCCAGCCTGGAATCGAACCCCTATCACCCGAGTAAAAAAGGGAAATGCTTACAACTAACTACGCTACTAAATACTTTAACAATTTGTAGAAATGAAAGTATATAATAATAATGTGAATTTCGGTGTTACACAGTCAAAGGTGACCAATCGATTAAAAATAAATCCGGGTGGGCAACGAAACAAATAATGATTCGACCGTTGCTGAAGCTACGTCGTTCGTAGTTTGTGCTATTTTATGACAAAATATCACGCTTTGAGTCAGAGGCAACGTTGTGTGAAAATTTGAAAGCAATCGGTTCTATAGTTTTTGAGTTTAGAGCTAACGACATCGGAAAATTAACTTTTTTATTAATATAAATATAGATTAGCTAATTGAAAGATCATCCTCATTGCACCGGAACCTGAGGGATCTGGTCCTTTATTGCCCCCCCCCCCCCCCCCCCTTTCCACTTAAAATACTTGGGCGCTCTTAGCCCTCCCTCCCCACAATAACTATAGTGCGCTCTTTCGTGTCGAACTGATTGCACAGGTTAGAACTAATTAGATGAATAGAGAGTGCGAGCCCTATGTGGCATATAATGGCGCAACAGGACAATGAATGAATAGGAAACAGGCTGTTTCATGGCTGTTCTATTCCTAATTGTAGCAATCAAAAAATGTAACATAAACCTGTTCTTAAAACACGTAACGTTGGCGTTGGATGAATTTAAGAAACGTGGGTAACAAACACCGCCTTTTCTAGAGCTGGAGCCTTGTCGTGGTAACACGTGTGCATGTAGTTGACAACGTCTTCCGGTTATCTTTTATTTCAATGAATCCCCTTTTCACCCAACTTTATTCTGTTTTATAAGACGTGAGATTAATCACCTTATCATCTTAGTATTCTTGCTTGCCGGCGCAAAGGTTTAAATCGGCATCGAAAAGAAAGGACCTTGTCTGCTATGTCGACCCAGCCTCGATATCGATACAAGATAAAGTGCTAGGGAATATTGGCAGCCGATGTGATGTTTGACCACATCACCTGTCGAGTACCGATTGAAGTCTGTCTGGCATCGTATTTCTGATGCGCCACTGACATGATAATGTTTCGGCGTCTGTGGCTTAAGCGTTGCGAACGCGCTTCGTAAAGCCGGGGTGCTGGGTTCGAGCCCTGCTGAGGCCGATTTGTCCTGCGCTGGTTTCGACAGTGGTACCGAGAGCAGTGGCAAAAAACCACAACAACCGAAAAATTATGGGGGTTGATTCTGCAACGTCCTGTAAAGGAATTGACGTGAACAGGGTTCTTTCCTGTTCAGGGTTATTCAGCTAAGTTTACTGAAGGGCCCAGTTATTGAAAATGTGGATCTTCACAGACGTGAGCTCCGAGTTCCAGTCGTTAAGGGTCGTTAATACATCGTCACAAGCAGTGATCCGCGGACCACGAGCAAGGCCTCTGTGGGCCAGCAGTTGTAATGCCTTTTTAACATCTAAGCGTAGAAACTACTGATACCTGTGTGTGTGGGTTTATTTCTCCAGGTATGTTAAAGAGGTCATGATGAGTTGAAAAGTCTTCTCCTTGAAAGCTTTCACCGGTACAGCGGGAGGTTCTGGTTGTTCATCCACTTCTGACCTTTATAGTCTTATTCCAGAACTTGAGTTTTGCATGATATGCCTTATTTTGTTTGCAGACAGTTTATTCCTTTCCTCTCGCTGATGCACTCAGACTTTGAATTTCAAAAGGAGTGGTTTATTTATCAGGGTCTGTGTTAAGACGTCGTGTTGAATTCGAGGTGGGGGTGGGGGGGGGGGGGGGGGGGGTGACTATCAGTTGTATTTAAATGATATCTCTGAGTGTCCACATCCCCCAACCTTTGTTACTGATTACGTGTTTACGTGTGAAATGTTACCGACACAAAAATAATTATCTAAACCTTGGTATCTTTTTTACATCAAATAAGAAGTATTCCTGGCGCTTTGTAAAGTAAACAAGACGTAGTTTATCTTCATAACTTTATTGTCTCTGATAATTATATATATATATTGTTCGCGTTTATTTTCCTCAGTTCAGAAGTGTGCGTTGCTCGTTTAACGCATAATACTTATGTCATGTGTTATCATATTTAATGCTGCTTCCACTCCTTTTCCCCCATAGGAGCATATGCCCTCCACTCACACTGACTCGTCCGATCTTCCACAGCTCCTTCCCATTGTACTGTTTATCTGTCACTAATTCTCTTTTTGCCTGTCCTATTCTGTCTGCATAACTGAGATAAGAAGCAGAATAGGACAGATAAAAACTGCATTTTATAAAATGAAAAAACATCTTGTGCAATATATCCTTGTCATTGAGAGTTAGAAAAGAATTTTTGCTTGCTACATACATCCAGTTTTAACATATGGCTGTGAATCCTGGACAATCGGAAGGCAGGTCAAACAACTTCTAGAGGCCTCAGAGATGTGGTTTTACATAAGAATGCTTAGAATACCTTGGACAGCCAAAAGAGCAGCCAGGAGGTTTTTAAAGAGGCGGGATCCCGAAGGCAACTTATCACAGACATCAGAAGGAGACAGTCATCATTTTTTGGCCATGTTATGAGGAGAGGGAAAATAGAACATGTGACCACTGGAGAGATCTGTGGAAGGAGGGATAGAGGAAGACAACGAGAGAAGGTGCTTGACAGTCTTGTTGCATGGCATGGAGGTGTGTCGACACGCGAACTGATACATGCTGCAGGAGATCGCAGACTATGGAGAGGCATGATCGCCCACGTCAGTCGGCAAGGCACATGATGATGAATTATCTTTTGTGCTGCTCTCTAGCCTAGAGGTTAGTGAATTAGTTTAACAATTTCATTTTACTTAAGTGAAACTCGATTTACTCGATGGACGGTATATATATAAAAAAAACATTTCGGCTCTACTGGCAAATCCGGGCGAAGAATAAACAGCCTTGGACGACTTAGTCAGAGTTCTCTCCCGTGGCCGCACTCCAAACAGTGATCGGAAAACAAACGAAACAAACGACACACTTAGCTATCATCCTGCGATTGCGTGTAGGGCTGCGTAGGTTGAGTGAGGCATCGTGGCATCATCATATGGTTGCGTACGGTTGCGTGAGGCAGTGTGAATGGTTGTGTAGTCATCATCATGCGGTTGTTGGATTAGAGTTAGGGGTAGGGGTAGGGTTAGAGTTAGAGTTAGGGGTAGGATTAGGGTTAGAGTTAGGGGTAGGATTAGGGTTAGAGTTAGGGGTAGGGTTAGGGTTAGATGTGAAAATTTTGACGTTGGATTTCGAAATACTGTCCGACAATCTGATGTTTGTGGGAGTGGCGCCACTGAAACTCTGCCAAATATGACGCCAATAGCGTGCGGCTGGTGCCCCCAATCGTTGGCGAATTGTGCGTTTTACCAGCATCCAGAGGCCCTCGATTGTTTGTGTGTGTATGGGACTGTGCGCGATTATAGGGTACTCCGGCGTCAAAATTGTCAAATCTAACGCTAAACCTAACCCTACCGCTAATCCTAATCCTACTCCCTACCCCTAACCACGCAAATTTATCGATCATTAACGCATACAAATCGGCAAACACCAACAAACAAAACACACCCAAAAAAAAAACCAGATTTGTCCTGCAGCGTCGAAAAAAAAACCCAGATCTGGGGGGAAGAACCAAGCATTGGCAGCCCTGATGTCGACGTGACTGTCTTCTTTGTTTCGTTGTGGCTTTTCCGATCACTGTTGGGAGTGCGGTCACGGGAGAGAACTCTGACTAAGTCGTCCAAGGCTGTTTATTCTTCGTCCGGATTTGCCAGTAGAGCCAACATTTCTACTGGTTTTCGGTCAATGACAAAGGTAAAGGTGAGCAGATCTACTTCATTGCACCGCATTTTATCCCGTATTGTTCGGTCTCTCCACAGAACAGCTAGCTGTCTGCCGAGAGTATCACACAGAGCACGACTTCCGTAGCTCAGGCGAAGATCCCCGAGGATCTCCGTACAAATTATTCGCGTGAACCGAACGGCGCCGCCGTGAAACGAGCACACGACCTTCAGAGCGCGAGGCAAACGGCTTGCGAGATTTGGACATCACCACGTACTAACCCCATTCTAGAGAGCTCAGTGGCTGAGAATCGACACCGATTGAAGCGTATTTGAGAATTATTAATTAATGGACTTCTACACGTCTGTGTCATGTTTAGCTACAAGATGTCAGGGAAAATCACCACCAGTTCATGTTTTATTATATGCACTTTGAGTATCTGTTATGCCATATTGATAAGTGTTCTTGTCTGTCTCCTTCTTCTACTTATTATTATTATTCACTTTCACCGGCTGTAAACTCTAGCCAAAATTTCTGGTTGTTCTTCCACTTATAAACTTTGGCCCAGAACTTGAGTTTTGCGTGCAAATCCGTTTTACAGATCTCGCCTATTTGTGTGAACCCTCTTAGTCGAATTTTATGACATGCTTGTACGGAGCAGTTGGCCTGTTCTTTTTGTTTTTCCCAAAATGAAGACACCAGAACTTACACGAGGACCTGGTTCAATAGCCCAGAAAACTGCTGAGATTTGCAACCAACTAGCACAGTTTTTGCACTGACCAAGAGACAGCCGTGCCTCATTGTTTTACTATTAATCGTTTAATATAAATTTCTGTAACCTATGGTGCCATTTCAATAGTTTGAAAAGAATTCTGTCCGTATTCCATAGTTGTGGATTTCAAGCTGTACGATAGACATGGCCAATAAGAAACCTTTTTCAGGGGTGCCTAGTTGACCATGTTCTTAGTGCACTTGTATTCATGGCAAGGCGCACACGCCGTCTGAAGGTGACAGGTTCAGTTCCCGGCACGGTAACTATCGCTTTCGATTTTTATGATGTCTACTGTGTTCTTCTATCTTTCTACTTCTTCAGTGCCGATCAATATACTTTATGTTACTTGATTAATTCTCAATGTTTTACTAAAGGTTAATGCTGCTTGTCTGAACCAGCAGCATGAAACAACAGACCTTTTTGTTCGGGAAATGGGCACATCGGACATTCTGGGGCTAGACCCATATTTTTGCAGATCAAATAACACTTGGGTGATATGGTCAGCATCACACTAACTATTTTAACTTCTCCTGGCATTGCACGATACCGATTTTAAGCTTGATCAGTATTATTTTGTAAAAGTTAGTCTCGATGTGGGTTCGAAACCAAGACCTTCGGAGCGACAGGCTGTTCAAAATAACAATATGTCTGTGGCTTAGGCTATGTTAATGCACTTCATAATTCCGAAGTACTTGGTTCGATTGTAGGTGATTTGGCAACAGACGAGTTGCACTGATGTTGACAATGATAGGTTAAAATGCTCATTACAGTTGTGATTGTTTCCTGTTGAGGCAAAAACAAAATCGTAACCAGCTTATGGAGAGAATAAGTATGCAAAAGTATTCACGCCTTTACGCAAACAGGGAATATAGGACTAGACCTATATTTTTATAGACCAATCGGCATTTGGTGGGTGATGTGGTCAGCCACCGGTCGCTTTTACTTCCCATGACTGTGCCTGGTATCCACTCAAGGCTGGGTCGACCTGGGAGTCAATGTCATTTCTGAAAATAAGTCCAGCTCCGTCAGAACGCGAACCCGCGACCTTTCGATCCGCAAGCAGGCGTCTAGCCACCAACGTCACAGCACTTCCATATAGAGAGAATGGCAGATGAAAAGGGAGCAAAGTCGTGTACACAAATGAGTTGGGTGGCCGATTATGGAGAAGGAGAGGTAACAACCAAGCAGACACTTACACTTGCCATTTACAGTGATCAGTGGAGGCGGGTGATATTTGCATCAATGAACCACCTCAACGGCTAGGAATACTGAAGAAAAGGAATGTATATGTTACACACAAAAAAACATGTAGAATTTATCAGATTCCAGCATGTTATTATTCGTTACAAGAACCCAGGAAGACACAGATGTAATATTTTGAGTTATCACTTTGACTTTTGGCTTTTAGCAACAGATAAACCCGGTCGTGCTATCTGTCCTTGCGTTTGTGCTCGGCGATAACACCTGGTATTTTCAGTGCGTCGGATCTTTATTATTCTTAAAACCGCGTCGACTCCTAAGAAAATGTTGAGTGGGACGTATTACCGCTTGTGAATTCACGTCTTGTTTCGGGTTGTATAATTAACTAGCTGTGCCCTGCCACGCGTTGCTGTGGCCCCGAATTGTGAAATGGAAAAGAAAGAAAGTAGCTCTCAACTAACAGTGTCTGTCATAACCATCACCCCCCTTCCCTCTCCCCTCCACCCAGTCATATCTCCCTCTCTGAAGGATTGAAAAATCATCCCTGGCGAAAGTATTAAAATAGAAATAGTTAAGAAATGAGAACTTGAAAATAATGTTTTTAAGCTCTCTTAGTTAACAGTGTCTGGCATAACATCCCCCCCCTCCCCCACCCCCCAATAATATATCCCTTTCCGAAGGAATAAAAAAAGCATCACTTGGCGAAATTATTGAAATAGAAATAGCTAAGAAATGATAACTTTAAAATAATGTTTTAAGCTCTCGCAGTTAACAGTGTCTGCATCAACCCCACCCCCCCCCCCCCCACTAATCATATCATCCTCGCCGAAGGATGGGAAAGTCATCATCTGACGAAATATTGTAACTAAACTGAGCTTTGCATCCGTGTCCACCCAGAGACAGATGGATAGCATTAATGTGTAATGAGAAGTAAATGTGGCCAATGTAACAGCTACCACATCACCCATCCAGTACCAGTACTACTGCTACCACTACCACCACCACCTTCAGAACAAAAACAAAAAACAGTCACTACTATCTGTGAAGGTCGGTGTAGCCAGAGGGGTTAGCGCTGCACGATGTCGCCACGGACTGTTTAGTGTAACTGAGCTCCCAGCAAAGAAAAATTCCATCACCTAACCAGTGATGGAACCCACATTATTAGTCCGTTCTATACTTACAAATTTTAGAAATAAAAAAAAAAAAACCACCCGTCTTCTCCCCTCTCCGAAGGGACGAATGTTAAATGACCTTGGAATCCGTGTCCACCCAAAGTAAACTGGACTGTAAACACTCAACACTCCCCCCCCCCCCCACCCTGGACAATCATATCATCCTCTACGAAGTATGGGGAAGTCATTGCCTGACGAAATATTGTTGTTAAATTTGAGCTTGGCATCCGTGTCCACCCATACAAAAATGGGTAGCATTAATCTGTACTAAGAAGTAAATGTGGCCAGAGTAACAGCTACCACATAACCCATCGAGTACCAGTATTACTGCTATCAACAGGTCGTTGTAACCAGAGGAGTTGGCGCAGCAGGCTGTCGCCACGGACTGTTTAGTTTAAGTGTGTCCCCGACATTAAAACTCCATCACCTAACCAGTGATGGAACTCACAGTAATATTCCGTGATATAAAAAAAAAATGTACACTATACTCACAAATAGCGGAAATAAAAACCCGCACTCGTCATCTCTGCCTCTCTGAAGTGACGATGTTTAATTAACATTGGCATCCGTGTCGAACCAAACTAGACCGTAAGCCGTCTTAGTTAACAGTTTCTGTCATTAATGAATAGTTGTTGATCGAGTGATGCGTCGGGGGGGGGGGGGGGGGGGCTTATTTGGACTGAACTTAAATCGGATGTCTTTGGGCGTAAGGCGCAGATGTCGCAGCTTAGCTGTAAACCACAACACAACATGGCAATTGCCCCTTTAGGGATAACAGAAAAATTAGCACCCAGCGGGGAATCGAACACCCGTCATCCAAGGGCGAAAGACCCGTGACCATGAACATTGAGCATCACGTCGCTGCTATCGCAGGCTAGCTGTAAACCCCAAAATCGAACGGAAAAAAAACTTAGATACTGCGGCCTAGCTATAAACCACAGCAAAATATGGCAGCCACCCAGTAAGGGGCCCCAAAAAAAATCATATCACCCAGCCTGGAATCGAACCCCTATCACCCGAGTAAAAAAGGGAAATGCTTACAACTAACTACGCTACTAAATACTTTAACAATTTGTAGAAATGAAAGTATATAATAATAATGTGAATTTCGGTGTTACACAGTCAAAGGTGACCAATCGATTAAAAATAAATCCGGGTGGGCAACGAAACAAATAATGATTCGACCGTTGCTGAAGCTACGTCGTTCGTAGTTTGTGCTATTTTATGACAAAATATCACGCTTTGAGTCAGAGGCAACGTTGTGTGAAAATTTGAAAGCAATCGGTTCTATAGTTTTTGAGTTTAGAGCTAACGACATCGGAAAATTAACTTTTTTATTAATATAAATATAGATTAGCTAATTGAAAGATCATCCTCATTGCACCGGAACCTGAGGGATCTGGTCCTTTATTGCCCCCCCCCCCCCCCTTTCCACTTAAAATACTTGGGCGCTCTTAGCCCTCCCTCCCCACAATAACTATAGTGCGCTCTTTCGTGTCGAACTGATTGCACAGGTTAGAACTAATTAGATGAATAGAGTGCGAGCCCTATGTGGCATATAATGGCGCAACAGGACAATGAATGAATAGGAAACAGGCTGTTTCATGGCTGTTCTATTCCTAATTGTAGCAATCAAAAAATGTAACATAAACCTGTTCTTAAAACACGTAACGTTGGCGTTGGATGAATTTAAGAAACGTGGGTAACAAACACCGCCTTTTCTAGAGCTGGAGCCTTGTCGTGGTAACACGTGTGCATGTAGTTGACAACGTCTTCCGGTTATCTTTTATTTCAATGAATCCCCTTTTCACCCAACTTTATTCTGTTTTATAAGACGTGAGATTAATCACCTTATCATCTTAGTATTCTTGCTTGCCGGCGCAAAGGTTTAAATCGGCATCGAAAAGAAAGGACCTTGTCTGCTATGTCGACCCAGCCTCGATATCGATACAAGATAAAGTGCTAGGGAATATTGGCAGCCGATGTGATGTTTGACCACATCACCTGTCGAGTACCGATTGAAGTCTGTCTGGCATCGTATTTCTGATGCGCCACTGACATGATAATGTTTCGGCGTCTGTGGCTTAAGCGTTGCGAACGCGCTTCGTAAAGCCGGGGTGCTGGGTTCGAGCCCTGCTGAGGCCGATTTGTCCTGCGCTGGTTTCGACAGTGGTACCGAGAGCAGTGGCAAAAAACCACAACAACCGAAAAATTATGGGGGTTGATTCTGCAACGTCCTGTAAAGGAATTGACGTGAACAGGGTTCTTTCCTGTTCAGGGTTATTCAGCTAAGTTTACTGAAGGGCCCAGTTATTGAAAATGTGGATCTTCACAGACGTGAGCTCCGAGTTCCAGTCGTTAAGGGTCGTTAATACATCGTCACAAGCAGTGATCCGCGGACCACGAGCAAGGCCTCTGTGGGCCAGCAGTTGTAATGCCTTTTTAACATCTAAGCGTAGAAACTACTGATACCTGTGTGTGTGGGTTTATTTCTCCAGGTATGTTAAAGAGGTCATGATGAGTTGAAAAGTCTTCTCCTTGAAAGCTTTCACCGGTACAGCGGGAGGTTCTGGTTGTTCATCCACTTCTGACCTTTATAGTCTTATTCCAGAACTTGAGTTTTGCATGATATGCCTTATTTGTTTGCAGACAGTTTATTCCTTTCCTCTCGCTGATGCACTCAGACTTTGAATTTCAAAAGGAGTGGTTTATTTATCAGGGTCTGTGTTAAGACGTCGTGTTGAATTCGAGGTGGGGGGGGGGGGGGGGGTGACTATCAGTTGTATTTAAATGATATCTCTGAGTGTCCACATCCCCCAACCTTTGTTACTGATTACGTGTTTACGTGTGAAATGTTACCGACACAAAAATAATTATCTAAACCTTGGTATCTTTTTTACATCAAATAAGAAGTATTCCTGGCGCTTTGTAAAGTAAACAAGACGTAGTTTATCTTCATAACTTTATTGTCTCTGATAATTATATATATATATTGTTCGCGTTTATTTTCCTCAGTTCAGAAGTGTGCGTTGCTCGTTTAACGCATAATACTTATGTCATGTGTTATCATATTTAATGCTGCTTCCACTCCTTTTCCCCCATAGGAGCATATGCCCTCCACTCACACTGACTCGTCCGATCTTCCACAGCTCCTTCCCATTGTACTGTTTATCTGTCACTAATTCTCTTTTTGCCTGTCCTATTCTGTCTGCATAACTGAGATAAGAAGCAGAATAGGACAGATAAAAACTGCATTTTATAAAATGAAAAACATCTTGTGCAATATATCCTTGTCATTGAGAGTTAGAAAAAGAATTTTTGCTTGCTACATACATCCAGTTTTAACATATGGCTGTGAATCCTGGACAATCGGAAGGCAGGTCAAACAACTTCTAGAGGCCTCAGAGATGTGGTTTTACATAAGAATGCTTAGAATACCTTGGACAGCCAAAAGAGCAGCCAGGAGGTTTTTAAAGAGGCGGGATCCCGAAGGCAACTTATCACAGACATCAGAAGGAGACAGTCATCATTTTTTGGCCATGTTATGAGGAGAGGGAAAATAGAACATGTGACCACTGGAGAGATCTGTGGAAGGAGGGATAGAGGAAGACAACGAGAGAAGGTGCTTGACAGTCTTGTTGCATGGCATGGAGGTGTGTCGACACGCGAACTGATACATGCTGCAGGAGATCGCAGACTATGGAGAGGCATGATCGCCCACGTCAGTCGGCAAGGCACATGATGATGAATTATCTTTTGTGCTGCTCTCTAGCCTAGAGGTTAGTGAATTAGTTTAACAATTTCATTTTACTTAAGTGAAACTCGATTTACTCGATGGACGGTATATATATAAAAAAAACATTTCGGCTCTACTGGCAAATCCGGGCGAAGAATAAACAGCCTTGGACGACTTAGTCAGAGTTCTCTCCCGTGGCCGCACTCCAAACAGTGATCGGAAAACAAACGAAACAAACGACACACTTAGCTATCATCCTGCGATTGCGTGTAGGGCTGCGTAGGTTGAGTGAGGCATCGTGGCATCATCATATGGTTGCGTACGGTTGCGTGAGGCAGTGTGAATGGTTGTGTAGTCATCATCATGCGGTTGTTGGATTAGAGTTAGGGGTAGGGGTAGGGTTAGAGTTAGAGTTAGGGGTAGGATTAGGGTTAGAGTTAGGGGTAGGATTAGGGTTAGAGTTAGGGGTAGGGTTAGGGTTAGATGTGAAAATTTTGACGTTGGATTTCGAAATACTGTCCGACAATCTGATGTTTGTGGGAGTGGCGCCACTGAAACTCTGCCAAATATGACGCCAATAGCGTGCGGCTGGTGCCCCCAATCGTTGGTGAATTGTGCGTTTTACCAGCATCCAGAGGCCCTCGATTGTTTGTGTGTGTATGGGACTGTGCGCGATTATAGGGTACTCCGGCGTCAAAATTGTCAAATCTAACGCTAAACCTAACCCTACCGCTAATCCTAATCCTACTCCCTACCCCTAACCACGCAAATTTATCGATCATTAACGCATACAAATCGGCAAACACCAACAAACAAAACACACCCAAAAAAAAAACCAGATTTGTCCTGCAGCGTCGAAAAAAAAAACCCAGATCTGGGGGGAAGAACCAAGCATTGGCAGCCCTGATGTCGACGTGACTGTCTTCTTTGTTTCGTTGTGGCTTTTCCGATCACTGTTGGGAGTGCGGTCACGGGAGAGAACTCTGACTAAGTCGTCCAAGGCTGTTTATTCTTCGTCCGGATTTGCCAGTAGAGCCAACATTTCTACTGGTTTTCGGTCAATGACAAAGGTAAAGGTGAGCAGATCTACTTCATTGCACCGCATTTTATCCCGTATTGTTCGGTCTCTCCACAGAACAGCTAGCTGTCTGCCGAGAGTATCACACAGAGCACGACTTCCGTAGCTCAGGCGAAGATCCCCGAGGATCTCCGTACAAATTATTCGCGTGAACCGAACGGCGCCGCCGTGAAACGAGCACACGACCTTCAGAGCGCGAGGCAAACGGCTTGCGAGATTTGGACATCACCACGTACTAACCCCATTCTAGAGAGCTCAGTGGCTGAGAATCGACACCGATTGAAGCGTATTTGAGAATTATTAATTAATGGACTTCTACACGTCTGTGTCATGTTTAGCTACAAGATGTCAGGGAAAATCACCACCAGTTCATGTTTTATTATATGCACTTTGAGTATCTGTTATGCCATATTGATAAGTGTTCTTGTCTGTCTCCTTCTTCTACTTATTATTATTATTCACTTTCACCGGCTGTAAACTCTAGCCAAAATTTCTGGTTGTTCTTCCACTTATAAACTTTGGCCCAGAACTTGAGTTTTTTGCGTGCAAATCCGTTTTACAGATCTCGCCTATTTGTGTGAACCCTCTTAGTCGAATTTTATGACATGCTTGTACGGAGCAGTTGGCCTGTTCTTTTTGTTTTTCCCAAAATGAAGACACCAGAACTTACACGAGGACCTGGTTCAATAGCCCAGAAAACTGCTGAGATTTGCAACCAACTAGCACAGTTTTTGCACTGACCAAGAGACAGCCGTGCCTCATTGTTTTACTATTAATCGTTTAATATAAATTTCTGTAACCTATGGTGCCATTTCAATAGTTTGAAAAGAATTCTGTCCGTATTCCATAGTTGTGGATTTCAAGCTGTACGATAGACATGGCCAATAAGAAACCTTTTTCAGGGGTGCCTAGTTGACCATGTTCTTAGTGCACTTGTATTCATGGCAAGGCGCACACGCCGTCTGAAGGTGACAGGTTCAGTTCCCGGCACGGTAACTATCGCTTTCGATTTTTATGATGTCTACTGTGTTCTTCTATCTTTCTACTTCTTCAGTGCCGATCAATATACTTTATGTTACTTGATTAATTCTCAATGTTTTACTAAAGGTTAATGCTGCTTGTCTGAACCAGCAGCATGAAACAACAGACCTTTTTGTTCGGGAAATGGGCACATCGGACATTCTGGGGCTAGACCCATATTTTTGCAGATCAAATAACACTTGGGTGATATGGTCAGCATCACACTAACTATTTTAACTTCTCCTGGCATTGCACGATACCGATTTTAAGCTTGATCAGTATTATTTTGTAAAAGTTAGTCTCGATGTGGGTTCGAAACCAAGACCTTCGGAGCGACAGGCGAGGGCCTAACCACTGCACTCTCTTGTGTTCCCTAAAAACATGGGGAATAGCAGATGAATAGACGATGTCATCATCATGTAGCAGGTCCTTTGCAGAACGTCGCTCTCATCACAGTCTGCCTGAAAGAAACTCGGTCTCTCGCCAGCTCTCCCGCCTCATATACTTTCATACTCAAGGAGTCACTTATATCCTGTGCCCATTTCGCGAGGCCAGGTGTAGGCATACGAATTCTTCTACTTCTTCGTCGCGTTCAGTGGTTGTAAATTCCAGTGGAAAGTTCTGGCGGTTCGTCCACCTCTGAACTTTAGTCTGAGTGTTACGAACCCATCCGTTTTACAGATATGACTTATTTGTGTGCAGCTGCCTCTCAGACATATTCACTCCGACTTCGTCAGAAGCCCACAGATAGTCGACTCTTACGACATGCTTGTTGGAGACGCATTGGGTCTTTTCTAGTTTTTCCCCCAAAATAGTTCGCTGGAACCGACACGGGGAAGGGGTGCAATTTAAAGACGTGTGCAAGCGGGGCATGAATCATACATGCATTAAGATGGGTGAATTGGGATAGGATGCCATTGATCGCATTGCAAAGAGTGGGGGACCTAGTTAGTTGATAGGGGCACATGAGAAAGTGACTGCAGACAGGTTAAGAGCTAGCACCATAGAAAACATATGTTAGATACATGTGAGCGCATCATTGGTCCGTAAACCTCATGCACTTATTGTGGTCGATTCCTTTTAATGTGACCTGGTTCTACTAGTCGTTATCTAAATGAACTGTGATTCCCACGCCTGCTTATAGCACATCGAAAAGAAACCTGGCCTCAAGAGCAAAGTGTGCATAGCAAGCTGTATGAAACACGATGGTCCTGCAGCTGACAGGCGAATTCATATAGACAGCCCACTTGATCATACCGAGCATACGAGACCGAACGCAAAGAAGAAGAAGACTAAGTAAGATGGCACATCGGAACCCTATCGCCTGGAGAGACAGAAAATTGTGTGTCAACAAATGTGTTTGCGTTCTTACATGCTCATTTGCGTGTGTAGGCATATATGCCCGTATGCGTACGTGCCGGTTTATTTATGTATTGTTGTGTCCTCGATTAATTATCTCCAACCAGTACCTACCAGTTTATGCCCGCAATCTCATAAAGGTGCTTACTTCGGCATTGATTGACCTTAATTTTAAACACAGTGCAATCATTCCGGCGAATCGATTTTCCTTTTCTAAGTAAACAAATAACGCTTCAGAAAACGTTATCAGACAACGATAAGTTTTATCATTACAGGTGCTGCAGAAAAAACAACTAGCCGAGTGTCGGCAACGTTTTGATACACTGTGTAGAATGCACAGTTAAACAACAGGCACCTGCACTAGAAGTAGAATCTCACGGTAGGCCGGTAGACAAACAAGCAAAATATATGTGGATACCTATATCTTCATCACAGGCAATGTGGGTGTTGTTGGCAATTAAAATGCGGACAGATTAACCGGTTCGGCCTTAGTTGCAGTTGGCCGGCTAATAGATCGCGCCTTTAGGGACATACGACGATCGGGGAATTTGGGGAATAACGTGTTTACATCACTGCTACGAATGCAAGGATTGGGTGTAAATGTCGGCACAGCCAGGCATGAAAGGCACATTGGACGTACAAGATGTCTTGTTTATCATCTTAGGACTGGCTCCATTAATCACAGGACACTGATGTTTATGATGAAGGGGAACCTAAGCACCCGTGGACGTATCCGGAGTCGGCGAAGATACAAGTATAATGCATAATGCGGGGCGCATATTTTATAGACCAGTCAACACTTCATATGTGAAAGCAGTCAGTGGGTCCTATAACACTGCCTGGTGCCGATTTTAGTCTGGATCAGTTTGGAAGCCAATTTCTTTTTTCCTTTTTTAAACCTGCCCGGTGCGGATTCCAACCCACGGACTAGCACTCAAACGTCTAGCCGCAGCCAACTATAGATACTAGTCGGCTGTAGTTTATCCCAGTGTTTTTCAGCCTTAGATGTGCTCGTCCCTACAGGGCACAAGGAAGTTTCAAAGGGACGCCACGTGAAAACAGTTGAAAACTACTGATCTGATCACCACGCCATCGTGTTTTCCAAAGGCAACTGGAGCCGTAGCTTTGAGTTCTTTCTTATATTAGCGTTTTGCGCTCGTAAAAAAAAAATTTGAAATTGATCACAAGCTTCTTGTTCAGTGTTTACGTCCGGGTCTGATGCCTTGTAGATGTTTGAAAATGTACTTCGTAGTCTTCCTCGCCCCGCGTTGTGTTTGACCTTTAAACAGGTAATGTAACTGTGCTACTCTGTGGTCGTAGTGTGTTTTCAGATGATTTTCCAACTTTGGTGCGTGTGAATATGTTGTGTATACAAGATCAATATGGACGTTATTGTTTCTTCTTGATGTTCTTCTTTTGTCTCCCTCCTTCTTTTCCTCCTACCCTTCTTCATCCTTCTCCCCTTTCTTCTTTTCTATCTCGTCAACACCCTTAGGTCTTCTTCTTCTTCCTTTTCTTCTTCTTTTCCTCGTCCTCCTCCTCCTTCTTCTCCCCCCCCCCCCCTCTCATTTTCAATGAGTTTCTTTGGATAAAACATCAACTAGATATCTGCTCTCGTCTCTGGATAAACTCCTGAGTCACTGCAAGTCGTAACTAGCACGGCACAGTACACACACACACACACAAAGAGAGAGAGAGAGACTGCACATCTAATTATTGGTTAGCGTATTTGTGTTGTTATCATTACCAGCTGTATATTACCTCTTCAGAGGCCGCAGACTGTTGCAGCAGAAGAACCATATTTACCGTTCAGTACCGTCGTTACCGGGAGTCGCCGTGGCCGAGCGGCTAGACGCTCGCCGCGGATCGGAAGGTCGTGGGTTCGCTCCCGGGCGGAGACGGACTTTTCTTCAAAAATGACCTTGGCTCCCAGGTCGACCCAGCCTATATGCCCTATACGCCTAAAGGCGTAGAAAGGGTCCTTTACTTTACTTTTACTTACCGTCGTTACCGCCTGATGATTGTAATATATGCGGTCTGTTCTCTGTCTCTCTTTATTACTATACACCTTATTTCTCTCTTTATTACTATACACCTTATTGCCCGACAATCTTC
This sequence comes from Candidula unifasciata, assembly GCA_905116865.2. NCBI lineage: Eukaryota > Metazoa > Mollusca > Gastropoda > Stylommatophora > Geomitridae > Candidula > Candidula unifasciata. The sequence continues at coordinate 312,525 of CAJHNH020007656.1, forward strand.
AAGCAAGATTTAATCTCTCTTTGCCCTGTCACGTTGTCTGAAAAGCAGAATAATGATCACATATATATTACAAGCGAAAAGAGCTGACTCGAATAGCTTTATGAATAATAATTCAAAGGCGGCAGTAAAGCATGTCGGAAAAAAATGAATCAAATTTAATTAAACAACTGCTTGATTATAAAAGAGTTGGCGTCTGTTGCTTAGATATTGTGAACGCTGTTCGTAATTCTTTGGTACCGGGTTCGATCCCGGCTGCGGGGGATTAGGCAGCAGACTGCTTTGTGTTGATTTCAAAAGGGTTATCGAGAGCCGACCGTGTAGTCACATTGGCAAACTGTTGAATGTGAAATTGTATAGTTAAACCAAAACACACAACAAATGCTCCAAGCGGTTCTGTAGCGTCCTATAAAGCAGACAAACTGGCAGTCCGCGGGCCGCATGCGGTCCTTTGTCAGTACACATACGGCCCGCACAAAGGTATTATTTTGCAATAATGTTTGTTAAATCGCTTTTGTTAGTGGTCGTGTGCAGCCTTTGTGACAACACAGATGTGACCTATGTGCCCCACCCCCTTCCGGGACCCTCACTTTGACATGCCTGCTATAAAGCTGTCGGCTCGGTGGCTAAGTCAAAGCGAACGCTTCGTAATGCCAGGATGCCGGGTTCGATCCCAGCTGCAGGCCATGCGCCTTGCGTTGGTTTCGACAGTGGTATCAAAGAAGCCGACCGTCGAGAAAGAAATGGCAAACTACTGGACGTAAATTTGCCTAGAAAAACAACTCATCGGCCAAGGACTGTTGGAGTTGGTTCTGCAACGTCCTGTGAAGGATACGCAACTAACCTTGCTGTAAAGCTAGCTTTTAACTGAGAGAGTTAACTTTCATTACTGAAGAGAAGCCCGGCGGATCAGATCAGCAGTCTGCTTTGTTTTAAATCAAGGTATGCGAAGTGCTGAATCGGAGATACAAAGCCCCTTGATGTGTTTATTCAGTCTGTCGTGACTCGTTTTAAGGCGAAGAACGGTGACCTGTCCTAGTCGGTTAGGGGCCCGACATGAAATCTCACACCAGATGCGGTGAAGTTCGTGATATATACCAACAATTATAATAACCATTAGAGATTTGTTTGCCTGAAAATACAAAACCTCATTAACTTTTTTGTCCAGACGTCTAATGCATGCTCTGGTTTTCCCAGAGCTGTCTGTGACGAAATTGGCAAGTCGTCTGTAGCGCTCGTGGGCTCATTTCATGGATGCGACGTTAGGTGCGTTTTTTTTTCTTTCTTCGGATTACGGTGATGGTCGTTGGAGCTAAGGAGTTTTCTTTGTGCGACGCACTAGACAGATCGCTAGCCGTTCTGTGGAGAGAGATCAAGACATATGGAACACAGTACAATGAAGTCGATTTAACTTTTTTTTATTTTAGGTTTTTTTTTTTCGTCTGTGAATTCACGAATTCAGAGAAATACATTTTAATTCATTTCTCATCCGATCTATTTTTTTTCGCCTTGTTTGCTAAAACAACCAAGTCGCACAGCTAAAACCCATTGTACCGCGGATGTGCACGACTGCTTCCCATCCTGTTTATTAATTGAAGCGGTGCAAACGAAATGGAGTATTGATCGTCTCTGTTAAGGCATATAGCCTCATTGATCTGTCCAAGTAACAGCAACGACGACATAATTCGAACACGTTGTTGCTTTGCTTGTTCAGTGTTCAACATTTCTGTAAAAGTGTTCTGCATACAACTGCGTACTTGTTGATTGTTGACCGTTGCTGCTGCTGAGCTAATTACCGACCAACGGATCGCTGCAGTAAAAAGTCATCTGTCATCTGTCCCTTTGACTTATCTTTTCTGTCAATGGGTATCTCAGGCGCTTAATTTTGAGAATTGTCAAATGTAAAGTATACTCAATCGTACTGTACACATGGCCGGATTAGGCACACTAAGCACGTGCTTAGTGTATCACATTGGGAGGGGGCAAGCACACAAAGTGTCGATAGCCTTGAAACTGAGTATTTATTTTCTCTGTTGAAGTATATTAGAAAAATCAATTCAGAACAACAATGCGACACGGTAGACTTGAAAACCAAGTGACAATCGGACAATTTAATGGAAAACCAAGTGACAATCGGACAATTTAATGGGAAAATAACACATACTGGTGAAATATATACAGTATAGCCAGATGGTTGAAGAAATATAACACATTCGGAGCTGTTGGGAATTGTATTCGATTGCAAAATGGTTAAATGGGTGTACGATACCTGTATGTTATGTTAGACTCGTCTTCTTCTTCTTCTTCTTCTTTTTTCTTCTTCTTCTTCTTTTTCTTCTTCTTTTTTCTTTTTCTTCTTCTTTTTCTTCTTCTTCTTCTTCTTCTTCTTCTTCTTTTTCTTCTTCTTCTTTTTCTTCTTCTGCTGCTGCTGCTGCTACTGGCTACAGCTGCTACAGCTTCCAGGCCCTTGAGGTTCGTTTGCTGCAGATATCACCCGCCTCCAATCGTCTCTATATTTGGCTTTTTCTTTTCAGTTGGTGACTCCCTGATTTTTTAGTCCTGCTTTTATATTATTTCTCTGTCGTCTTCTTGGTCTGCCCCCTGGTCTACCCCCCATTCTTTGTGATACTGTTGCATCACATACCATTAATACTGCATCCCATTGGTGACTGACATCCACGCACCCTTAATATAAACCACGCAACCAAAGATCAATACGCAATCTCTCATGTCCGACATTTCTGTTCCTGTCTGCGACGTTGGCGAGGGATTAACACCAGAATCCTCGCAATTTGACACAGGGCATAATAATCCTTTTACTTGTTGACTAGAAGTCAATACAGATGTCCGTTGGGCGCATTATTCACTTTGGTGCTTGGCTATGACTTTGTGTGTAAACACATGGGAAGGGTTCAAAGGTTCAGTAACCTCCGCTGTTCTGTGACATCTTGTCATTAAAGTGTGCTAAGATGCCACACGGCCTCACCAGTATTGAGGAAAACGCTCTTTTCCTCGTATTGTATCTTTTAATATTGGGCAGGTTAAATCGTCATTGGATTAAGAAATTGAAAGTGTAAATTCAGACATTGTAATTCGATTTTTAGGAATAATGTAGAACAAATATTTATATTTAAAGGTGGCCGTTCGTTTTTGTTATAGTTATCTAATGCCAAGAGATAAACTTTTTCTGCGTGTTAAGTGAGATGTTAATTAATATTCGCCTTTAGACATAATCATTGATTCAGTTCACAGGTCAGTTGATTGCTTTAATCTTGATTGGCTGCAATTTTACATACCAAGTACAATCAAGCATTGTGTCTATAATAATCATTTGGAGGTTTAGGTTGAAATCCTAGTGTCAGCATGTTACGTTTCAAATGTAACCCATACTTTAAAACGGCTGAGCAGGAGAAAAAAGTAGCGGGGGGGGGGGGGGGGGTCTTGCCGACTGAATCCAGAAAATGACTTCTCGAGTGTTGCGGGCAGTCTAAGAGTGGATTTGTTTTTAAAATGTTAAACAATGTAATTTTTACAACAATTTGCTTTGCAATTAGTAGAGAATTAAAGGACATAAACTATATCAAAGTGAATGTAGAGTATAGTGCAGACCTGATCATTTCTTATCAGAAATTCCTCTTATCGAGAAAAATGGCCGGATTAAAATTCGCCACATCCGGAATCGTCTTAAGCGGTCTGCACTGTTGTGGTATGTAACGGTGTTACTTTTCCTTGTGTTATACCAGGGCTTAAACAAATGGAGCCAAGCAAACAGCAGTTATACAGTTATTCTTCTTCTTCTCTTCCAGCTTGTACCTCAGTGAAGTGTCAGAGGGAAAGGGGGGGGGGGATGTAACGTTCATTAATGAGCTCTCTCAAGAGCAGTATTAAGATTGATGTGCATTTCTGTGAAGCTGTTCTTTATACCATCACTCCATATTTTACGAGGTCTTCCCCTCACTTTTTACCCGTTGTAACGTTTCATTGTGGCTCGCTATAGTAGATAGTACCAGGGCATTCTTGTTAGATGCGCAAACCACTTTATTTGTTGTTCTTTGATGACTTGTAAGACTGGCTCTATTCCTAGAATTCGTCTGATTTCGTATTCTGTCTTTTCTTGAAACTCTTGCAGCTTATCTAAGGCATTTCATCCCTGTTGTCACAATTTTACGTTCATTAGAGGATGTAAGTTTCCACGATTGGCATTGATAGCACAGTGCAGGCCAAAAAGTAGTTATGCAGTAATTTAAAATAAACATATCTATGTGTATTGACTGGCTTTCATAAAAAGAAGTAGAAAAAAAAATAGACGGACAATAGACAACATAAGGATAGAAAGCTATAGTTATGCCTGAAATCGAACCTATCACCTCAGAATGACCACAAACCCTCGCCACAGGAACAGGTGTCCTAAGACATGACCAACTAGATACCCACTGTAATTTACATTACGTGTCGCTAGATGCAGCTGAAAAAGTTTGGACGAGACTATCACCTTCACTTTTCCTTTACTATTACCTTATGAAAGGAGGGAGACTAGAAGGGTAGAATGTTAGACGGGCCTGCGTGCCCAATTCTTAACCCTTTGAAATTAAAATTCGTTGGTTCATTTTGCGTTTGCCTGTGAAAAGCAGATGGCACGTGTGCTGTGTTTAAAGCTATGCATTGAAATCTGCGCCTTTCGACCAAACACATTGAATTTCGGCAAAACCCGTTAGTCGCCTTTTACGACACGTCTGTTAGAGAGCATTGAGTCTATCCCACCCACCAACTTTTCCCACACAAGAGCTATGTAACCCGCACGAGGACTGGCTACCTAATCTCGTAGAAAGTGTCATTTGGAAAATCAAACTCATCGTCACACACACACAGAGACAAATCACGAGAAAGGACTTGAACTGGGAAACATTGTAGAGAATCCTTTTCTACGTCTTCAGGCGTATTGGGCATATAGTGTTAGACCTATAGACTAATCGGGAGTCAGTGGGTGATGTGATCACTTTTAGCTCCCTGGACTGCACCTGGTACCCTTTTAATGCTTGGTCCATCTAGGAGGCAAGATCGTTTAAGAAAGAAAAAAAAATTAATGTGGCTCCATTCTGGAATAAGTTGGTTGATGGTCTGTGCTCCTGTGAGAGGAGAGAAAAAATGTGTTTAGATTCCGGTCGTTGAATTTGCGATTGGGCGGCATCGACAAAGAAGTCAAGGGCATTTGAACTGGTTTGCATCTATGATAACGATAAGATTGCATAGGATATAACGGAATGGAGGTGGAGGACTAGCCGGCGAGCCCTGTGTGGCAGGTGACGGCCCAGCATGATGGTGTTAATGAAACGTCCTACTTCTTTTCTTATGGGGGATTTCGTGTTTGTGCGGGTGTGCCATTTTATTGTTCTTAAGGGTAATGTGTTGTGCTGTGTATGATCTATTATTAGCATACACAATAGACCTGTGACTTACAGATCCGTGCATACAATTATGATAGAGCCCTTTTCAGCGCCTTGAGGCTTTTTTGAGTAAATTGGTTTTAGCCTCACATATTTTGTTATAAATTAGTCAGCAGTGCTCAGTGGGTGGCGCTGTCAGTAATAGTCGGCCGCCTTTACCTACCAGAACAGTTATGGGAAGAATAAGCTATCATCTTGCTGCCAGCCGTTAAGCAAATAAAAAATTCAGAAACTTCCATTTCAGATTGGGCGGTCGGTGACAAACTAATAATAATAATAATTGTAGTTTATTTTACAATTTTACACGGCTTACATCTTATTGCTGATGTTACCAAAAATAGTAACAAGTAAAGGGCACTCTTCGCCCAGGCGACCAAGTAATGGACGCTTTCCACGACAGTGACCAATTGGGAAGCTGATGTTTGACTCATTGTATGTCAGATGTGCTACTGACATATAGAGGTTGCACTAATTGGACTTTTCACATATTATTTCTCATAACATTAAAAAGAAACGGGATGCGGTTTTCATTAACCATGTAACTCTAAGACTAAAGTTTGGTCTCTGATAAATTCATGGAGATATCTTGCATTCTTCTTAACTATTCACAGAGAATCCCCCTTATCTCTCCCCCCCCCCCCCCCCCCCTTTCCACCATAGCTTGTATTGAGAGTGTGTGAGAGAGAGAGAGATAATGGGGTTACTGAACTGTGCTAGTATACTTAATTTTCTATCTTTCATTTCTCCCTGGAGCATAGACCCTTAAACAGCTCATACTAGGTATTCTGTAGATTTGTTCACTTGGAATTTCGCAGCTGAAATTTTATAATGGTATAAAATAACCATCATCAGTCACTCCACCCTCCTTAGTACCATTTCATGCATGGTAGGTTATGGATTGGAAACGTGAACTAAAACAGTTACTAATAAACTACAATTATTAATTAACTGGTAACCGGGCAATTAAATGGTATAATAGGATCACTGATTTGGAGCTTTGTGAGAGAATTAAATTTAACAAATGCCAATGCATCTACCGGTGAAGAAAAGATGCTGAAAGGTGAGAATTCATGAGAACAGTATAATTGTCATTGCATTGGAACCCACAGAAGCATAGAAATAAAAGCAGACAAAAAACACACACAGGAAAGAACTAGATGGAAATTTTAAAAAAGATGAGGAGGATGTGGTGTGAACTGCATGCAAATGGCAAAATATAGGATGACTTGTTGTGAGTCTGTTCTTTTGGTGCTGGTGGGGGAGGTGGGTTAAGGAACAAAATAAGAAGGTTAGTGTTACTATACTTCCTTTGTGGGCTGCATTGAAGTTAATAATCTGAAAGCTTTTCCATGAGTTTGAGAAGGAAGACGGATTAAAATTTTACCCCTTGATGGTGAATCAGAAAGCCTTGAGCATTTTGAGAGTCACATTTGTCTTCATGTTTAGTAACTGTTTGTTATTTGTTGGTCAAACTTAAATTAAAAAATTAGTGTGTCATTTTTAACTGAACTTTGCAGTGCTATGAAAATTAGTATTCTTGCTTCGAAGTCGACCAGGTGACGAACTCCTTGTGGTCCGAGTTCACGCCCGGGTGTCACTATCACTCCTGTCGCGTGCCTGATTTAAGGATTTTTCCTTAAGAACCAACAGCACTCTGAAATAATTAAGTTGAGTCGTTGGCTCGTATTGGTCTAAGGGATGCCCCATGGCCAATATACGCTCAACTTATTTCAGGAGTAGGGCAACTCAAGTTTTGGCACTACAAAATATATATTATTCCTAGGCACACTTGGCTGGACACCCCCACTACTATAAAAAGATAGCCCCCCAGATTATGATAGTCTACTATCATAACCATGTTGACACAGATAAATATCATTAATTGAACTTACATGTATTTTAGACATCTAAGAACAATGAATGAGTGACACTGCAGTCAATAGTGAAACTTTAGAAATACTGTAATAAGTGTAACACATACATTATATAAGAATCAGCAAAGAACTTCAAGAACCCAGAGTGATATGAAGGACCAAAACTTCAACTATATCTGACTGCACGTGTATGAATGTTCCAGAGTCTGCCTACATCATCCTTATGATGAATGTGAACATTTAATAGTGAAGCCTGGCAATAAACCCATGATTGCCCACACTTATCTGAATCCCTGGTTTCTTGAACTGGCCGGATGTTCAGTCACTCTGTTGTTATGTTCAAGACAGTCCAGCACTAGACACTCGAACACTGGAGATACACCCAAGCTCCTGGAGAGGATCTCAGGTACCAAGTCAAATACTTGAGGCACAAACAAACTGCCGGATAATTGATGGTGGAGGTACAACACCCATAATGTTGTCTGTAGACCAACTGGAGGATTTCACTACTTGATGACCACAGTTAGGTTCACCATCTGATGCCCACCACTGGCTTAGACATAGGTGACTTCCTTGTAGGTGGTTTTGTGGACTGCTGATTCACTCCAAGGAGATATCATCCTGTTTCAAGAAGGAACTCAGAATTAGCAGTAATCTCAGGGGTTACATGTCAAGCTCAGTTTATCAACATCCACATTAATAATCATTCAGAGGACAGCTCTGGGGATAATGAGACAGTTTAAGTCTCTACATATCATCTCTATTGTTCAGTCAGTAACAGTGACAGGAGATGAGTGTCAGAGTGGAGACAGATAAGACTATAAAACAGAGAACATCAACTCTCTTCGCCCACCCGCACTTGTAGACACACATCCCATCTCTCTCTCATATATATATATTTTATACCCTCCCCCCTCTGTTCACCGTACACACTTTGTTGTGCTAAAATTAACCTTTGACTCGGAGCGCCGAACTTGCGTTTGTCACAGCATCAAGCCGGCTAAATATGACCCAGTTTACATGTGTCTATTAGTCGATACAAATCCTACATTTGGTTATAGAATAATTACCTGTAGGGTTTAATATCTTTACAAATGGTGTGGGTTATGTAGAGCACAAACCATTTAGTCTGCACAGGGAAAGGGTTTGATGTTCGGAGCCTGATCTCTGGACATCAAGAACGGCCCAACTCTGTGCGATCACACAGCTGAAACTATCCTCTATGCAGCAGTGGCCAACTTTAAAAAGACATATTTTATGGTACTCGTAAACTATAATCAACTTACCCAAGCTTAGGAAATGTCCTAGACACCAAAGGCCGCCTCCTCAAAGCATAGATGTACGAGGCACAGTTAAGAACATCTGTTCTTCTAGGCAGTCAGGCAGAAAATGTTCGCTTCAAACTACGCTTGGCGTCACTAGGAAAGAAGTTCCTTGTATTCATGAACAAGGAGTAAACTGGTTTACAGGAATTTCTAAATAAAATACCAGAAATCGCCAACCTACAGTTGCAAGTTTGAAAATGAAGATATATCATAGCAACTAGAAGGTCTAGAAATGAATATTTTACCAGATAAAGGTATAGATCAATATAAGGGACTATAAACCTTTCCGGAAGGGTCTAAGTTTGAAATTTTGATGAGCGCGAGGGATATCAAGTCGTAACTCGTCCACTGTGTATGGTGGCTGCTCCTCTCACGACACCGGGGGTAGGCAGAAATTCCACATTTCGCCCAGATTTGCGGTATCTATCATGGAATCAAATCCGAAGGGTTGCAATAATCATAGTACCGAGCCAAAGGGTTTAACAACTCATGGTTTCTGGATACTAATAAAAATCAATACAAGCTTCTCAATATTACTTTTTTGTTATTTAATTTGGGATGCACTTCAACAAATAATGTTATTTTGTACCTATTTTATCTTCCTGTAAGGTGCAGCATGGGGTTGAGTGACTAAAGCAGGTGGAATGGCTGTTTGACTTGTAGGACAGAAACAGTTATATCACAATGGCTGGTAAGATTAAAGCCTTGCAGCAATGGTGTCGAAAAATGACCGAAGGGTACCCTCGTGTGGATGTTGCTAACTTTACAACAGCATGGAGGGATGGTCTGGCTTTTTGTGCCATAATTCACAGGTTCAGGCCAGATTTGATGTGAGTGTAAAAAGGATGCTTTTTTTGTAATGAAAGACATTGCTGACATTTTTTTTTTTTAAATAAAGTCTGTTTTGTTTGTTGAGCATTCAAGTGTGTAAGCAATTGACTTCTATTGTACTGCAGATGTACAAGAATGTTTTTCTTTTTTCCTTTTTCCTTCCACTGATTTGCTGATGGGATAACTTGGAAATTAAGTATAATTCTAAGTATCTATCGCAGAGCCAGACGGGCACACACATACACATTCACTTACATACATGTTCTTATTTTGTCTTATATTTAAGTTTATATCTACATATTATGTACAAACATATGTGTGTTTTTGCATGTGTCTGTATGTATGTTCGTAGTATTTACATCATAACATACATACATACATACATACATACATACATACATACATACATACATACATACATACATACATACATACATACATACATACATACATACATACATACATACATACATACATACATACATACATACATACATACATACATACATACATACATACATACATACATACATACAACGAAGACATATGGCCACCCCACCTCATTATGCTAGTTCCTAGAACAGGGCTATTCAATTGGCGGCCCGCAGAGGCCTAGCAAGTGGCCCGTGGACCACCTGCTAATTTTACTGCACTAATAATCTTTCTATGCTGGAGTTCAGGCTGCTGGCCCACAACGATTCCCATTTTCCATCATTTTGGCCCCTGAGTCAGTTAAGTTGAATGGCTCTGGTCTATAATATGTAAAGGCTTAACATTTCACACTGCGATGGTGCTCTTTTTAGCAGCATCTGTGATAAAAATTACACCAGTAAAAGTCCTGTTTCCTTGACTTGTGACATATTGCACAAGTAGTTCTATCCTCATGGTTTTCATAGACCACATGCCACCCAATGGATGATGTCTTAACATTTACGCCAGGTGCCTTTACTTCCATTTAACATTTCCTGGCAGTTTTATACGTTTGTCATTGAAACCTAGATCAGATACAAAATTGTTCCACTTCAATGGGATTTAAACACAATCACCTTGTCATCAGCTACCCACCTCCCCACCATGCTACAGTAGCTAGAAGTACAGATTCAACTGCTAAATGTTATTATATTATATTGTATTATTTATTATAATATATTGAATTCTAGCCAAGGTATTTACTTGATAAATGTGCTTCTCTTCTGCAGAGACTTTGACTCATTGTCACCTGAGAATGTATTTGAGAACTGTAAAATGGTAAGCATTGATTTTACTTGTATAATTCTGTGTATTGTTGTTAGTTGGGAGTTCTGTCTGGTCTACCAAAATGTTGATGTCATTGTTATGCTGAGTTAGTTTCTAAATATTTCATGTACGTGGTCTCTTCCACTTACAACCAAGTTCCATTGAGACTAACAGGTTGTAGTTTTGAACTGGTCATAAGTCAAAAGTGTTTTATCACCAATATTTTAATTCAAATGGGTTATAGAAACTGTACGTGAAACTCAAAAATCTGGTCTGTGTACAGATAGTTTTTGTACATAATGTGAAAAATATGTACTCGTTTGCATCACTTCTGGAAAAAGTTTTGACTAATTGGTTATAACAATTTTTTACATAAAACGCAAAAATTCATTCTATATAATATAATTATTGTACATAATGGGGAAAATACATAATATATATGCGGTTGCATCAGTTATGAAAACTTTTTTTTTACCATAGGGTCATGTAGTTATCTTTCTTTATTGACTAATTTGATAATGGTCATACGTGCAAATGGTAATAAATTGCATAGGTCGTAAGACAAGGAGTAGGTGCATTATTAAAATATTGATAAGCACATAAAAACATATGGCTGTTATCCTTTGACATTGACAGATTATTTACATTAGTCATACACCATAAATGGGGAAGCCTTCCAATCCTTTAAGAGTTAAGTTGCATCTTAGAAGCAATTCAAAGTGTTTTAAAAGCTATTGATAAATGTACATGATTCTTTTATAATTGTTTGAACTTTTTTTTTAGGCATTTGAGGTTGCAGAAAAAGAACTCAGCATCCCAGCATTCCTTGAGGCGGATGACATGGTCAGACTAAAAGTGCCAGATAAACTCAGTATTATTACATATGTGTCCCAGTACTACAATTATCTCCATTCTCTCCCACAGCGTACGTCATACACATACTTGTTTTAAGTTTTTTAAAATTTTTTTAAATATAGTTTTGAAATGGTGAAAATGCTGATGATTTCTTTTTTCTACTCCTCTTTTTCTTCCTCCTCCTACTTCTTAATCTTCTTATTCCCTGTGTGGGTTTCGGGGCTCCAATTTGAAAAACAAAGAATTCACCCACTGTTTGCACCTTCACCCCCAAAGCATGTCGTATGAGGTGACTGATTAGAATTGTTTCCTTCAATGTCTGAGTGCATCAGCCTGAGATACAAGGAACTGATATTCGGCATACAGATAAGCCAGATCTTTAAAACTGCTGTGCGGGCAAAACTCAAGTTTGGATCTAGACCAAAGTCCAGGAGTGGATGAACAACCAGAACTTTCCACCAGAATTTACAGCTGGGGAACACCAAGAAGAAAAATCTGCTTATACTTATTCTCTCTCTTCTTCCTCCTGTTGCTGCTGCCACTACTCTACTTTTTTTTTTCCTTATTCCACTGTTTCTTGTTCTGTCTTTTGTCTCTCAGTAGAGCATGGGGTCTCAGCCAGCTCACACAGCTCTTTGTAGACAGGATGATAATTGGTTGGATTCTACAGCTAAAGTATTCTGCCGAATGAAGTAGCAGTCTCACACCCGCCATTGTGTTTCCCCTTATGACATCATAGAAGGCTCCAGTAGCACATTGAAAAAACTTTATATTATGGCAGGACAGGCCAGGCCTCATAGCCTTGATCGGCAGCTGGTCTAGGAGGGAAGCTCTAACAGGCGGACAAACAGAACACTGCTCTTCTGTTCCAGCAGCTTCTGTAGCATGCTGTGTTAAAATGTACTGGTTTTACCTTTCCTTTGGAGTAAACAGGGCATGCCAAGAAAAGATGCATGCTGCATGGACAACATATAGTCTCTACAATACTGCTCACTCTTTGTGCTATGTGCTATGGAGAGGAGGAACCTCATCCATGGCCCTAATTGGTCTTGCTAGTCACACTCGGCTATGTCCCATCCCTCCCCTAAAAAGCACAATATAACACCATTGTTTTAAAAGCCAGAAAGGTGCCAAAGAGCACACTGGCAAAACAGAATATGGTGCTTTTACATATTTTCATAGACTAGTTTTCATATGATAAGTGATTGTAGTAGCTATCTTAATACATCTTTATTTCCCATGAAATGTAAGACAAAAATTTTTAGGCTAGGTTGACCTGGGAGTCCACAGGGTTAAAAAAAGAATGCTCATTTTGATGTTGAATATATGACCTTTGGGCTGGCTAGTAAGTATGGCTGACTTTGCCTTCTATTTGGCATCTATAAGGGTGTCTCTGGAGTCTGGACATGCAGGCAGAAATACATATTTTTGAGAAATGAAATTTATTATTAACATTTTATATGGTTGGAATATAAAATGTCTTCATTATGATTTCCATAATTTGTGACACACATTTTGATGGCCTTTAGAAAATTATTTAACTTTTTAATTTCCCTTTACACTGTAATATTGTTGTATGCATTTTTTAATAGATTTTTTAAAGTTGAAAGTTCTTTTTACATTGTAATATTGTTGTGTTTTTTGGTCTTATATAAAGCTCTTTTAATGTTATTGTGTTTTTCTATCTTATATAAAGTTTAAAGTTGTTTTTATTGCATTATCATATTGTTGTGTTTTCTGCCTTATATAAAGTAAAAGTTTTTTATGTTGTAATATTGTTGCTTTTTTTTTTTTGTAAGTACAACAGTTTACAAGAAATTATTCTTGAATTTTCAAACCATAATGTTTTATTCTAATATAGTTGGTGGTCCCGGTGTGAAGTCTAAAGTGTCTGGAAAGACTGTTTCAGGCGTAAAAAGACCAACAGATTCTGATTCAACACAAGGTCCCATTTCCAAAAAGGCAACAACTGTAGAAACTAAAGAAAATGCAGCACCAGTGAGTTGAATTAATCTGTTTGTTTGTAGGTAACTAAAAAAAAATTGGAAAAGGTAAATGGAAAAGTTACCATACGATAAAGAAGTAAGATTGGTATCACTGAACTTGTGTTGAACTTATAAGTGCTCTCTCTCTCTCTCTCTCTCTCTCTCTCTCTCTCTCTCTCTCTCTCTCTCTCTCTCTCTCTCTCTCTCTCTCTCTCCCCCCCTCTCTCTTTCTTTCTCTTTTTCTGCCCCTGCAGATGTCAAAATGTGTACATGCAGTATTCTGGTTAGCTATTTCAGAACCATGCTTCAGTGTGTTATGTATCACCAGTTCTGTACTCAGCTCTTTACAGCTGATCCCAGAAGTTGTAACTAAGACCATTCATAAAGAATGTATTATTACAACACTGGGGTGTAATTTATGACCAGCAATATATCCTCTCTATTTTAAGTTTTGCAACCTATGATGTCTTTAAAGCTTCAGCTGTCTTTTTTCTGTCTATGTCTGCTGCTTCTTTTCCATTCACCACCATGACAGTAGATCCAGACAAGTTCTTGAAGTTTTGAAATGTATACAAGGAACAACCAGCCATGCCATAGCTGTTCTTTCTAGCCTTTCTTAAGTGTGGAATCGGAGACAAGGATTACTAATGGTTACTCTTTTAAATGATACTGAAAGCCATTTCATTGCTACAGTAGCAGTCCTAATCTCCAGTCACATAATTAAAGTGGTTTTTAACTCTTCTTACAGAAGGACAGTTAAATTACTTATAAATTGACACAGAAGAGTTAAACCTTCTGTTCTAGCCAGTAGTTTAAAGTTAATCTCATCATCCATTTACGTGCATGCATGTGCCCATACTTGCACATTCACATACATACTTACTTACACACACACTGAGCTGTTAAGTGTTGGCTGGGTTGAATCCAGAACTGTAATTATTGAGCAAAATTTTGCTGCTGCTGGACATCTGAACCAGCTCATTATTGTATGTACAACTGTGTTAACATTGGGGGGGGGGGGGGGGGGGGGGGGGGGGGGGGGGGGGGGGGGGGGGGGGGGGGGGGGGGGGGGGGGGGGGGGGGGGGGGGGGGGGGCGGGGGGGGGGGGGGGGGGGGGGGGGGTGGGGGGGGGGGGGGGGGAGGGGGGGGGGGGGGGGGGGGGGGGGGGGGGGGGGGGGGGGGGGGGGAGGCAGGAAAAAAATGAGCTAAAGATATATATATATATAATAATAATAAGCAACACAAATGTAGTAGATTGTCAGACTTTCTATTCAGTAATCTAAAACTTTCTGGATGTTTGGAGATAGAAGATACATTTTATGTAAATTTATTTGCAGATCAGTTACTGCAATTGGTATGTGAAATGTTATGCCAAGACATATAAGGTGTGGTTGGCAGTTACATTCCTCTTTATTTTTCATTCCTAGAAATTCGAAAATTATCTTTTACCTTTTTCTTTGGGGCTTGGTCAGCCTTAGAGCCTTATTGGTATAGGAAAATTAATCATCCTGGCTCTGCTGGGGATTGAATCTTGACTGCTGTTTTGGCAGGCACATTAACTAATTAATCATGCTACCATGACTCATATGAATTAGGTTTTGTATTTGAAAGTTTGGTGTTATTTTGCAAGAGCATTCTTGTAAAGATTGTTTTAGTTACTGTATAACTTCTTCTTCTTTTGTCCTTCTGCTTATGCCATACTGTTGAAAAGAGATAGATATACTTTACTGTCTTTTGCAAGTTACTTAGCTTATGTTAATGTCATATTACCTGTTTGTAATGTCTCTTTTACTCACTCCACCCATCTCTTTCTTGGTCAGCTTCTTGACTTGTAGGCTGCTGTTCTCATGTTGTTCATTCTAACTATCACTGTATATCATCCACCTTTAATCCTTTGTTGACATTGAGTGTCTCTGTATTTCAGGCAAAAGTAGCAGCCACAGTCGGAGGAGACAGATGTGGGATCTGTCATGAACATGTGTATCTGATAGAGCGGCATATGGAGGATGGCAAACTGTATCACCGATCCTGCTTTCGTCGAAGTGAACTGTCGCCTGCTAACAAAGTCTATACACGATCACCTTTCATGTCACCATCCCTTAGCTCTGAGGCTCAGAAGCTAGTAGTCTCCAAAGCAGAGAACAAAACCAATCTTTTGTCTAAAGCAGACAGAGATGGCTTAGTCACCAATCTTCAAAGACATATGGATAATCAGCCAGCAAAGGCTGAATCTGACACAAAATTATCCAGAAAACTGGATTTTGTTGGATCAAAGCATCCAATTGATGAACCAGTTAGAGAGGATACTAAGAAATCCAAAATGCAACCAAGAATTTTGTTTGACGAAGAAACTAGAAAAGCACCTACTGAGAAAGAAAAGTCTGCTGCATATTCAAGTAAACAGAGTAACGAGGTTAACAAACTGCTTCCACTTTCCGGCAAAGAAGCACATAAATTGGAGAAAAGGCAAGATGATATTGGGTCAGAAAAGGCATTAAAGGAGCAGCCTGGCAACACTAAGTTGAATATTTCTGTCTTCTCTCAGCAAAAAAATAAAACAACACAAGAGATTCCAGCACCAGCTGTATCTATGCCAGCAAATAACAAATCACAGAATAAATCTGACAATATTTCAGGGGCTTCTAAGATATCTGTTGCTGCATTATCACTTCAGCCACTCACAGAGAGTTCCCAGTCTAAAAATAAATCTACAACTGGTAAAGATAGTCAGAAGATATCAAAAGAGGCAGAGAAGCCTGCAGTTAGTAAAGACATTCAGAAGTCTTCGGATAAGAAGAATGTAGATATTGCTACATCAAAATCAAACCTGTTGCCAGATATACACAATCTTCAGAAATTATTCTCTGGTAAACCAGCAGACACTGGTGAGTCTGCTGCACCAAGTTATCCTAAAGCCAAACCTCGAAATAGCACAATTAGGTCAGAAAATCAGGAATCCAGTAAAGATATGATGGCAACTAAACCAAATGAGAATGAAACTGCGAGACCTAAACCTGTACCTCGCAACAGTGTATTGGGTATTTCAGCTCCTCAACAGCCAGAATTATCTTCTCAGATTAAGAAATCTGCTTTTAAAACGGAAGCTAGTGACAGATCTTCAGCATCCAAACCCCTTGTTGCTGGTATTTCTCTGTCGGTTTCCAATAATGCTCAATCCCAGCTTTCCACTTCTACCACGTCTTCACCATTTGACAGTACTTACAAAGCATCATCTACTGAAAAGATTTTATCTGAAACCAAAATATCCATCACAGGAAAAAATAAAGATGAACCTAGAAATATTCCTTTGATAAATCAGCCACACAGCCTTCAGCAGAAAATTGGTGCAAATAAAGTCATAAATCAAAACAGCATTGATTTGAAATCGGCAAATAAAAGTGGTCATGCAAGTGTTTTGAATGTTTCTAATGTGATAAAGACAACAGCTACGACCAGTCTTTTGACAACTATGTCAGACTCTTCTGTTCGTACTACACTAACCCCTGCCAAACTTCAGTCATCAACTCCATTATCTCAAGTACAAAGTGAAAACAAGTTCATCTCATCGTCTAGAAATCCAGTAAATAAGACAGTAAATGACCCACCATCTTATTCAGGTAATTTAGTCTCTCAGACACAAATGGCACACTCTTCAGCTGGTGTAAACAACTCAGTAAAGTTGATGGCTAATGGAACTCAATCCACTAAAAAGGTTGACAAATCTGTAGTAACTCAGATGTCCAAAGATTCACCTAAAACAGTTGTCAATACACCCAAGCTACAGACCCCAAACAAAATGCAAGAAGCATTAACTGTTTTTAGCTCGGGAAAACCTATGAGCGGTGCATTTGGCATCACATTCACAAACAATAGTGCTAAGGAGGATGCTAGTCTAACCAAACCTGAGAAAGTGAAGGACAGTTCATCTAAGCCAGCACTGTCCCACATTACTGACATCCACAGTAAAGAAAAAACTATCTCAGACATACCATCACAAAACAAAAATCAAAACAGGCAAGCGATACCTTCTAGCAGTAATTTGCTTAACTCGAAAGACAACCAACAGAAATCTGCAGTCAAAACTAGTCAGTCTGATTCCAAGCAGACAGATAAGCATGAATCAAAAGGCTTATCATCTGTTAAGAAGAGTGCAATTTCTATTAGCAAGGAAGACATTCTGGACATCAATAATATTAAGCTGAAACGTGTCATGCCAGAACAGAGAGAGGTTCAAAATGAACAGAAAACCAGTATGTATGATGTTAAGCTAAAGAAGGTTGATGTCATTAAAGGTGACTCCAAGTGGGACAGCAGTTCACAGAAACCTTCACGGTCAGTAGATGTAGCAGGAACTGGTTATGAGCAAAAAACTGCAGGTTCTTATTTTTCCGGTGGTGAAATAAACAATGAAGTTTCATCAAACAAAGGGATGGACACAAAAGCAGCTGCTTTGTCTGCAGGAGTTTCCAATTCACATACAACAACAACACAGAAAATGACATCAGAGATGCCTCAGTGGAAGAAAGCTGCAGAGGAAAAGCAGAGGAAGTTAACAGATATTGTAGTCGGTTCTGAACACAAAACTGACAATGTGAAGCATTTAAAACATAACGATAACATTACAGCAATCACATTTGACAGCAAAACAGGTCTAACTAGCAATGGAAAAACTAATAAACGTGAACATGTTTCTGTGGGAGTGCTGTCACTTCTGAAAACACCCAGTGAAACTGCCTCAACAGAAAAGGAACCTGCAAAAGCTTTGACAACACAGAAATATGTAAATAAGGTCCCACCCACAGCTGAAGATCCAGGTTTGGTCAAGAAACTTGACTGGCAGCTGGAAGCAGAGAAAAGAATGGCTGCAATAGCTAATTTTGATAAAGGGATAATTGGAAAATTAGAAATTACTGAGAAATCAGAGACAGCCTCTTCAGATCGTTCAGGAAATCAGCAATTACAAAGAAATACAGCAGCTCATAAAATGCCTAAAGATAATAAAAACAATGACAGTATTAGAATAAATGGTGAGACAGTAACAGGCAGTAATAGAGTTACAGAGAAAACAACTACACATATGTTAGAAAAGAGTGTAGTGAAAGCAAAAGAGACAGAACTTAAAGTTACTGTTAACAAATTGAAATTGACACCAGTGCAGGAAATCAGCAAGGAGGTTGAACTGTCTATTGATACAAAGCAGACCAACAGTGAAGAGACAGAAGATTTCAGACAGGTTTTACACCAGCTAAAACATGTCACAACAGAAGACACTGGAAAGATAGACTCAGCAAAGCCAGACAGTGAAACATGTTTACCTTCCAGACAAACAGCACATTATGTACATACTCCAACTGCTCACAGAGCAGTTCCAAACAGTACTGTGAACAAGAACAACAATAACAACCAAAATATTCCAGATAAAAGTCACATTTCAGACATGCATAACACACAAGTGTTGAATAAAAATACAAGCTTGTCTGTCAAGACACCCGAGCTGGAGGATTTGGCTGACGAGAATGGAAATGTGAGAAAAAATGGCATATTTGAAGTGTCTGAGAATAAGCATAGCATGGGAAAAAGCAGGTTTGCCGAGAAGGGAAATACATCACCCAAAGTGAAGAGAAAGCTCTCCATTCCGGACAATAAGGTAATTTTATGTTGAAGCTGATGGTTGATTGTATTATTTGCTTATTTGATTTCTTTCTAGAGTTGAATTCATGTGTGCTTTATAGGCACTTACATTCGCCTGTCAATCTGAATGTCATTGGTTCGAATCTGAATCGTGTCGGGCATTTTTCAGAAATGACATTGGCTCCCAGGTTGACCCAGCCTTGATTGGGTACCAGGTAAAGTCCTGCAAAGTAAAGGTTGCTGGCGTGATGTTCAGCACATCACCCACCGAGTACCTATTGGTTTGTATAATATAGGTCTAGCCCTGTATGCTCGATACGCATGTAAGGGTCGTTTACTTACCTTACTTTTCTAGGCATTTGTTTTCAGCAGTGAGAGTTCAACAAGAAAGTGATGATTTCAAGCTTATCAGTATTTCAGCAAACGGCAACAGATAAAATGGTTTGTCCATGTGTCATGACTACTGGCAGACTGTTTCACAAAAATATCTCTCAGATGCCAATAGTCAAGTGTTTAAGCTTATGATTATTTATTATGCCTCTGAAAAATCCCTTACCTTGCCGGGATTATGCACCACACTCTGAGCTCTATATACTAATCCAGAGCTTTCTAAACTTATCACGTTAGCGACATACTTTTTAGATTATCACAATTTCACCACAGTAACTCAGTAAATTAAAGTGTTTTTTTTTTTTCAAGTATCCAGAAACCATGAGTTGTTAACCCTTTGGCTCGGTACTATGGATATCCCAACCCTTCAGTACTGATTCCATGATAGATACCATCAATCTGGGAGAAATATGGCTTTTCTGCCTACCCCTAGGCGTGAACCCGGACCACACGGAATTTGTTACCCGGTCGCCATGCAGTCCAGTTTAAAAAGGGGGTTAAACTAACCCCTTGTAAGAGATACAGATATGTTTGCACGACAGTTTGGAAAGCTCTTTGATAGGAACAACTACTCCTATATTTAAATAAATTTAGTAATGCATTTGTGACTTTTGAGCAATGGTACAAGAGTTGCACTGTGGAAGAGATGAGGATTTCACCATGCTGTATTCTTTCAGGTGGCAGTGGATGCACAGGTCAACTGCAGTCAACCTCCATTGTGGAGGTGGAACTAATTTTATTTATAATAATCTGTACTGATTACCCACATCAGAAGGAGACAGTCTACATTCTTTGGTCCTTGTCAAGAGAATGAGAAAACTTGAATACATCATAATGGTAGGAAAATTTGAGGGGAAGAAGTGGGGGGGGCAGATGGAGACTGACAGCTTGACATCCAAGCATTAAAGATCATTTCTGTCAAAAATGATTGAAAATACAAGAGGGCAGAAGGCTGTTGATAGAAATAACTACCAGTGTCATATAGCAATGAATATAAAAAGAAGAAGAATCTTGTTATCTTTTTCAGTAACCACTGCCTATCCTTACATTACAGACTAGGGAAATGCCATCGCCCTCATCTCCTACACAAAGAAAGAAAATTCAGATCACCTCCAGGTTTGACTTTGAGAAGAGCTCAGATTTTGAGCACAGTCTAATATTATCTACAGCAGAGCTAACCATCACAGAAAATCCTACCCCAGAAAAACTGATGTCTTCTCCATCCAGCCAGGTGACGGTATGTTGTCTAAGGAACTGACTTGTCTATCTGTATTCTTGTTGATTGTTATGAGAAAGAATAGACTCAGGAACTTTGTGAAAACTGGCAAGATTGATAGGAAAAAAGAGCTAGAAGAAGGTAGAGAGATAAATATGTGAACTGCTTGGCCATATAGATGGTGGAGGGGGGGGGGGGGGAGAAAAAACATTGACCTGAGCTTTGATGCTGGTGATCATTTGAGATAGTAGTACATGACAGCCCAGCTTTATTGGCATCACACAGGAAGATGGTTCTTGTAGATAAAAAAATTCTACCTAAATCTCTCTTCTATTTTTCCTAGTCAAATCCTGTAGGTTATCATTCTTTATGATGTCTTTCTATCATCAAAATTAATATGCAATTTTTAAAACGTAATATTTGAAGAATGAAATGGACAGAAATCACAAGCAGTAACTGACATGGGAAACATATAAATTGCTGAAGCAAAGAATTCTAAAAGAAACTCTACAAGGAATGTTGATGAGAGAGTCCTGAAGTTCTGTACTGGATTCCACATACGACTATGAAAGGACTGCACATGATTTAATGGAATGGAGGAACTGACTGAAAATCCTAAATAACATATAACCAGCATGGCAAGATGATGAAGGTGGTCATATTTGGAGATAATTGAATTGAAAAGAGTTGTTGAAAGAAATCAACAGATTTGTGAAATAATTTGTTGACATTTACTTATGTTACACTCTTATAAACATCATGCTGGAAGGAGAAGTTGAAGACTTATAAACAAAAGGTAGATAATGATACAAATGAGAGGGCGACATGAAGAGTTACATGAAAGAATTTGCAACCAGGCTGAGAGTTTTGGAAATCCATTGCCACCAGCCTTAATTGTGGAGATTAATGATATTATACCTTGATGTCTTTCTTTCTGTCTGTTCTTTTTATTTATTTGTGCTTTTATTCTAAGATTTGTATTGCATATTGTCTGATAGTGCATATTATCTAAATATAAATCATAAAAATGTTTTAACTTTGTTTATTAAAAAAAAAACACAAATAATAAAAATCCCATCCCTGGAGGGAAGAAGACAAAAACACTGACAATTGGTTGTTTTGTTATTGGCACTTTATGGTCTTTTCAGATGATAGTGTTACATTGTGCTATAGAGGCATAGAATCAGAGCCCGTAGCAGTGATGAATGTGACTAGCAAGACCTGCTGTTGTTTTTAAAAAAGTCTACCACACTTAGAGCAAGGAATGTTGAGATCATTGCTGCCATAGCTTTTATTTAGCAATCTTGTCAGACGCTCGGCTCTTAACCTTTCTGCAATCTTTGTCTTCTTTATTACCTTCCTGGTTTTCCCTGTCCATGGCATCCTGTTCCTACAAATCCACCTAATTACCTGTACCAGTCATGTCCCACTTGTAGACAGCTTTATGTCATAGTAGAGGCTGACCCCAACAACTTCTACCTATCAAAGAATGTGCGAGCTTATTGAAATATGCATATTGTGAGAGGTTACTAAAGGTAGTGTTGAACTTGGCATTAGCCATGCTAAATTTAGCTAGAAAAGCCAGTCGGCTGAAGTTGGTTTAAGGTCTATGTTGCATTGGTAGGATGAAAAGCGAAAGAGAAAAGTAATAATTGTTTTGCTGTAAATGATTCTAGATTCATTTATCACCATTGGTTTCCTTTTTCAGCTGAGTCCACAGCATATTTCTGCCATAGAGCTACAACAGCAGCTGCACAATATCGACACCAGACTCACAGAGCTAGAGCTCAAGGGACGTGAACTTGAAAACTCCATCAGAAAGGGTAATTGTCTGCTATCTTTCTTTAAAATAACTTTTGTAATATTTTTTTAATTAAAAAATTTCAAGATTTGTGTTTTAACAGTGACATTATGTATACTCTGAAAACATTTGTTAAAATTATTTCTCAAACAAATGCATGTTGGATATTCCCCTTGCATCCCAACCGTTACACATAGTTCTCATAAATTGTACATGTGGTTGGAAAGTTCAAATGAAATCTGCTGTGTGAACATCCCATCTGAAAGTATTTATTATATCTTATTTTTGTATAGTAATTTTCCTTTCCTTGGACAGCTACCAAAACTTTTAGGGGCTGATAAAATTAAAGTGATGGTGGTGCAATGATTTTGTCAATAATGACATTTTAAATTATGCATCTATTGAAAAATGACTGGGTTTATGTTAACATTTTGTTAGACAGTCATTTCAGTTTGTATTATGTATCTGTTATTTAAGATGTTCTTGTAAAATAAATAACTGCATTTTTCACATGTTATTACAGCCTTCTGAATTTATTTACATTAGGGTACATTGTTTCATTTATTTTAAAGCCTAACATTGAGGACAATTGCATAGCTCTTATGATTTTAGCATCTTCTCAACCATTTAATATTAGAGTGAATTTAAATAATATGGACACAAACAATATATTGGCACAGTATAGTAGCAAAATAATGAGATTCTCAACATAAGAACAAGAACACACATATACTCACACTTTTAATCTCAAACCCTTTCTGTATTTTATGTTTTTTTTTTTTAAATGAAGTGTTAACGCCTCCCAAACCGTGACCAATATACGGGTTAAATTTTCATTTGTCATTATGTCTACAGTATTTAATTTAACAGTCACATTGGCAGCTCAGCTTATTGTGCCTTTCTTTATTATTGTGACAGTAAGTAAAAGTAAACTTTTGCTTGAGTTATACCCCTTAGAAATTTTCTTTTCCTATTATTTCCTTGAAAAGATAATTTAAAAAAAAATATATATTTCACTATTATCTTTCTTTAAACTCTGTATGTGTCTAAGACAGTACATTTATCTGTCTCCTATATTGTTAAATACTTCCGTTAGTATTAACAGGGGTTGCCTTGGGTGCACTTAGGGGTAATGACTAAAGACACAGCAGTGGTGGAGACAAAGATGAAGCAGAAGCAGGAGGTTAAATATATGTGTTTTAGTTTTACCCCTGTTTTCGCTAGGCTTACATACAGAGCAGCGAGGGAGACAAAGATGAGGCACAAGCAGGAGGTTAAATATATGTGTTTTAGTTTTACCCCTGTTTTCGCTAGGCTTACATACAAGGCAGCGAGGGAGACAAAAATGAGGTAGAAGATGGGAGAAAAAGACTGTTTTCACTATCACGGGCTAGGCCAGGCAGTTAAATCTTGAGAGAATGTGTGTGTATTTTTGGTGCATACATGGGGGGGGGGGGGGGGGGGATAAATTATGTAGTATTGCACCTGGTGAGATGCAGAGAAATACAAGGTATTGTTTCAGGCCTCATTATTTACATTAGGGAACATTGTTTTATAAATCTAAAAAATTTTAAGTGACTGCGTGGTTTGTATGGTTTTACTTTATTCCGTTATCGCCATCATCATCAATTTCAACTTTTGTCTTAAGCGTCGTGAGGAGGAATAGTTTGTGGTCCATTGCTTGATAAGTAACAATGGCTATTGTTTCCCTGTGTGATTTTTGGGGCCCTATTATAGGGAAACAAGAATAGACCCACTACCCTCCAAAAGCAAGTCGTAAGAATTGACTTATTGGGAGCTTCCTTCAAAGTTGGAGTGCACCTGCCTGAGAGGCAAGGAACCAGCAGCTGCAAGCAAATGAGTCTGTAAAATTGAAGCACTTGCAACACTCAGGTTCTGGGAAAAGACTTAAAGTCCACAAGTGGACGAACAACCAGAACTTTCTGCCGGCATTTACAGCGAAGAAAAAGAAGAAGAATGGCTGTTGTCTTTCTTTGTTGGTGTAGAATATCTGTCATTTTCCTTTCTTTCAGTCCTTGTTAGCATCAAGGCTTAGTTTTTTAATTTGGGTGAAGGCTTTAAATCTTTTTGTTGTTGTTGATTTTGTTGTTGTTGCTTTTGTCAGTTCCTGCTTTCCTCATGAAGGCATCATTTAAAATACCTAAATGTTGTGGATGGTCTCTTCTTGTGTGTGGATGTAAATGTTGAGCAAGTGATTAATTAATTATGAAGTAACTGGAGATAACATGATACCTGACAGGGTAGATGTTTTAAAGGCTCTTTGGGTGCGAGTGAACAATGTGAAAAAGCAAACAGATCATCATCGCTCTCTGGAGATTCCTTTGAAGTCACAATTCGTCTGCCTGCGAGTCAAAGAACCTGCAATCTGCTTAAAAAATAGCTGGCTATGTAAAATTAATGTGCACGCAAATCCCAGTTTTTGGAATAAGACCAGTTTCCAGAAGTGGACAAACTACCAGAAGTTTCTGCCAGCATCTACGGCGTAGGAATCGCAACCCGTGGTTGTGATGAGTACAGCAAGCAAGACCATCTAGCAGTAAGAAGTCTTCTGTAATTAGAACATGGGATTTCAATACCATTGTTACCATAGTATGTATTTGATGTTCGTCTTCTCAGATGCTCAGCTGTTAATCAACCTGCATCATTAAATTCAATTGACAATGTCACAGTTCTGAAGTGACGGGTCACATTTGCCTGTTAAACTTCATACCCACCAGTCTTCAGTTGAAATAACTGAAATGGAACAGTGTCACAGATCTCAAGTGTAACTCCATTTGTACCAGCGTTCAGATAGAAAAAAGACTCTTTTCTACACCTTCAGGTATCTTGGGCATATATGGCTAGACCTAAATATAAGGGACCAATCAGCGCTTGGTAAGTGATGTGGTCACATCCCTCTGACTGCCTTTACTTCCTAGGACTTTACCTGGTACCCATTCAAGGCTAGGTTAACCTGGGAGCCAAGGTCATTTTAAACAAAAATTTGGTGCTGTCAGGACCCGAACCCATGACCTTCCGATCTGCAGGGGAGCGTCTAGCCACTTTACCATGGCAGCTTCCTCTTACTAGTGTATGTGTCGAATACCTTGGCAATACAGTGTCACAAATCTGGAATGAAATGGTCACATGTGCATGTCAACTTTTGTACCTACAAGTCTGTGTGTTGAATAACCTAACAGTGTTGAATAACTTTACCTGTGTGTGTATCGAATACCTTGACAATACACAGTGACTCAAATCTGGAATGAAAGGGTTACATATGCATGTGAACCTTCCTACCTACAAGTTTGTGTGTTGAATAACCTTCTTCTTCTTCTTCTTCTTCGTGTTTACCAGCTGTACACTCTGGCGGAAAGTTCTGCTTGCTCGTCCATTACTGAACTGCAGTCCTGCTCCAGAACCTGAGTGTTGCGTGTGCATCAGTTTTACAGATCTCATTCTCCTGAATACAGACTGTTGGTTCCTTGTCTCTCTGGCAGATGCACTCTGATTTCAAAGGAAGCTCCCCAATTAGTCGACTCTTACGACATGCTTTTGGGGAGGCAGTGGGTCTATTCTTGTTTTCCCCACAATCGGGCCCCGGAACCCACAGGGGGGGGGGGTTGAATAACCTAACAGTGTTGAATAACTTTACCTGTGTGTGTATCGAATACCTTGACAATACACAGTGACTCAAATCTGGAATGAAAGGGTTACATATGCATGTGAACCTTCTTACCTACAAGTCTGTGTGTTGAATAACCTAACATGACACAGTGTTGCAGATCTGTGATTTCCATCTTCCCAACTGATGCTTGTATTGAGTTGCAGCATGACTAATTGCATCTGTGTTTATGCTTTAACCTTTTCAGATGTTCCAGCTGTTACAAAGCATTACATCCATGGGTATAGTCATTATTCTTTATTTTCTCTTGACTGTAGGTCATTGTGAATCTTTTCTTCATTGTTGCTTGCAGTGATTTCAGACTGAAGTCTCGCGCTACTTTTACCTCACATTTCTGCATGATTAGCATTGATGTTGTGAAAGTGAATGAGTAGATGTAGCTTGTATTATGGTCATGTTTTTTTTTTTTTTTTTTTTTTTGGAGGGGGGGGGGGGGGGGGGGGGGGGGGTATTTTTTTGGGGTAAACATTGAACCCATTGCATTTTTTTTCAAATAATTCATCATACATTGAGTGAATTTTAGTGTGGTAAGGTTGCAAACATGCAATGCATAAATAGAAAAACAATGAGTGGAGTTGGTCAGGTTTGCAAGAACACCATCAGAAATTAAAGATGTTTCCGCAGCAAACAAAAGACCAAGATACAGTATTTTAATTTACAGGATAAAGCTCAAATGATGTACTTTTCAAAATATTTCCTGTCATCTTATGTAAAACCACTAATTTGTTTTCTTCTTTGCTTCTTGCCAAAATGTTATTTATTTTGTTTGTGTTCACCGGCAGAATGTTCAGTTTTGTGGGTATAAACATGGACTTTGGCTTTCTTCCAAAGCCTGAATGCACATCTGTTTTACAGATATTTTCATGCAGACTGTTGGTACCTTGCCTGTCAGGCAAATGCACTCTGACTTTGAAGGAAACACCTCTAATTAATCACCTGTTATGGCATGCATGTTTGGAGAGAGTGAGTCTTCTCTTATTTTCTCCTCAACGATGCCTAGGAACCCACATGGGGGGCTCCTGCAATAACCTTGAGGACCCTTTCAAGGATGAATGCAGAGGAAGAAGAATTGAATCACCCCCATTCCCAAGTAGGATTAATGTTTGGTTGATTCAAAGCCCCACCCCGGTTGTAGTCTGACGCCTTAATATAACTTAACGGTTAAACAGGGTTTCTGGGACATCTTCTTGGGTGAACCTCATCCGAATGGTGGCACTTTGTGTCACCAGGTGTTTATCGCTCATGTGATGTCATAGTGGAGTTAAAAGTCAGTCAGTCAGAAGAATAATAATTGAGGAACTATGCATCTTCTAACTTGCATTAAGTAAAAGTAAAAAAGTAAAGATCCCTTTCCACGCCTTTAGGCGTATCGGGCATATGGGAAGAGCGCCCATATTTTTACAGACCATCAGCACTCGGTGGGTAATGTGGTCAGCATTACGCCGGCTGTCTTTACTTTCCCATAACAGCCCATCTTGGTACCCATTTTAGGCTGGGTTGACATGCGACACCCTGTACCATGGTAAAAATCCACGCAGCCAGCAGTGGGTTTCGATCGCGGTACGCTGGATTATGAGTCGGACTTGCAACGCCTAATCCACGGACGCCGCCTAACTTGCATTACTATAAAATAATCCAGCCTAAATTCATTTGTTGCATTACTTGCTGACAGAAACTTTCATTTTTATTACATTAAAGGTGGACACCGAGCAACAACCATAGGTAGTTGTTTGCATTTTCTGCAGTTTGGAGACTGTGGAGAATGTCTTAAGGAAATTTCTATTGCCGCTCAGGGACTTCATAGGAAGGGTGAATCATATGCAGTGCTCCTCCTCTTGCATACCTGACCACTCCCCTCTTCCATTGTTTCTACCACTTCCTGTTGGCCATATTTAGCTCATTTGATATCAAGCAGTGCATTATACAATGATTGTTTACTCCTTATTTTGTACATTTTAATTTTAACTTTCTAACCCTAGCGCGCCAGTACCTTGGGGCTCATGCAACTAAAGGCCCCCCCCCCCCCCCCAGTAATTGTAAGAGGTCACTTAACTTGACACCCCTCCCCTTCCCTGGAAATTTGCAAGAGAGTGCCCCTCCCTTCCCCCCAGTAATTGTAAGGGGTCACTTAACTTGACACCCCTCCCCTGGAAATTTGCAAAAGAGTCCTCTCCACCCCCCCCCCCCCCCCCCCAACAGTGTGTCTATACATTTCATATTATTTTTGGCATTTGGCACATAATAATAATATTGTTGTGCTCATAAACAAGGCTTAGGACCCTTGAATATCCCTCCCAAACCTATGTTTTCCATGTGTTGCTGCCCCCATTCTATCCCAGGCAAAGTATTGGCTATATGTGTCCTAGTTGTGAATATAGAGGTGAAGAAAAGATGCCGGCATTGGAGAGGACACACATTGAGAACACCTGCTGACAATAACATTATAATGCCCTGCTGTGACCACAGGGTCAAAGGAATAAAAGCAGGCATGCAGAACACAGAGAGGGAGAGAGAGAGCTACACATGAAACAGTGGGTACCAAGACTTGGCATGAGTTGGTTCAGAGCCCATGCACTACTAGGGGATAAAGGGTAGAAGAAGCTGAAAAAAAAAATAACACTTATCTTCCAATATTTTAGACACACTTGGTATTTAGTTTGTTGCTTTCAAAGTTCTTTTGCCTTCATATTGTGTGAAAAGTCCAGACTCTGGTTGCTTGCTTGATCTATGCTACAGTCTCATGCTGAGATGGTGATTTTTAAGCTGTTCATGTGATGGATTATGGAACAGATCTGATGCTCATTTTTCTTGGATTGCAAACAACATTGACTCAGTCTCTAAGATCTGACTCACTGGTGATGGATTAAATAGTGCCATTTAATGTAATAGTGCCATCTTTTAAAATCTGACGATAGTAAAAAAAGGACAATGCATTTAAAATTCTGTATACTGAAGCAGTCATAAAATGCTTCGCAATGTTGAAGTCAGAACAATAAATCCGTTCTGTCCAGATTTATTCAGACAAACCTGTGTTTGCTCTGGTAAAACAAGCAGCTTTTTTTAATGAGGTCAGTCTATTTGTTTTGGTTAGAAGGATTTAATTATTTGCTCCACTTTAATGAATTGCTAATGTAGTGAGGAGTGGCTGGCCGAGCGGTTACAATGTCGGGCTCTCAGGCAGGGGATGCAGATTCGACCCCTAGTGAGGTGATGAAGTTGGGGGCAACATTAGCTAAGCTGTCCAAAATGCTCAGGCTCACGGACCCCCTCTCCATCTACACTACCCTTAAAAGTGGTAAATACATACAGTAGTGAGAGTTTGACAGCTACTGTAGTATGAACCTGATGAGATACAGCGAAGTATGCCAGGCAGTGAAGTGCAAAAATGACTCCACACCCAAGGTGTGAATTATTAATAGTTGACATAAGAAATATAAGATAAAATCTGTGTGTGTGTGTTCTGGCGCCCCACTGTGAGGAAAACAAGAATAGACTCGCTGCCTCCCCAACAAGCATGTTGTAATTGAGAGAATCCTTTGAAGTTAGAGTACATTTTGCCTGATTTGCAAGAAACCAAGTCTCTGCTTACAAATAAGCCAGATGTATAAAACAGATGTGCACACAACACTCAGGTTCTGAAACGAGACTAAAGTCCGGAGGTGGACAACACCCAGAACTTTTCACGGGGTTTACAGCCGAAGAAAGTGAAGAAGAAGAAGAAAATAAGATAAAAGACCCCTTCAGTGCCATTGGTGAATTGGACATAGGGTGCTAGACACAGCTTTATAGACCAATGAGCACTTGATAGATTAAGTGGTCAGCATTGTGCCTGCCACATTTACTTCCCAGGACATTTCTGCTAGCTACTTTTAGACTGGATTGACCTGGGAAATTGAGGCTAGAATTTCTTCTTCTTCTGCTTCTCTGGTTCTGTTTTGCCTTTAAGCATCAAGTTTGAAGAAGCAGTGAATGTTGAATTAAGAATCGACATCACAGCACACAGGAACTCTCATAAGTGCTCAGTCCCCATCTTCAGCAGCAAGCGAAAGGTTTCAATTCCGATGGTGCCAGTAACTGTCTGATTGTATATCCCTCTCATCCTTCCCCTGAGTGTTGAGCGTCTACCAGAGCCCTATGGTAACTCCTCGCAGCACTATTCTCCTTAACCGTAATGATCAATCTGCACCTCTGCACTGTTTACTTGCTCCCAAAGGGCCCTCACAATATCTAACTTGTCATATATCAGTTCACCACCAAGTGGTGCAGAGCCAGTCAGTCAATCTGCCTGCTCATTTCCCAACACACCGGCATGACCTGGAGAAAATATCCAGACCATACTAACTACCTGGGACCTCTGAAGTGATGCTTGCCACTCTGCCTGTTTTCACCTTTCTCAGCATGCTCTGAGAGTCAATTACAATCAGGGCATAAGTGTACAGCAGATTATCAAGCCAGCGGAAGGCAGCAGAGACTGCCTCACCTCCATTCACAAACTAGACTTTGTGATATCACATGCAAGGCTTTGCTGCACAAGGCGACATCCATTCGCCTTTGCTATAAAACCCTATGCATTTCATCTGCTCCTCAACACAGCGCCATATGAATAGATAATCACATCACTTGGGCCGAAATTATCATGAATCATTTGTTGAACTTCTGATTCTGCAGCATCAGCTGGCCAGTCTCTGCACTCACAACATAACGTGGTTAGAACCCTACACAAGTCTGAAACTTGTTCGGACACCTTGACCCACTCCTCTCCTTGCTCAAAATTATAAAGAGGCAGCGAGTGCGTGCCTTGGTATGTGCTACGTGGATGCTGATATTTACAACCTCGAATATTTCATCTATCCATTCCTTGTGTGGTCGACCTCTAAGTATGTCCAGATGACAGGGCTCTCTGTGATGCACCATCTAGTGGCAGTCTTAAGCAAACAACCCTAATTAGTCACTTAAGATGCTTGTTGGGGGACAGAGTTGCCCCATATTGGAGCTCCAGAACCCACATAGAAAGTTACAGTTACTCGTGAATAAATTTTTATTTTAAAAAAAAAAAAGAGAATTGCCTCTGCAGTTAGTATTTTTTCATTTGAAAGATTCTTCTTCTTTTTTTTGTTTTTTTTTTGTTGTTGCCATTGCTCAGCTCACAGTATTGCTTTTGGCAGTATCAAAAGTTAAGAAATATTTTATTTTTGCTGTTCATAATAAAAGAAACAGAAATATTTTATTTGCTGTTGACAATAAAAGAGACAACATTCAGGTGATAAATCTGCTTTGTGGTTGTGTGTCAGTTCATGCTTGTTCTTTGACGATTTTACCTCCAAGCCCTAATGTGACAACCAGACTTTGCCTTGCTTTATTAATGGTTAAACAAAACATTTAAAATCAACATGCATCTCTTAGCAGACTTTGTAAAATGCATCATTTTGTTCATGAAATTTTGCACATTTCACGGGGTAGATTGGAGAAGTTGTAAAATATGCCTTTACTGTTTAGGTTCCCTACTGTCACAGCAGTTTAACTATGAAAAATTTATAGCAAACAAATTAGAAGTGTAGTGTTTTTCATGGGTCAAAAATGAACTGTTCAAAAAAAAAATAAAAAATCAATAAGCAGTACGATAAATTGAACATTTTAATACTTCATTTTAACCTATTTGGATTAGGAGTTAACATGTATTCCTGAGATATTGTGAAGTGACAAATAACCGCCATCAACAATACGCTGAGGATAAATTTGTCAAAATTACACTCAGGTGACTTTGTCACAGTTATGAGTCTTATAACTGTGACAAAGTCACTCAGGTGACTTTGTCACAGTGCCAAATTATGTTGCTAGGTTTATGTGGAATGCTGTGATTGAACAAGAGAAGCACACATGCATGTTGAACTGATCACATGATTAGCCAGATAGATTTATATGGTGCATTGTTAGGGATAGAAAGAATCGGTGAGCTTGTTACATACTTTCTCAGTTTGAAATCTGCAAGGCATGGAGTCCTGGACAGTTGATAACCACCACACTTTCACTGCCTAATATTTACAGGGATGAATCATCCATTGCCATTTCTGTTTACTTGTTTTAATTAGTTTTGGGAGTCTCCCTGGTGAACAAGTTAAACCATTTGTCATCCACTCTGAAGGCTGCAGGGTTAATTTTAGACTGTAATTTTGTCTGTGAGTGCAGCTGTTCCCATGATTCCTGGGTGGGGGTAGTTGATGGCATAAGAGTTTCATGCTTTGCCCAATGCTCTGGATGAATAGTTGCTCTGTGGCAAGGATGAACTTTATGGAATAAACCTTGACACACTTAATCATCTTGCCTTTCACGTTTTTGATGGGTTAACAGTATTATATTGAAAATGTATAAACAAGGGCTATTCAAAAATCAACCTCCTATTGTCTGGTAAAAGTGTCAATCACATGTCAATCACTGTAACATTTGTTCAGTGGTTCAGGAATTGCGAACAAATAAACATGGACACTGTTATTGCCTTTCCCACCAATCAGAGGTTGATTTTGGAATAGTCCTTGCAAAACAATAAAACCCTTTCTCATAATAAAAACCATTGTACTTTTTTTTTCTGTTCTTCTTTGCATTCGGTTTCATATGCTTAGATCAGACCATCAGGTGGGTTGCCTCTATGAACTCGCATGTGAGTAGCAGACCCTTCATGGTTTCCCATAGTTTGCTCTGCACACTTTGCTCTCAGGCCAGGTGTCTTTTTGAAGTTGTGTGTAGAGTGGGCAGGTCTGCAGAATGTGCTCAGGTGTTTGTGGTCCTGTTTGACAAGCATACTGTGGGGACTGTACAATCTTTATTTTATGCATGTGGTAGTTGAGCCTGCTGTGTCCTGTTTGTAGATGGAAAATTGTTGTATGTTGCTTTCTGTTGAGTTTGCTGATGGGGTCTTGTGGATGTTTACTGTTAGTTTGTTCTCTCCCCAATTCCTTGTATTTTCTCTTGATAAGTGTTCTGATTTTTGTAAAGACAAAGGATGGGTGTATTGTTTCTCCTTTGTTCCATTATTAGCAAGTCTGTCCGCTAACTTATTTCCTGGTAGGCCGCAGTGAGCCGGGATCCACTGGAGAATGATCTGATTGTTTTCTGCAAGTCTGTTTAGCTTATGAGTCAGTTCTCTTTTCATGTTGTCTCCTGGATCCCTCTGAGTCGCCTGGAGGACTGACATGTGGTCACAAAGGAAAACAATTTTGCTGTTTTTAATTTTTCTTTGGTCAAGCACTTTGGCTGAATCAAAAATTGCTTGTTGCTCTGCTCCAGCTCCTCCATATTTTTCTGCTCCCTCTAATGATCCATCGGTGTATACATGTGTTCATTTGGGGTTTGGATAACAGTTGTAGACATGTTAAAGGGTCTTTGCATGCAGTACTAGGTCACATTCTTCAGCCTTTCTGTCTGTGCCTGGAATTGTTGTTGTGACTGTATAGTTAAGCTGTAGGTCTATGCTGTATGCCGGGATCATTTCCCATGTTGAAGAATCTTAAGAAAGGATGTCACTTTTTTTTTTGTGTAGTAGAATTTTGATAGATTGTGAAAGCTATGTCTTTTCAGTCAGTTTTCGGTTAGGTTTTTTGCTATTCTGTGCATGGGGTTGTTGTTCATGTATTTAAATTTTTCGGTTAGGGTGAGCACCCTGTCTTCCCTTTGAAGGCTCAAGCTCTGGAGGCCATTTTTCCCCCCTCCTAATTTATAAACAAGGGCTATTCAAAAATCAACCTCCAATTGGCTGGTAAAAGTGTCAGTCACATGTCAATCACTGTCACATTTTTTTCAGTGGTTCAGAAATTGCAAACAAATAAACATGGACACTGTTATTGCCTTTCCCACCAATCGGAGGTTGATTTTGGAATAGTCCTTGTGAAACAACAAAATTCTTTATCAGAATTAAATCCATTGTACTTTTTTCAAATTGCATGGGGTTTTTATTTACTTCTAGTTTATAATGAATGATAAGACCAGTGTATGTATCAAATGTCACATGTTTTTTCTTTCTGAAATCACATACGTGTTTGTCATTTGCCGTAGAAGCATCTTCTAAACAAGAGTTTTGTTAAAGCTTGACTCTGATAGGAAAATGAGATACATTTTTGTCACTGTGAAAGTCACACATATTAGATATGTAATCTCAGTGTTTTCTTCTGTTCGAATTTTTGTCCTTTCAACTATTTAAGATTGTTTTCTTGATATAATCTTTTTAGATCCTTTAATATGCTTGAATTTCAAACGTCAGTTTTGACGTGACAATTCTCACAGACAAATAAAATGTTTATTGTTCTGTAAATTCCCAGTGTGGGTTCCAGGGCCCCATTGGGGTGGGGGTGGGTAGACCCACTGCCCCCTGAAAAGCATGTTATAGGAGGTGGCTAATTATGGATGTTTTTTTTTTTAAAGTCGGAATATATCTGACGATGGGGCAAGGAACCAGCAGTTTGCATACAGATAAGCCAGATCTGTAAAATGTATGGGCATCCAAAACTCAAGTTCGGGAACAAGACCATAGTCCAGAAGTGGACGAACAACCAGAACTTTCTGCCTGAGTTTACAGCCAGTGAACCTGAAGAAGTAGATTCTGTAAATAGTTATAGTGGTTTTAACAATATTCTACATTTATTAGCATTGTTAGGTGCTTTTATTTATTTTAACCTACCATATCTGAGAAAAAAATGTGAGGGGAGATGAAGAGGAAGGATGCTGTGCCTTTTGTAGAAAAAAAAAAGTAATGTAAAAAGTAATGGACCTTTTTCCACGCCTTTATTGGGTATATAGGGCTAGACCTATATTTTATAGACCACTAGGTGGAGGATTTGGTCAGCATCACGCTGGCCACCTTTACTTCCCAGGACTGCACCTGGTACCCCCTCAAAGCTGGGTCGACCTGGGAGTCAAGGTCATTTTTTTTAAAAGTCCGGGCTTTGTCAGGACCTGAACCCACGACCTTCCGATCCGCAGGCAGGTGTCTAGCCCCCACCGCCAAGACGACTCCCTCTTTTAAAATGATAATACTTATATTTCTGTTGGAGTAAGCAGAAGATTATTATATTTTGCTTATTGAAGTAATTATGTCTCTCAGACGAGCAGTACATCTTGGTTTGGCCAGGGTATGAGGAGAGGAGATGTCCGCCGTGGTTTTTATGGCACTTAGCCTTTTTTTTTTACTGTAGAAAGTTGTTTCTATTCACTCATACATTTATTTACCATAAAGCGACCACTGTTTTGAGCAGGACAAGTTAAAAATATATGTGATCAAAGTAACCAGTGAACACATGGTATGCTGCATGGTATCAGACAAGTTAAATAGCTACTAGAATGTAAGAGATGGCTTCAAATTAAAACCTAAAAGTGTGATGTTAATTATAACCTGTGTGCACAACAAAAACTCTTGCTGGACTGACAGGCATGCATCCCCTCCCTGGTCCCTTCATTCGCTAAATAGATTCACCCCTTCAGTGATTTTAAAAAAAAAAGACGGATAAAAGAACATTGCTCCTCTTTGGTGCATGTAAAAAGTGGGGTGGCCATCTTGAAGCTTTCATTATGGTGTCACAATGTTTATCTGCACTGTGATGTCATGTGCTTAACACTCTTGACGTCCTTAACATCAATATTGACAGGTTACAAGACAGTGGCATGGTTATTGTATTTTCTGTCACGTTTAGGGTTTTTATAAAAAGTCCACTTGTATCTGTACATAAAGTAAGCATCTTGTATGACTACTGCTGTACATACAACAGGTATATGATAGGGTGTCGTGTTGCACTCATGCATGCTTTAACTTTTTCTTTCCCTCTTGTAGTAAACAGCCTGGATGAGGATGATGATAACCTGATGATTGAGTGGTTCACGCTAATCAATGAGAAGAACGATCTGGTCAGGAAGGAAGCGGACCTCATCTATATGTAAGTATTACTGGATAATATTGCCTTGTCTCTGCTGTCTATTAATGCATCATCGTCTTTTTCTAGAGTGAAGTTTGATGGTTATGTCTATCATCAGTTTCTGTCCTGCCTTTGTTGTACATTTAGCTAGAGAATTCTTAATATTGTGTAGTCTCCACACGATATATTGTAGTCTCCACTGAATATAATGTAGTCTCCACACAGTATATTGTAGTCTCCACTGAATATAATGTAGTCTCCACACAGTATATTTAGTCTCCACACAATATATTGTACTCTCCACTGAATATAATGTAGTCTCCACACAGTATATTGTAGTCTCCACTGAAAATAATATGGTCTCCACACATATAATGTAGTCTCCACACAATATAATATAGTTTCCACACAATATAATGTAGTCACCATACAGTATAATGTAGTCTCTGCACAGTGTATCTCCAAACAGTGTAATGTAGTCTTCACACAATATAATGTAGTTTCCACATTGTTTATTCTACAGTACATAGCACTTTATGATTCTCATTTTAGTCTATAATTATTTTATTTCTATAAATATTTTGCATGTTATGTAATCCAGCATTTGCCATTCTGACTCCTGTCTTAATTTTCGTTTTCCATCAGCCATTGTTTGTATGTATGGTAACATGCAGTGTGTAATATTTAAAAAATCAATTTAATTTATATTCAGCTCAAAGGAACAAGAACTGGAGGATGAGCAAGAGCAGATTGAGTCTCAGTTGTTGTACCTGATGACAAAACCAGGTATACTGTATTTTCATTATATGTCGTTGGTATACTTTGTATATTTTAATTGTATGGTTTTAGTATTTAAATATAGAGAGTTCTTCTTCTCAAAGTCCATGTTGTGTGGCGTTGGTAGTCATATTTATCCATAACCATCCGTCTCGTATACTTTTAACTACTGTAAATGTATTGTATATATTTAAGGTCCCTTTTCCACGCCTTTTAGGCGTATTGGAAACATAGTGCTAGACCTATATTTTTTATAGACCATCGGCATTTGGTGGGTGATATGGTCAGCATCACGCCGGCCATTGTAAATATTAAATATATACAATTACTGTTGAGAGAAAAACTGGCCGAACAATCAAGAATTGTGGGCTTTCCTGCAAAGACCTAGGTTTACATCCTTGTTAAGGTTGGGGATTGTTTTCTGTCAGGGGCAAAACTCAAATTCTAACCTGCATAGGCCATTGCAACATCACTGAAAGACCCTGTGCTGGCACCACAGGTGGTAAACACATGCAGTAGTGAGAATGAAACCAACGATGCCAGCAGCAAGAGCATACAACCTGAAAATCTAAACATCAAGAGGCAGGGAAAGACCGAGAAGAAGATGGATTGAAGGAGTCACCTTGAGACTGCATAACATCAA
Organism: Candidula unifasciata; assembly: GCA_905116865.2. NCBI lineage: Eukaryota > Metazoa > Mollusca > Gastropoda > Stylommatophora > Geomitridae > Candidula > Candidula unifasciata. The sequence goes on from CAJHNH020007656.1 coordinate 350,111, forward strand.
GGAATATCAAGCGACTAAGCGAGACCTCGCTCGGCTGCCAATCAGTTTGATGAACTGCGACGCTTAGCAGCATAAGCAGATATTGACAAAAGAAGAATGGCAGTTTTATGACTATTAAACTTTAATCTATGATGATGTGAGAATTAAAGTTTGCAATTTGGCAGATTATTTTTTTTAAATGGGTGCAAGGCACAAGACTTTATATGGGCTTATGTGCTCAGCTTTCTTTTTTTTTTTAAATTGTTTTTTTTCTTCACTGTCTCTTCCTCTTCCCCCTCCCATTTTTTTTAAACAACCCTCCTCATGTGTCTCTTTCTGATGTTGTACACGCACGTAAGCTTTTACCAGAGGAATAAAGTCATTATTTTAATTTTTAGATGAATGCAAGTCTCCAGAAGAGAAAGAGGAAGAAGACTATCTCATCAATCGTAAGATAGCATTAGTTGAACAGCGCAACAAGATTATAGACAGCATGGATGAAGACAGGATTAGGTAAGAATACATTTTGTCTGTGTCTGGTTCATGCCTAATAAGCATACAATATATTGGCTCGAAGTTTCATTGGAAGTCAAAGCTCCCATTGTGGGTTCTGGGGCCCCATTTGGAGGGGGGGGGGGGGTGGATAGAAAGGACCCACCACCCTCCTCTTAAGCATGACATAAAAGTCGACTAAATAGGGGAGTTTCCATTGAAGTTGGAGTATATCTACCTTAGAGGCGAGGTAGTTGTATAGATAAGCTAGAAGGCTCTAGAATAAGACCAAAACAACCAGAATTTTCTGCTGGAGTTTACAGCCAGTAAACACAAAGAAGAAAAAGAAGAAAAGACAGGCAGAGCTAGTATGGAGGAGGAGAAGAAGAATTACAAAGTGAACAATTTGTATTTTTAAAGGGACACAAATTTGGGGATGCAGGTCCACTTATTTGCTCTCTGATGCATATAGTATTGAAAGTGAACATATACACAGTAAGGATTAAACATGTTGTGAGATAATGCAACCACCCACAAACTTTCATTCATCCGTCTGTACATACACACATACTCATAATAGCATTTATACAATAGCACAGATGTACACTCACGATATAACTTACTCATAGGCGTAAACACTCATGCACAAAGTAGCAGAAGCAAAGCAACAGCATAGTAAGTCACAATATAGTTTTATATGTATTTCTTATTTGTTTCTAACACATCTTAGATATTGTAACTTTAATATTTGAAGAAATGAACTCTAATAGGGGATGAATATTTATGATACCTAAAAAGGGGAGGCCCCGTGGTGTTAGAACTAGACGCTCACCTGGAGCTTTCTTAAAAAAAATACCTTGGCTTTCAGGTCAACCCGGCCTTGAGTGGGTACCAGTTGCACTCCTGAGAAATAAAGGCAGCTGGGAAGATGTTGACCACATCACCCACCAAGTGCCGATTGGTCTGTAGAATATAGGTCTAGTCCTATATGCCCTATAGGCCTTACTTTACATTTTTATAGCTTATAAGTTTGCTACTTTTGCATCTTCTTTTGCAATTTTCAGATATGAGGCTGAGGACAAGAACATTGAAGTGACACTGAAAGATAAAGGTAAGAACCAGATGTTCATTTTAAAATTGAAGGTAACCCACACTTTATTTGTGTTGCTTAATCAAGTTAAAGGCTAAAGGATTGGCTATATTGCACCAGATGTATCCACAATACATTTTGTCAACCACCCTTTTTAAGGTCAAACACAGGAGACGAAGAAGAATACAAGATTTGGTAAACCTGTTTGGTAAGTTATTGATACACACCCACATCTAAAGAAAAAACAGTTTTATTTGAAATCTTTGTCAGGTAAAACAGTCTTCTTCTTCTACCTCTTATTTTTTTGTAAGCTTTGTCAAGTAAATTAGTCTTCTTCTTCTACCTCTTATTTTGAAAGCTGGGTCAAGTAAATCAGTCTTTTTCTTCTACCTCTTATTTTGTAAGCCTTTTCAAGTAAATAATTCCTTTTTCTTCTACCTCTTATTTTGTAAGCTTTTTCAAGTAAATCATTCCTTCTTCTTCTACCTCTTATTTTGTAAGCTTTGTCAAGTAAATCAGTCTTTTTCTTCTACCTCTTATTTTGTAAGCTTTTTCAAGTAAATCATTCCTTCTTCTTCTACCTCTTATTTTGTAAGCTTTGTCAAGTAAATCATTCTCTTTTTCTTCTACCTCTTATTTTGTAAGCTTTTTCAAGTAAATCATTCCTTCTTCTTCTAACTCTTATTTTGTAAGCTTTGTCAAGTAAATTAGTCTTCTTCTTCTACCTCTTATTTTGTAAGCTTTGTCAAGTAAATCAGTTTTCTTCTTCTACCTCTTATTTTGTCTTACTACTTTTTTGTCCGTTAAGCATAACAGAGAGAAGTTAGGTGAAGTTTCCTGTCTTTTGCTAGTTGTGTAGCTTGAGTTAATGTCATATTGTTTTCGTTATGTCTCTTTTACCCCCCCCCCCCCCCCCACTTATTTCTTTCCTGGTCGGGCTCTTGACTTGTAGCATACTGTTCTCATGTATTAAACTCTAGCTGCTGGTTGATTTTGTTCCATTTAGACCAGATGTGCGAACCTTTGATTTTTTTATGTTCTATGAAATTAAATGATTATTCAATTCACAGGTTACTGGAAGGACTCTACTGGGACACTAAAAGCAGTCAAGGGAAAGAAAGTGGCCAATTCCATGTTTTACACGTAAAGTCCATGACTGGCCAAGCGGAACAGATGCGACTGCATTCAACTCTTTCGGTACAATGCAACTCATCATGGGTTTGCTATATAGTGCAAATACTGAACATTTCCGATTTCTGTCACAGACAGTTGTTACATTAACTCATTATATCTGAATTGTTAGTTTTTCACCTTTTGCTCTTAGTGCAGTTATTGTTACATGTTTTGAATCGAGCATTGGCTGCTTTATGCTAGAATAAGCTATAACTTCCTGGTAAATAAAGTGTTGAAGTAATAACAGGCTGTTTCTGAAAAAGTCTGAAATAGCTGTACTACTTCTACTATATATATATATATATATATATATATTTTTTTAATATATTGATAAAAATATTGGAAATGGTTACTAGAAAAGCACATTTTTCAGTTGTCTGTTTCAAAATAGTTATTTCTAACCTGACTTAACACACACAAAGTTATATTTTGTACCTGTACATTACTTTCTATCTGAAGATTGTGCTGAATTTATCAAGACTTCCTAACTTATATTTTTCATTTACTTTAACAATTTTACATTTTTTCAAAGTGCCTTATACATTACATTTCCGTAGGTTACAAAGGATGCATGAAATTAAACTTTTTTTTTTATAATTATTTGTGTCACCTAATTATTTATCCCACTAAGGGAACATATATTAAGTTTCTAGTTACTGACTACCAGATTTGTCAGCAGTCTGTTTTCTGTCATGCATTGTTTTCAACTTGTTAACGAGATTAGTTATATTTTTGCACTGACATGACAGAACTCCAAACATTCCTATAAGTGCTCTATTCCCATCTTCAGCAGCCAGCACAGAATTCCACATCCAGTGGCACTGGTGGCAGTTTTATTGCGTGTCCACCTTGATTGCCTCTGAAGGTTGTTAAATGTTATTAAAATGTATTTGTATCTGTTTCTGCGGTCTTGTATCCTGTAGTTTGTATCTTCATTCAGACGCTTGTTAGTGCTCTTTGTTATCTAAAACACCTATCACACTGTATGGCTAGAGTAACTTGTATGACTGTTATCATGGCTTTTACACAGTTCCATGGGTTACACCAATGAAGACATTGGGGCCTCACCATATAATATTCTTAAAATTAGCAGTGGATACACATATCAATTGTGTCACCCCTCTTTTGTGAAAATGGCACAGAAATGTAATTAAATTACTGGATTTATACCATGCATGTGCATTTTATTTGGGGAGGGAGGGAGGTCATATATCAGTGCATCAGCTGTTCACTAAGGTTCTGATGCAGATAGTCAGCCGTTTTACTGTTGTGACAAGAGGGCTGTGATGTCATATGATTGGTCTTTGTTTTTTCTTCTTCTTCACATTCACTTGTTGTAAACTTCGGTAAAAAGTTCTGGTTGTTTATCCGTTTCCTGACTTTTGTCTTGTTTCAGGACTTGAGTGTTGCGTTCACATCTGCTTCACAGATCTGGCTTATTTGTGTGCATACTGTCAGTCCTACATTGACCATAGGTACCCCAATCCTGGTACACCATCATATGTCTTCAACATCTCTGTATCCCAGTGGATTTACCAACTTTCTTAACCCTGCAGCAAAGTGATGAGTCATCTGTCTCACGCTCTGAAGATTTATGTTTACTTTGGAACCTTTGGTTCACCAGTACAACTGTTTCAGAAATCCCTGGAGGTCATTGCTGTAGCTACAGAGTTCATGCTTTGTGCAGTCCTTTCACATGTGACTAGCTGCTCTACAGAGAGAGACATGGAATCATATAGGATTAAACCAAACACAGTGAAGTCAGTCTACTCACCTTTAAACACCTTTTAAACTTTCTTGTCTTTCTGCAGTTCTTCTTGATGGTAAAGACCTTTCTTTGCACTACTGAACTGCTGGTGTGTTTAAAAAAATGCATGAGCAACCATTAATAGTTATTAACAATGTAAACATCTGTGACAGGCAACTTGAAGATGCTAAGTAGTAAGAATCTGCACATACTAGACCACTGCATTATGAGATAGGTGTCCCTCTCCCTTTCATTCACATTTTTTTGGGTGTAATTTCCAGAGAAATCTTAGGTGTTCTTTAGCCTCCTATATCCCCCCCCCCCCCCCCCCCCCCCCCGGTAAATCACAGGGGCTCATAACTTCTTTCAGATTTAAGCACAAATATGTTTGTTTAACATACAGTGCACACTGTATTTGCAACCATTCCAAACATAATACAGTTTATTGTATACTGCAAAAATTCCATCTTTAAAATATTCTGTAATATACCTTTTGCTCAGATATTTTGTTAACACTTTAGTAAGCAAGAATCCTGGAGTTCACCAACATAAGGGTAATGTGATTATTAGCATGGAATGTCTGATCTTATAAACTCAGGATTTTCAAAATATCCTTCTCTTACAATGTTTACTTTAATGTGTTCTGGTCCGGATAGACCAGGCTTTTTTGTTTGGTTTTTGTAAATTACCTCTCAGGTCAATCCATCCTTAAATGGGTACCAGGTAAAATCCTGGAAAGTAAAGATAGCCAATGTGATTTTGCTCATCACCTACCAGCCGATTGGATTATAAAATATAGGTCTAGCCCTAAATGCCCAATACGCCAAAAGGCGGGGAAAAGGGTCCTATACTTTTACAGTATTCACCTCATGTAATGTAGTTTTGTGTCTGGTAATGCCATAAAGATATGGGCTCACATATATACTAGAAATGGTTAACCACTATACTAAAAGTGGTTAACCACTATACTAGAAGTGGTTAACCACTATACTAGAAGTGGTTAACCACTATACTAGAAGTGGTTAACCACTCCAGTCTGTTTTGCCTCCTCCCAGTTTCCCAACAATTTGTCAGGAAACTACAGACTGGTTTTGTTTATTTTAAACATTGATGACTCCCAGGTCGGCCAAGTATGAAATGGGGACAAGAAAAATATCTAGGAATTCAATGTGACCATCATAATGTTGACTACATCGTCCATCAGGTCTGACTGGTTATAAAAATATTGGGCTAGTATCATTTGTCCAGTCTACCTGAGGCAGTGATTCCCAACCCATTGGTTGTGACCTTAAAATGGGATCCACAATAGTTTTATGTTGGGTTGTTGAGTAGTGGTAAGCTATGAATATTTTAAAAATAGAAAAACACACAACCGTGCATGCACGCCCGCACATGCACACACACACACCACGTCCAGCACATATATTTTTGTGCGGTATGTGGACACAGTGAAGACATTGGGGCCTCACATATAATGTTTCTAAAATTAGCAGTGGATACACATATCCTTTGTGATTGGTTGATTCTTAGTGATACACGAGTGCTGAATGTCTAGACTTGTTTCTTGCAGGTGGTGTGGATTTTGCTTCAGTAGCAGCCAATTCTGCATTGAATGATTCCCCTTCCATGAATCTGACTTCCAGCACTTTGCGTTATTTCCCGATTTTCAATGCTTCTTCAATTAAAAACCAAAACCAGAAATAGATTCAGTGTTGAGAATTAGATAAGGTTGGCATTAATGAAAATTCAACATTAAATGTGAATGTTTGTTATTGAGTTACAGTTTCAGTAATCTTGTTAAATATATCATGAGTTAACATTATTTTGAATTCTAGTATAATGAAAAATCTCTTTTTGATTATTTTATTTACTCTATTAAAAAAACCTTTTTAGTATATATAGGGATCACAGGTCACTACGTCTATAAAAATGAGGTCGCTTGTCATTTTGCCTCTTCTATACCCCAACCCAATGTGGGATGTGGTTCTGTTCCCCCCCCCCACCCCCCCTAAGTATTTTAAAGCCACACTCCAGCTGTTATTGGGAGCCAAATTGTAACTTAACAGTTGAATGGGATTTTTGGGAGTTGTGCTTGGGGAATTCTCATCTGAATTGTGGCACTTTGAATCACTCGGTGTTAGTCACTCATTTTGCGGTCCTGGTGGGGGTTGAATTTCACAAACTCACTCACTGTGCCTGTATAAAATGGGGTCACAAAAAAGGTTGGGTTGGGAACCGCTGACCTAAAACACAAACAATTTACTTGCCTTCTTATTAATTATTCATCCATCGCAAGTGATGAGGACCACTGTTTATTTCATCTGTCATGAAACTTTAGTTGAGTTCTGTGAGTTGAGAGGTGACTTATGAGCCCAATACGGGCCCGAAAGGATCTAGGACAAACCTCGTTTACTAAAATCTGTATATCCCAGTTGAAGTCTAGAAGTGTTGAACAGGATATTTTTTAAATAATTCCTACTGTTGACATAAAGCATTGCCTTTTTTTCTTGATTGTTTGCAGTATCTATTTATATGTGTCTGCCAGCCCACCTTCTTTGCATTCTGCTGTTGCTTTAAATATATTCCTGTGTATGCATGTTTATGTCAAGTTATACTGGTTACATACAGTGTTCTCCGTGATAATTTATGGCAGTCACTACATAAATGTGAAATAAGTCCATAATGATGTTTGATAGTTATCTATGATTGACCAATGATGATAGTTTTATGGAATTGAATGAGAATGTTATAATTATCGACGAATTTGGTTTCAGGTCCATATGAAATCAGATTTTTTTAATAACTTGTCTTGGTTCCCAGATCAACCCACCCTAAAATGGGTATCAGGAAATATCCAGGGAAGCAAAGGTAGTCAGTATGCTATGGACCATATCGTCCATAGAGTGCTGATTAGTCTATAAAAAGAGAGTCCAGCCTAATGCACCTCTAGCATAAAAAGGTTCCTTTATATAAGGACTCTTTTCCCACACCTTATGGCATATTTTAAATATAGGGCTAGACCTATATTTTTATAGACCAATGGGCACTTGCTGGGTGATGTGGTCAGCACCACGCCGGCCGCCTCTACTTCCCAAGACTGCATCTGTTACCCACTCAAGGCTGGGTCGACCTGGGAGTCAAGGTTTTTTTTTTTTTTAAGTTTGGCTCTGTCAGGATGTGAACCCATGACCTTCCGATCCATAGGCGGTCGTCTAGCCGCCAACGCGATGGCAACTACCTTCCTTTAATTACTTACTGCATTTATAATTATGTGTGATAGTTGTGCATAATTGCCTCATGGCTGTTAATTATTATGTGTGATAGTTGTGTTTTCTATTCTCATGAGTATCTATAGTAGTCCTTATATCCATGTCTTATAGCTTTTGTATTTTTCTTTGGTAATGAATGATAGCTTTTATATTGTTTCATGGTAATGTGTGATAAATATATGATAGTCTCAAGGTGATGTATGATAACTTGTATAAATGTATGATAGCCTCATGGTAATGTGTGATAACCTCTGTGTAACTGTGTGATAGTCTCAAAGTAAGAAAATGATAAAATGTGAAATTGTGTGATAGTCTCATTATGATGTATGATAAATTGTGTTAATGTATGACAGCCTTAAAATATTGTGTAATAATGTGTAAATGTAGGATACTCTCATAGTAATGTATTATAACATGTTTAAAAATATGATAGTCTCAAAGTAATGTTTGACAACTTCTGTCACATGTATGAAAGTCTAAGAATATTGTATGGTAATGTGCAAATGTATGATAGTCTCATAGTAATTTATGATAATCTGTGCAGATATATTATGGTCTTAAAGTGATAAATGATAACTTGTATAAATGTATGACGGTCTCAAAGTAATGTATAATAACTGGAAACATATGATAATCTCAAAGTAATGTATAACTTGTCTAAATGTATGATAGTCTCAAGGTAATTTATGAAAACTCTGTGTATGTGTATGATAATCTGAAAGTAATGAATGATAACCTCTGTAAATGTATCTTAATCTCAGACTTATGTATAGCCTCTGTGTAAAAAGTATGATAAGTCTCATAGTATTGTATGATAATAACCTATGTGAGTGAGTGATAGCCTTGTAGTATGGTAATATTACATTGCAGCTTATGTTAGCCTTTGTGTTACTGAATCACATTCTCACAGTAGTGCATGACTGTCTGTGTGTAAATGTGTATTTGCAAAATAATGTATGATAGACTCTGTGTAAATGTATATTTCCATGTTTGCTTGTGTATAAATGTATATTTTCTTAAAAATGCAGAATAAATATCTTATGCAATAAGTCAATCTCATTTAATGTCAGAAAGAGAGTGTTAAAATGTTACATAGAACCTGTTCTGCTGTATGGCAGCAAATCTTGGAATGTCATTGAACAAATTAATAAAAAATTTAGAAGCAGCAGAGATGTGGTTTCTGAGACAAATTTTGCGAATACCTTGGACGGCCAGAGTAACTAACAACGATTGTTAGAAAGAAGCTAATGAAAGTAGACCTCTATATACAACAATAAGAAGGAAACAAACACTCTTTTTTGGCCATGTAATGAGGAGAGAGGAATTGGAAAACATTGTGACAACTGTAAAGATTGATGGATAGAGAGGCAGACCAAGAGGGGTAATGCTGGTTGGGATGAAATGATGGCATAGAGGGATATTATCAAGAGAGCTGTTCCAGGCAACCAGAAATCGTAATATTTTGAGATGCATGAGCGCCTACGCCAGTTGGCAGGACACATGAGGATGATGAATGCAGAATAGCCTGTATGTAAGTGTATATTTTCATGTTAGTGTATTATAGCCTTTTTTTCCTAGACATAAAGTGGGAGCCAGGTGTACTTCATTCTCACAAAAAATCCCATGTGCCCATTTTCTTGGTTAGCACCTCTTCAAATTCAGCGTAGGAAGTACCACCTGTAATGTTGTTTTTAGGTGTTTTGAAGATGAACTTTTTGTCTGTTTTAGGGAAACTGTCCACTTTTCTCCAGCGTTTATTGATTTTATTCTTCAGCTTTTTGTCCCCAGTGGAGTTCAGGAAACTCCTGCTAAACCTTGTTTGTAAAGACTTGTTCTTGTTTGGTTGACTTTTGTGGCTAAAGCTTTTTTTTTATTTTAGTAGGGTAGCCAGTCCCAAGCGCAGTCCTATCCATAATCATGCTTGGTATAGTCTATTATGAATTAATCAAGTAACAGAAAGTGTATTGATCGGCACTCATAGAAAGATAGAAGAACACACTAGACAACATAAAAATCGAAAGCTATAGTTACCGTGCTGGGAATGGAACCTGTCACCTCCAGACGGCATCTGCGCCTCGCCATGAATACAAGTGGTATAGTGTAGCATTACTTTTTCTTTTTTTGCTTCTTTTAAGGGCCTTGGTAACACATGGAGAATTTAACCCTTTCACCCCAAGAAGTCACAAAATTGACACTTCCATTTTGGGACCAATTCCACATAAATGTCACCTTTGTGACTTGTTTATACAGTTTATAGTGGCCTGTTTATGAGACACATAGTTAATGCTGTGGGCTGTTTTCGTACCTGCGCAAATGTTTAGGAGGTCAGGATAAGAATATGTTAACTAAAAATAACATTAGTATGGTTTTGTGTGTGAACCAAATGGCTGTTTAAAGCTAAGTTGACGTCAGATTTTTCCATAAGCCTCAATGATAGAGGTTATGGGGTTGTGACATAAGATACACCTGACACATTTTTTAAGGCCCTGGACAATTTCTAATGACCTATGTGAAAAAAAAATTTCAATGGATTTTTTCTCTGGAATTCTAAGGGGCATGACTCCCCTTCCCCCCCCCCCCCCCCCCTTTTTTTTTTAGTGTTTCTTGAGCAAAAGGATTAAATAAAGTTGGCTAACAATATACTGCTAAATTTAGGGATTAGCATTATTTTATCTGTATCTTATCAGGTGCATGACTACAGAGTTTACATCAACATATAATGAAGCACAAAACATGAATCCTTTCCACTGAAATACACTTATCACATTGTCTCTTAAATAATTGATTACTTGCTAAAGGTTGTGAATTACTAGCATCAACACTGACCAGGTCTATTTGACTCTATTACAGGGAGCCATTCCTATTTTTTTTAAAGGCAATTGTAGCCTTTGACTAATATTTGATTTGTTTGTTTGCATGTACAGAAGTGAAGACTGCTTTATCTACACAATTTTGGAGTACATTTTATTTTATTTTTTACACTGGTTGGAGTGTAAAATTTATTAATAGTGGTGATTATGGTGTAACATTGGTTAAGTTTATCGCATTGCAACATTTATTGATCACACTAATTCAGTGGACTACTCAGTTGTACTTTGGATATAAAATATGTTTTTCCTGCTGTTTTATCTTGTTTTTCCTACTGATTTATCTTCTGCCTCATGAAATCTTATTTTAACACAACTGCTCAATTCCTATTCTAATCAACAGCATGACTACTTTGACAGTGTTATTGTGGCATAATGCTAGTCATCATCAATTTATCCTTATATATAAAACCCAGGAAGATTAGTAGAAACAGAAAATGTGTCTGTTTATTTTTACCATTGTAAAATGTTAATAGATATGATGACTTACTTACAAATGAATTCACAGTTATTAACTCTTTGAGTCCCAAGGAACGCATCATGTGTTCAAAGGTTCCTACCTAGAAGCCCAATGAACGCATGATGCGCCGATTTTATTACTTTCTTTACTACACCTTGGGCCTGTGATGCTAAACCCCCTGGGACTCAAAGAGTTAAAATTATCACAATAATTGATTTTAGTGTATGATGAAAAAATAAGAGAAAAAAAGTATAGTAAAATGAACAGTCTGAATAAGGAAAAGCGAAAGCAACATAAATAAAACAGAAATAAGTAAATATCAGTATCAAGTGAAATGAATATATTTCTCTTCTCTTTATGAAGAAAAAAACTATCCTGGCAACTTTGTGTGTAAGAAGACTTGCCTTTTGTTTTGAATGTGTTCTAGGCCCCATTAGGAGGAGAACAAGAATAGACCCGCTGCCTTCTCAACAAGCATGTCACAGAAGTCAACTGATTTGGATCAGCTTTCAGAGTTGGGGTGCATCTGCCTGAGAGGTATGGAACCAACAGTCTGCATACAAAAACACATGTGTACGTGCAACACTCAGATTCTGGAACAAGACTAAAATCCAAAGGTGGATAAACACAGAACCCTCAGCCAAAGTTTACAGCCAGTGAGTGGAAGGAAGAAGAAGAAGAATATATGAAAATTGTAACTAGAGCTTATGATGGTGGGTAGTATAACAGACTGGTTTTTTTATGTTTTTTTATGCCAGTGGCAACTGGACAAATGATGCCAAATTCATATTTTTTATAGACCAGTCAGCACTTGGTGGGTGATGTGGTCACCACCCTGCCAGCTGGCTTTCCTTCTCAGGACATTACATGGTGTCATTTAGGACTGGGTCTGCCTAGGTGCCGTGGACAGTTTTGAAAAATACAATGTCTGACCCAGTGTGGATTCTTCTTCTCTCTACTTTTTAGCATTCATTGGTTACAAACTCTGGCAGAAAGTTCTGGTTCTTCATTCACTTCTGGACTTTGGTCTTGCTCCAGAATTTGAGTTTTGCTTGAGCATCTGTTTTACAGGTCTGGTTAATTCATGCAGACTGTTGGTTCCTTGCCTGTCAGGCAGATGCACTCTGACTTCAAAGGACACACCCCTCATTAGTCGCCCTACGACATGCTTATTGGAGGCAATGGGTCTGTTCTTTTCCCCTCTAATGGGGCCCAGGAATCTACTCAGTGAAATGGGGATTTGTACCTAAAACTTCCAGGCCAGCAGATGAGTGTTTAGCCACTCCACTACAGTTGCTTATTGACTATTAATATATTTCTTTAATGACATTTTTCACAAATAAAATCTATATATCCATTTGTTACTATTCCAAATGTTGACTGCTTTCTTGTTTGCTGGGTATTAAACATACTTTTGGTTGTAAAACATTGTTTATAAACTCACTATTTTTATCATAATCACCATCAACTTTCTCAGCCTGTGAGTTGGCCATGAAGCATCCTGCTCATTCCATTCAACATTTTTTTAAAAATAACTATGAAATAAAGAAATAAATAGTTTTATTGGTGGACGGCATAATATTATTGTTTGTCAAGTAGCACAGTGTAATTTATATATTTTATAATATATTCATCACTTGCTGTAATTGTACAATTCTTAACACTGTTCCTTCTCGAAGACAGCCTCTTAATAAGTTTGTTTAAGGGAGAAGATGTTGCTGATTAACTCTTTGAGTCCCAGAGGGTTTAGCATCACAGGCCTCAGGGGTAGTTAAGCGAAACATAAAATCGGCGCATCATGCGTTCAAGAGGCTTCTATTTAGGAACCTATGTATGTGTGATGCGTTCCTTGGGACTCAAAGAGTTAAGGAGGACTATCATCACAGCTTGCCAGTCAGATCCATTGGTATTCCAGTCTCTCATCAGTTGCTCAACAAACATAAAAGCACTGATCCCGCCAGTTCTGTTTTGATTAATCAGACCATTACAGCTAGCCACCTGCTGAGAGCAACACACAAAACACAAACTGCATAGCTGTATCGTAGGTACCCAGGTTTCTCTATACAAATTTAGCTTGTGAACCGGACTCGGTGGGTGCAAAGAATCTGTGACCTTCGAAGTGAAAGACAAAACTATTTAACTACTTAGCCGTAGAGACTCCAACTTACAGAGAGAGAAAAAAATCCACTCATATACTTACATTTTACAAGGTCCCACAATTAAGTAATGAGACTAATTCCATAAAAATTATAATAATCAACAGTTGATATAACCTGTATCTGATTCAAAGTAAACCCCTTGTTGATTGATACAGCAAGTGGCATGATCTAACAAACACTGGAACGGCCTCTGTAGTTCTTCTGTTGTTATGGCCCTTAAAGTCGTTATGTCCCTTTGGATATCATCAGTAACGTGAAGGAAGTGTCCTTTCAATCGTAACTTTAATTTTGGGAATATAAAATAATCACAGGGAGACAAATCTGGGGAAAAGGTGGAAGGCTAAGAACACACACTTGTTTTTTGGGCTAAAAATTCCTGTTTTGATTATGTCTCTTGGGTACTCAACCCGCTGATGTTTTTGTTCATCAGACAACAAATGTGGTACAAACCGGCAAGCAACTTTTTCCTTGCCAAAATCTTGCACTAAAATGTTATAAATGGTCTCTCTATTAACACCAGATTTATCTGCCATCATCCTCACAGTAAAACAATGATCTTCTTGTATCTGTTCTCTGACTTTTTCATTGAGTTCATCATTACGAACAGAAATTTGGCATCCAGGTTTAGGTGCATTAGTAATCATTTCCACAAAACTTTTGAATAGTGAAAAACACCTGAAAATTTGTGCACGAGATAAACAAATATCCCCTTAAACTTGTTGCATCAATTGAACTGTTTCAATAGCACTTTTTCTGAGTTTTAAAAAGAATTTAATGTTAGCTTTTTGCTCTATGCTGATTATGTAACAATGCACCTCTGACTAGGTTATCAAAATGGAATCTTGTTTATTGTTTGGTTATCGAGCGGTAATGAAAAGTTCCTAGATCATAGATGAATGTTGCCTCTTTAGATTCAATGCTTTGCTTCATAGATTGCATTTTTGTCTTGGCCATATTAAAATCAGTCTCATTACTTAATTGTCAGACCTTATAGTTTATTTAATCTGAAATTGTTGAGTCTCAAGCAGGTCACCAGTCTGAATAGTACATTTGGTAAATTCTGGATGATTTTCAGCCAGATCTAGGGAGAAGTTTAGGAACCACAGTTTTCTAGGCTAGAGATGCTCCACTTGTTGGCACAAATGTTTTCATTTCAGATCTGGAATAGGACGACACATGTTTCCCCTTCAGAATTGACCTGGCCTGCTGGGTAAAGTCCTGGGAAGTAAAGGCCCTCTGCATGATGTTGACCTCATCAGCCATCGAGAGCCAGTTGGTCTTTAAATATATAAGTCTAGACGTACAGGTCTGATGTGCCACTAGCTTGACAAATGTCCTTGATGTAATTTTTTTTCCACAAGAAGTATGGACATTTCTTACTGTTCACACGTAAACCCCGACAGAAAATCCTGGTTGCTTTTCTTCTGGACTTTGGTTCATATTCGAGCACTTGTGTTTTGCAAACATATCGGTTTTACAGATCTGGCTTATATTTGTGTGCAGACTTGATTCCTTGTCTCTCGGGCAGATGGACTCTGACTTCAAAGGAAATATCACTCTCAACTAACCTGACCAAGCATTTGGGAACCTGTTTCTAGGATGACCACAAGAATGGAAGATAGGTCTTGACCAGTATGAGCCTTGGTGCTCCACCATGTGTGGTTGAGTACCTCAGCATCCCAGTCCAGATTCAATCCTAGTGAGATTTGCCCAGACTTAGTTAGTTTTTCCTCTTGAGCATAGGGCAGAGGTCATAGCTCTCCATGTGGTTCGTTGCCACCTGCTTTAGGTTTTGGATGTTTGTTGACCATTGTTATGTTTTGGAGATTCGTTAATGGTACCAATTAGTAGGTCATAGAAATTGACTTTGTTGGTGTCAATATCATCGTTGATAGATGCATAGCACTGTATTAGTGTATATATGAGTGCTCATAATTTATTTGTCAGAGTAAAAATGATTGGCATATAAGCGACCCTGTTACTTGTTATTTGTGTTCCCGGAAAATATGGTCATAACACCATATTTTTCATCTCATGTTTGCATTTTTGACAATTTATTTTGATATTTATTATGATCATGTAGCAGTGAAACTGTTGGCATCTGCCAACAGGTAACTAATAAAATGCTTTAAAGGTGATACTTGTTTGCTGTCTTATTATTATGTATGTTTATTATGTTTGTATTGTTATTCTTCCTTGCTTATAATGTGTTGGTAATGCAAAAATGTCATACGGTTGAATGATATAATGTTACAGTAAAAAAACTAATGTGTTTGTTATGTAAAATAAGGATCGTCAGATACCCTCAATACACTGCACATGTCCTTTAACACTTCTAATAATGCATATTTGTAAATTTTCACACACAAAATTGATGATGTTAACAGAAGTAAAGAACCCTTTTCCACACCTTATTTGTATTGGGCATACAGGGCTGGACCTGTCTTTTTTAGACCAGGTGGCACTCAGTGAGTAATATGCTCAACATCAAACTGACCACCTGTATTTACCATGACTTTACCTGGTACCCAGATAAGACTTGGTCAACCTGGAACCAAGGTCATTTTTAAAAAGTCCACTTCATTCAGGTTTGAACCCGTGATCCTTGGATTCACAGGCGAGCGTCTACACTACAGCGGCTCCAAAAACAAGGCTATACTTCCCTATAATCCTGGGGTCAACATTCTTTAGCAAGGTCAAAACACTCAGAGGATTAAGGGACATTTCAAACATGTCTTTTTCTCTCTTCTTCACTTCAGTGTTTTTTGTTTTTGGTAAACACTTCGGGTGTCAAGGGAGATATAAGGTCCTGCTTCTTGCTTTTCTGGCTGCCTCGAACAAAGACACATCCTGGTGCTGTAGCATTTCCCTAAAATTATCTTTCCATCTTGTTCTTGGTTTACCTTAAGCTCTACGTCCTTCTCTTTTGTTGTGTATCTGTATGGTGGCATTCACTCTAAGTGGGCCATTTGTTTTGCTGTCTTTCTTTGTAATTTAAAACTGGTTCTGTGCCGATTTGTTTCTCTTATGACCTAATTTATAATTTTTTTTAAATCTCTTCTGGTTACTCCTGCAGCCTTTCTCAGACACCTCATTTCCATGGTTACTAATTTTCTTTCATTGTTGTTACAGGATGCGATCGTGCGATTTATCGCACACGTGCCAAGTATTTAAGGGTCTTGTTTATGACTGCCAGGACACATGATTTCCAATGCCCTTGATCCATGGCACCTACTCTAACTGGCATGGCACATGCTGATGCTGCCGATTATGAGAGAAAAGGAGGGCCAACCCAAACAAGGAGCGCCATAATACACCAGGCACATATAACAACGTAACGAGTTAACAACCACAATACAGCTTACATATCCTATCGTAACCATTGCTATTGTTTACAATTACAGTAATACAATACACAACACCTGTTGTGATCTTACAGTGCTATCAGTCTTTTTATTTTGGATGAAAACATTGCGATAAAGATGAATTGGTGACTCACTAACAGTCCAACACTCCCGCCAAGTACACCCTAGAAATAAAGAAGGACCAAAAACACACGGAGAAGGGGGCTAGAGAACAAAGTTTAAAAAAAAAAACCAGGGAAGACATGGGAAGAGCTGCATGCAAAAGATAAGGATAGAACGACTTGTTTGTTGAGGGCCTATGCTCCATTGGGAGTTAGAAGAGCAGAAGAACGAATCCCAAGTGCTTTTTTTTTTCGCTGGCGACAGTTACTACCCAACACCGGACACCGGTCAACAAGCAGGGTTGTCATATTCACATTTTTTATGCCAGATTCTACAAATCTGGCACCAGATTCTACAAATCTGGCATATTTGAAATTGAACTGGCATGAGATAATGAACTGGCATATTTGGGTTTTTCCTGGCATTTCTTATCAAGATGTGCTTACATTTTCTTCATAGTTCCTCTGTTATAAACACGCAAATTTACTAAAAGCAATGTAGACCTACAGTTAAAATCTTTATTTCAGTTTGACTTTGTTGTGATGTCCTGGTACGGATTAACGGAGATTCGCGCCGTTTCTTATTGTTTTGTTGTCTTCCTAAACGGATCGTGACTCTATAAACCTCTGTAATTTATGTTAATTTACTAGAATAAATGCGAGATATAAACCAAAACCCACCACTGATACCAAGTGATTCAGACTGTTCAGAAACTACTTGAGGACAGAAAATAGATAGAATATAGACCTAATTCTATCTGTGATAGATTAATTTCATTACTTTTACCAATGGCCACGTCATCTAAAAAATAGAAAGCATCTTATGACAGCAATCGTAAGTATAATAGTAATTGGGAAAAAAATTTACTCATGGCTCAAAAGATCTTCAGACGGATCAGAGGCAGCATATTGTAAACTGTGTCAGTGCACTGTTGCACCAAGAATTACTAGCATTTCAAATCATGGAAAATCCGAAAAACACAGGATGAAAACTCCGTCAAAAAGCCAGTCACAGCTTATTGATTACAACAATAGCTCCTAGGCAAAGTAATGATAAAGTTAAAGCAGCAGAGTTGCAACTTGCTGTAAGCATGACCTGCCATTGTGCAATACGCACAATTAATCATTTACGTGAAATCATTAGAGCGCATAGTCAGGGGAGTACATTGGAGCACATACAGTTCTTCTTCTTCTGCCTTTCTATCCCCCAATGGAGCATAGGCCCTCAACCAACTCATGCCAAGTCGTTCTATTCTTCGCCATTGCATGGAGCTCTCCCCATGTCCTCCCAATCTTTCTAACCTCATTCTCCAGCTCTCTTCTCCATGTGTTTTTTGGCCTTCCTTTATTCCTATGCCCCTGTGGGTTCCAATGCAAAGACATTCTAGTTATGCTGTTCTCCTGTTTTCTCAGTGTGTGCCCTATCCAACGCCAGCGTCTTTTCCTCACCTCCTGATCCACTGGAGCCTGTTTAGTTCTCTCCCAAAGTTCTACATTAGTTATTCTATCATACCATTTTATTCCCTCTATTCTGCGCAGGCACCAGTTAATGAATGTCTGTAATTTATAAGTAATTGCCTTGGTTGTTCTCCATGTTTCCGCCCCATACAATAGTACTGATTTGACATTAGAATTAAAAATTTTTAGTTTAGTATTTCTTTTAATTTCTTTTGACCTCCACAAATTACCTACTGCTATGAAAGTCCCTCTTGCCTTTTGTATTCTAATTTTAATATCCCTATCAGTTCCTCCATCTTTATCTACATTACTGCCTAAATAGGTATACGACTAAATGTTTATGCTTATTAAGAAATATTATATCGCCTGCACTTAAGGGTGACCTTATTGAGGATTTTCGGAACAAGAAATATGCCATCATTATAGATGAGTCTACTGACGTTTCCACTCAAAAGTACTTGTGCATTATAGTTAGTTTTTTTTTTTTTTCAGTGAAAGGAAAAATTTAAAATTTAATGGATTTCTTGTAATTTCCTTGCAAGTGGCTACAGGAGAAAATTTATTTAATCTGATTGATAAGGAAATCAAAAGGTGTGGTCAGAGTCTTACAAATTGCATTGGGTTTGCGTCAGATGGCGCTTCACAATTGGTCGAGTATGGTCGAGAATTAAAGATGTCTCCTTTTTGTGTACAGCTCAGATGTGTCTGCCATTCACTAGCCCTCTGCATTTGTAGTGCAATTGCCAAGCTGCCATCAAATATTGGTTTCTTACTGTCAGAAATACCTCAATGGTTTCGTCATAGTGATTTAAGATGAAAAACCTATAAAGAACTGTTTAGAGTGATGAACATATCTACGGAGTTTGAATCAGATCGAACTGCTCCTCTTCCATTTGAGAAACTTTCATCTACAAGGTGGCTTGTGCGTGGAAAGATTATGTGCAATATGTTGGTGAACTGGAAAGAAGTGAAAGCTTATTTCACATGTGCTGAATTAGCACAGACAACGTTTGACACAAAATATAAAGTATGATTGCTAAAGGAAACGCTGTTACACCACAATAATTATTTGTACTTTGTGTTTGCGACACCAATTGTACAAGAATTTGAAAGACTGAACAGTCTTTTTCAACAAACAAAAGCTGATCTTCATAAACTACACCAAGAATTGTCCATGCACCAGAAAAGTCTTATAAACAGACTGTGTGACGTATTGAGCAGAAAAAAAAAATATTCATCACTTTGACTTTGGTATTAAATTCCTAACGGAATGTAATGCTTTCCTACTGAAGAATAACGGGACTGAAGCTCAGATGGAAATAAACAATGTTAATGAAAGATGCATGTCTGTGCTAGAGGAAGCTCTTAATCAAATTATATGTAGACTTACCACTGAGAACATATTTCAAAATCTGTCAAAACTGAGCCATGTGGCAGTTTTAAATCAAGTATCAAGGACACAGTTTTCATAGCTACCGCTTTTACACCTGGCGGAAAACAACATCAGTATTATAGAAGAACAGTACAGAAAACTTATTGTTGTCAACTGGAAAGAAGAAGCTACATTTAAGAAGGATGGACTACCTACAAGCAGGGAAGATTTTTGGATAAGCGTATTTCGACACCAGGCATTTAAAGAGTTGGCCACTTTAGCCCTTACTTGCTTAATAATGCCAGTTAGCAATGTTGTAGTTGAGAGAATATTCTCTCTTGTTAAATCAACTAAATCAAAAGCAAGAAACAAAATACAACTGGATTTTCTTGATGCAGTTGTCAGAATTAGCGCAGAACTATTGATATCAAAGAAATGTTGCAAAGACTTCATCCCATCTGAGAAAATGCTTACAGATTTTACACCCGAAAAGGTTTATGCCGTATCTTCCACTGGTTCCAGTGAGGATGACAGTGAAGAATTCAATCTAGATCTTTTGATGTGAAGTGAGTTAAATGTTACACATTGTTTGGCAATTTTCTGGCATATTTTGGGAGATGGTTTGGCATAAAATGACGTTGATTATCTGGCAACCCTGTCAACAAGTGCCACGGACTTCACGAATCAATTGTCGTCTGCAACAACAATTGACGCTGTAGCCGTTAGTTTCACTCAGTTCTCGAAACACACAGATGAGTTGTGGTCGACGCATTTCTGTTAGGAACAAACATGCCACACAGGTGACTACCCTGCTCTGTTGTATTTTTCTTGCTAGAAAAGTTAAAGAAATGTGTTCATCTTGCTGCGGAGTCTGTTTTGTTCAAGGAGCAGTGATTGAAGAAAAACGTCCCTTCTGCAAGAGCCGTTATTATATAACGAACAGTTGAAGTTTTGCGTCTATAGAGAGTGTATTCATCTAGAGAAATATAACTTATAAGGTAAAATTTCACTTGTTCATATCTTTAGTTTCTAATGGTTAAACCATTTACCGCAGATGATTCTCTAGTTTCACAAGCAGTTATTCTTTAACGTCTCACTATTTTTTATTTGCCCATTGTAGCCTGAGAGTTAAATGTTAATTTTACTCGTTCTAGACTTGTGCCCTTCTCCTTCGCCCCATCCTTCCCCCACATGTCCATCCCAACCCCTTGTTCTCCTTATCTTCCTCTTCCCCCTTAGCTTTTTAAATTACATTATTGACTGTAAGAAAGGATGCAAGAAAGGATGTACAATTTATTGCCTGACACATTTCGCTGTATTTTGTCAGGTGCATACTACAAAAGCAATTACATAGGCTAAATGAAGCAGATAAGTGAATCCTTCATAACCGAAGTACAAATTCAACAGTGATGGAACATAACTGCCTGTTTTACCAGAACGGCTTCAATGTTAGAAACATATCTTTATGTCTCCAGAGTTCAGGGTACAGGTGATGAATCACAGCGGCTTCAAAAATTAGGCCTATGCATTAAACATTGGACCAGGGCTTTTCTTGTTTTTCTGTCAGTGCTCAATAGTGGCAATTTCACATTCTTTTTCTTCTTAAAGTCCATGCCATGTGACAATGGTAGTCATGTCCTTCCACAGCCTTCTGTCTCATGTATTTTCAATCAACTCTGACACAAATGATCTTCCATAACATGATGTCAAACTGTCTGGCATCTGTTCTCTTGGTCTCTCTCTGCGTCTCCTCCCCTCCAACTTTCCTACCATCACTATGTACTCCAGTTTTCTCCTTCTCACCACATGACCAAAGAATGTAGATTGTCTCTTTATAATGTAGGCAATCAGTTCTCTTTGTGAGTCAGTTCCTTTTAAGACCATGCTTCACATTAGTTTCATATAACTGTAGCCTTTCTGGTCTGCACAAGTGCCTATGCTTATTGGAAGATCAGTAGTCATGTCTATCCACAACCTTCTATCTTATGTACTTTCAGTCAGCTCTGACACAGATGATCTTTCATGCCGTGATGTCATACTGTCCGGCATCTGTTCTCTTGGTCTTTCTCTTCCTCTCCACCCCCTTCAACTTTCCTACCGTTAGTTTCATATAACTGTAGCCTTTTTGGTCTGCACAAGTTCCTATGCTTACTGGAAGATCAGTGAGTATTGACACTAACGAACCAGGTCTTAAGGAGGGTTGTTTTTGGGACTACCTTCCCTATCTCTAGAAAGCTTCAGCCTAAAAAGACACACAAAAAACAAATAGTTCTAGAAAGGATGCTTTGGCAAGTTTGTTCGAGAGGTTTAGGTTTTGAAAATGGATCACCATCATGGCACAAGTGTAGTAACCCATAAGTGCTCCTTTCTACTTCTGACTCAGGCTGAGTCCAAGGAATCTCAGTGCAGTGCATGAACTCTGTAGCACCGGCGAGAATCCTGAAATACTTTGGGTAGATTTTTAATTCTGAATTTTGTCCGGGAAGTGCTGTTAGGCCACTCTTTTTCAGTTTCAAACTGCCAAGGGATTTTTGAAGTCTGCAACAATACGCACGGGCATCCAATCTTACTACCCAGAGACAAGGGGAAATTACTAGAAGTCCATGTAAACAATTCCCAGCTTTCACCGGGGCTTGAACCGAGGACCTCCAGTACTCGAGGCGGACGCCATGCTTAGAGACCCTGCATTCCCCTAGGAGCCTGTGTTTTGGAGCTTATGCTTAAATGGGAGATAAGGGCTGAAGAGTAACTGCACATGATTGAGTGAATGGGAAAACACATTGTGACATCCACACCTCAGGCTTGCCCTTCTGTCCTAAACCATCCTAAACAGTGGTAAAAACAGCGTGGGGCAGTTTGTTTGTTTTTTACACTTTATTGATAATCTGATTGTGATTTCATATATGAGAGCTAGCGAGAAGCGAAAAAAGAAAAGACAGACGAGAAAAGAAATGTGGTTAGGACAATTATTAGTTCCCCGCTGGCTGATGGTTGGCTCCCTGTCTCTCCGGCAGATGCATTATGACTGAAAAGGAAAAACCTAATTAGTTAACTTTTACAACATGTTTGTCAGGGAGGCAGTGGATCTACCATCCCCCACTCCCCCTTCCCCACAGTGGGGCGCCCTATAACCCATGCCGGGAGTCATATCATGTGCCCTGCCAACTGGCATAGGCGCTCATGTTTCCACAGATCACGATCCCTGGTTGCCTGGAACAGCTCTCTTGATGATATCCCTCCAAGCCATTGTTTCAGCCCATCCAGCATCTCTCTTGGTCTGCTTCTACTCCTTTTCCCACTGATCTTTCCAGTTGCCACAATGTTCTTCAGTGTTTATTTTCTCATTACATGGCCAAAGATCTGTGTTTGTCTCTTTCTTATTGTTGTATTTGGAAATCTACTTTCATTAGCTTCTTTCAAGCAATCTTTGTTAGTTCTGGCCAAAGGTATTCAAAACATTCGTCTCAGGAACCACATCTCTGTTGCTTCAAAATTCTTCCTAATTTGTTACACCGGGAGTAAAAATAGTTTAATTGAAGTAGTAGTTTATATGTTGGCCTCTGTATATTTCAAATATTAAAGTTCCTTACTTGAAAAAAACAACAGATGATTTTGACCATTTAATAAGAATGTTCAGGTAATAACTGCTACGGAATGTGTTGAAGAAATGAGCACAGAGTAAGTAAAGTAAAGGTTCCTTTACATGCCAGTGGCACATTGGGCATATGAGGCTAGACTCGTATTTTTAATTATTTGATTTGATTCAAGAACCGACATCACAGCACCTGAGGCATTCCCATAGGTGCTCTGTCCCCATCTTCAGCAGCCAGTGAAGAGTTCCGATACTAATGGTGCCAGCAACATTCTGATTAAATGTCTGTCTTGCCTTTCCTCTGAACCTCGAGCATCTGCCAGAACCTCTCGTCCCTCCCCCCTGCATAAATCTCACCAGAATGTGTGATCTATCTGCTCCTCCTAACTGTACACGCTCTCCCACAAAGCACTAACCACATCTGCCTTATCATGCATCAGTATTCCACCAAGCTGTGCAGAGCCAGCCAGTCTGCCTGCCTGTTTATTTCCTAACACACCATTATACCTGGTGAAAAAATCCAGACAGTACTCCTCACCCGTGTCCTCCGCAGCGAGGCATGACACTGCGCGAAGCATTCCTGTCCTGATCTTCCTCAGCATGCTTTCTAAGTCAGTAACAATGTGTGTGTGTGTGTGTGTGTGGTGTTCTCTAGCCAGCGGAAAGCTGCAGTGACTGCCTCCACCTCCATTCTTAAGCTGGATGTTTTGGTATCATATGCACCAAACGTCGACCATTAACTTTTGCTAAGAAAACCTAAGCACTTTTGCCTCCTGAGACTGAACCGTCTGTGTAAATGATCAAATCTTCTGAGCGAGCATTATCTTGACTTAATAGCTGAATTTCCACCTCTGTGGCACCTGCTGGCCAGTCTCTGCATTCCTGGCTCAGTGTGATTATGAACCTTCTTTGTTTTATCGCCTCCCATATCATCCCCAAAAGTTTCCCACTTTGCTCTTTTGGCCTGTGTTGCACAGCGCTTAAAAACCTCCACCTTATCTTTTTTCACATTCTCTGCAATCTCCACTTGCTTTCGTGAGCTTGAGGGTGTCTTTCATACTTTCTTTAGCTGCTTCAATATGGCTTTCTTTGCCTTCCAGCCTGTTCTTTTTCTGGAGTCCACCATGGGGCCTGTAGAAAATTGTTCTGACAGTTCTGTTGCATGCTCCCTGTCTGAGGCGTCCAAGTAGGTTGTTGGTCCACTTATACTGGGTCTTGCCTGTTCTCCCAGCCTTAACCTTACTGGATTTAGAGATCACTCCTATGATCATTCAGGACAGTCCATTTAACGTCTAAAACCGATGACTGGGAGACAAATGTCAAGTCAGTGGCTGTGTCTGTATCGCCAGACCTCATTGCCATCCTAGTCGCCCTTCCATCGTAGATGCAGACCATATCGGAGTCAACCATGGCCTCTGCAAAAGCAGTTCCCTGTCGGTTTTCTCTACTGCTGCCCCATTCTCTGTTCCTCGCTTTGAAATCCTCACCAATGAGTAACCTCTCACCTGGTAATTCTTCCAGTTTCTTGAGCCAGCCCCATTGTTCCCTTCTGACAAAACAGTCTATCGTGGCATATATATTTATGAGGTTCCAACTTAAATCACCAGTCTCCACCTGTAACCCTTGAACCTCTCTTCCACTGTGGTTCCACTGGCTCAAGTCAAGCAACACATGCTTTACTCCTTCCTCTACCACCAGAAATTGTCTGTCTCTCTCCTGTCCAATAGGGTTTATATAACTGACATACCCAGGGCAATGATATCTGTCTGTATTTAGCTCCTGGAGCATAATATAAAAATCAAAAACTAACCTCTCTGCCTAGCACTCCGACAGTTTCAGTATCCTACTCTTACATGATTGAAGCCCAATCTCTCCGCTTTTCGTCTTGTTCTCCTAGCACTTGCCCTCCTATTTCTATGCCTTCTTCTCTCCCCATTTCCTTGTTGTCTTCTCCCAACTCTCTCTTCACGAACTGCTGAAAAATGTGTCAAGCGCAGAGCACATGCTCCGTAGCTCCGGCGATGATTCCTGTGTATATTTTTAAAATCCATGTGCGAAAAAAGAGTACTGCAGGAAATAACCGGTCACCCTAGTATTGCCTGCCTGCTAGGGAAGGGGCAATGGATGTCCCTTAGGAGTCCATACGCCTGGTGCTGGCCCGCATACCTGCCAGACGTCCAACGTTCACGACCAGCTCACCCGTGACCATCCAGTTCCTCAGCACGTTTTCCCACCTTGAACTTGGGTGTTTATATTTGGAGTTTGCTGTCTCCTAGATGGACTGCTGTCCAAAGCTAATGGGTTTCACCTACCCGGGGAAAGGGGTTATAGCGCCCCGACCCGCTTGGCAGGCATGTCTCCAAGCATATGAGGTATTTTATAAGGATTTCAGATCCCATTCTGAAATCCTGCCTTGCCCTAGTAAGTCAAATCTGTTAAATGGATGTGCAAGCAACACTCAGCTTCTGGAGCAAGTCTAAAGTCCAGAGGTGGATGAACAACCAGAACTTTCCGGCGGCGTTTACAGCCGGTGAACTTGAAGAAGAAGAAGAAGAAGACAAACTGCATTTAGGAAACAGGCTTACAGGTGCAGATGAAATATCCTTATATCCCCCCCCCCCCCCCCCCCCCCTTTCCCCATCCCCACTTTTCACTGTAGTAAGTGGAGGAATAGGAGGAACTCATGCCTTATGTAATTATTTAAACCAGGGCTTTTTGGGGTGGTAGCAACAGTACACTCAATCTAAAAGTACAACTGTAATATTGCAGGGCACAGTGGAGGGGAAGTGGAGCAGGCCAAGAAAGACCTGGATACAGAACTAGACTGACTGGACAGACCTAAGCCATGCAGGCATGAAGTTCATCAAATCTGACCGTCAGATATGGAGGGAGCTGATCACACTCAATAGCAATTGGGGACCCAGCGACATGCAGTGTTATGGGACGATGATGATGATTTAGGGTGAGTACTGAAACCTTTGTCTCCCTTCCAGCAATGATCAATAGCATCTTTATCCCTATTTATGTTATCAGTGCCAAACATGGACAGTAAATAGGGCAGTAAAACAGAAAATAATTACATGTGAAATGCGTTGTCTCTGCAAGGTCACTAACAACACACTAATGCCAGCATTAGAGAGAAAGTCGAAATAAGACCGTGTCTGAATTACATTGACAAAGAATGGAATGGTTTGGCCATCTAGTGAGAATGCAGGCAGACCAAACTGCATATGGTACTGGCACCGCACCCCCTTTTTTTTTCTAAATGTAAACAAAGCACTACTGTCTTCTTCTTCTTTGTGTTCCACCGGCTGTAAACTCCGGTGGAAAGTTCTTGTTGTTCATCCACTTCTGTGGTCTGCAGTCCTGTTTCAGAACCTGAGTGTTGCGTGTGCATCCATTTCACAGATCTCATTTGCGAGCAGACTGTTGGTTCCTTGCCTCTCAGGCAGATGCACTCCCACTTTGAAGGAAGCTCCCAATAAGTCGACTCTTATGACATGCTTTTGGGTAGTCAGTGAGTTTACCCTTCCAGCAATGATCAGTAGCATCTTTATCCCTTATGTTAGTTAGTTAGTTGGATTATCATCATTGCACTCCGGACATGTCCATGGGTGCTCAGATCTTCCCCTCAGTATGAACCCCAACGTCCGATGGCTAATAGTACCAGTTCTATGTTAAGTCTTCTTGTGTGTCCAGTGTGCGTCTCATTTTTTGCTATGCCGATCTTAATTCTCCAGTCTGCCATTCTGGCGAGTGATGTGGATTCACTGCCCCCAAAGTCCTCTATCCTTCCCATTTCTCTAAGGGCATTAGTAATATCAGCATGATCCATCAGCTGACCATCGGTAGTGATAGCGGATCCAGCCAACCTATCAGATCTTTCATTTCCATCTACGCCTGCGTATCCTGTAACAAAAAATCCTAGTTTATGTTATCAGTGCCAAACATGGACAACGAATAGGGCACTAGAACAGAAAATAATTACATGTGAAATGTGCAGTCTCTGCATGGTCACCAACAACACAGAAAGAAACTGGGTTACAAATGCCAGCATTTGAAAGTAAGTCGGAATAAGAACCTGTCTGAATTACATTGACAAAGAATGCAATGGTTTTCCATCTAGTGAGAATGCAGACAGACCAAACTGCATGTGAGACTTTTTACAGCAGAACATCTGGGAGGAAGGTGAAAGAAAGACTAACAAAGAGACGAATAAATGGGGCAGCAGAAATCTGCAAAAAGATTAGCAAATCCATCACCCAAGCCACCTGAGAACTGCAAGACAAATATACAAAACCACGACATTGGGCTACAGCCTGATATCAGTGAGACAACAAAAGAAGAAGAAGAAGAGAGTACCATCACATTTGTTTTGTAGGAACAAAATCCAGATTTAAACTTTCAGTGATGTCAACAGACCATTCCAGTTAATTCTTGCAGCACCAGAAGGTTTTACAGGAGATGCCAAAGTGAAGAAATAATCATATTGTATTGTGAATGCTTTACTTCTAAAGTGGCAGTGTACATAGTTGCAGTGGCCACTGGGAGACACTTACTATCTTTAGTATTTTCTGACTAAATGTTAAAATTTTTTTTTTTCTGGTTCACTTGAAATAGATCTATAAATGCAATGTTGTCTCTAGTAGGACCTTCATTATCTTATGTAATTCACCCAGTGACCCATGAAGTTTGGCTTGCACCGGTGTCTCTCTTGGCCAGAGGTTTTGCCTTGATATATTGTTTGGGACAGTCTTTAATCATGCGATCTGTTGTCGCAGTTGCCAATCCACATGTGCATTTGGCTGATTCGTCGATTTTAAATTTTGCTTACATATGTCTGCAAAGTTGATCGTGCCTAAGGCGTAGAATAAAGACTTGCTCTAGTCTGTCCATAATATGGTAATCATCTTGTGCTATTTGTGGCAGCTTTCTGATTAGTTATTCCCTTGTTCTGGTAAAAGTCTGGTATGCCAGGTTGTTCTTCATTTGCACTTTCTTTAGCTAGTTTATGTATTCTGGGAATCCTTGTGTGGGTTCTGGGGCCCCATTGTGGAGAAAACAAGAATAGACCCAGCACCTCCACAGCAAGCATGTTGTTAGTCGACTAATTTGTTGCTTCCTTTGAAGCCTGACAGGCAAGAAACCAAAAATCTACATGCAGATAAGTCAGATCTGTTAACTGGATGTGCACGCAGCACTCCAGAAAAACCAGAACTTTCTGCCAGAGTTTACAGCTGGTGATCATAAAGAAGAAGAAAAAGAAGATTGAACAGTAACGTTGGGTAGCCTACCTGGCCTTTATCCAAAGGGGCAGAACTAGAGAGCCGTATTGAATTAAAATATGTTAGTTATTTGATAGCAGCTGATGGCAACTTCTAGAGGAAAGGCAAGGAGGACATAATCAGACTGTGGATGGTGCGCCAATGGCAGTGGAATTCTGGCTTCTGAAGATAGGGACAGAGTGTTTTGTCTGTTCCTAATTCAAATTTTTCTCTCTTCTGGAACCTCATTGTGGTGGGGGGAACAAGAATCAACCGACTGCTTCCTAACAAGCTTATCGTAAGAGTTGACTAATTAGAGATTTCTTCAAAGTGCACCTGTCAGAGAGGCAAAGAACTGACAGTCAGCATACAAATAAGATAGATATATAGATGTTCATGCAAAACTAGCTCTGGATCAAGACAAACCAGAAGTGGATGAACAAGCAGAACCTTTTTTTTTTTTTGCTGGAGTTTAGTCAGTGAACATGAAGATGATGATTTAGATTGTTTGATCATATCCTATCCTGTTGTTAAATGTAAATGCATCTGACGAGGGAAGAATTATGGCTACTTCCGTGGAAACTAAACCAGTGTGTTCCTTAGTTCCTCATTTGTTACGCCCACGGCCCCCTAAAACATTGAACATTTTTTTGGCTGCCTACCTGAAGCTAACCAAACACAGAAACAAAAAAAAACATAGATAGCAGCTGGTTTTTTAAATCTTATGTTACAAAATTGCAACTTTCAGCTAATGCAACATCCGCTGTTGCTTAGGGATTTAAAAAAGTTGATATATGTGGCTGGAGCCTGTATCTGAAATACAAAGCACTGTAATAACATCCATTCCATTTCTGTGTTTGGTTGAGACTTTTAATACACAGGAAGTCCTTGTGGTATTAATCCTATAGACTGGAAGAGAAAAACCCAACCCTACATCATTACATGAGTTGAGTTGACCTAAGAACTGACATCACAGCACTCGGGGCATTACCACATGCGCTCCGTCCCAATCCTCAGCAGCCAGCAGATTTCCAGTACTAATGGTGCCAGTCATAGTCTGTTGTATGTCTGGTTTGCCTTTCCTCTGAGCGTAGTGTGTCGGCCGAATTGTCTGGTCATACCCAGGTGCATCATTCTCTCCAGCCCATAATAATCTAGTTTCTCTTCTGACTTCATTACTTGTTCCCAAAGGGCTCTGACCACATCTGCCTTGTCATGTATCAATTCACCACCCAGCGGTGCAGATCCAGCCAGTATGTCTGCCTGTTCATTCCCCACCATGCCAGCATAGCGTTAGTTTCATTTATCGTTACATGATTAAGCATAAAAAAAGGCCTGCATATCTAGCTTGTCATACACCAATTCACCTTTGTTAAATTGTCAAGCCCGTGTCTAAGATGCTGAAGAATAATGCACCAATTTGTGGGGTCATCGAAGCCCCTTACCTGCGGGCTGCTCCCTGCTGATTGCCTGAGGGCACAGCTCATGACGAGTGGTAAGCTGAATATACAGTTAGGCTAAGCAGTCATGTAAAAGGTAAAGTCGGAAGATGTGAAGCAGCGTCATTGCACACGGTTATAAACCGTAAGTGCTTCGCAACCAGTACGGACAGCTAAGAAACCGTCCGCCTGTGTTGCTGTCTGCACGCAACTCCGTTGCTACAGCAACGTTCCTTCTTTACCCCAGAGTGTTAACTCTGGTAACCATTACCTAGAGGCTGGGTGAATCCCAGGAACCACCAGCCGTGGGCTGCAGCGAGTCGCAACTGGATTTGAAAGTGAGTCTCCTATCAACTGCGCTAATGCAGCCCCGAAAGCAGTCATGTGCAGGACGTGACGATTCCTTGATTGAGCCTTGGACCCAGGGTGTCATGTGTCAGCTTTGCATTTATGGATGTCTCCTGGATGATGGTGAATGCCCATGATCTGCCCCTGCCTGATCTTGAGAGCCCATCAGATTACATGCGGGTGCATGTCCATATAGTCGCCCAACATGTTATTTACTGATCAGTATTTCTGTTCTGTATTTCCTTTGCAAAATTTAGATGCACAATATGATGTACTTACTCACTCGGTTAGCTAAGAGGAGTATTTATTGAGTCATAATGTTAATTCTCAACCCATATTGTTTAACACATTTTTCTGGGAATAATCTCAACAGGAGGATATGTCACTGACCTACCATGGATTATTTTACTTCCACCTTATCTTTTTTCACATACTCTGCAATCTCCATTTGCTTTTGTGAGCTTGAGGGTGTCTTTCATACTTTCTTTAGCTGCTTCAATGCGGCTTTGTTTGCCTTCCACGCCTGTTCTACTTCTGGAGTCCACCATGGGGGCTGTAGAAAATTGTTTGTTCAGATGCTTCTCATCAGCAACAGATGACAACAACCAGCTCCAAAAGAGCCAGCCTAGTGGTCTTCTTCAACAGAAACTGACTGCTGACTGTACATAACTTAGATGCCTCTTTGAGGTCCAAGGTCCAGTTCACTAAGCAAGGTATGATCGCCCTCGTACTTTGTGGCTTGGGGTCCGAGCTGGTTTCCTCCCGTTATGGTAAGGAAAAAGGTTGGAATGAGGAGTTAGGTCGGGTATGTAGTTAAAAGCTGATGTCCTTAGTGCAGAGAAGGCAATCTGTACGTCCTTGTGGTAGCTGGTTACTGGTGTAGTTTCTTTTTTTTAGAAAACGATAGGTGGGATGCTGGGCTGGGTACCCCTCATTTTGTTTTTAAAAAAATATGTGTGTATGTTAACAAATTTAATCTTGGTTGCCTCCCTTGGTGACCTCTTGGTGATGGCTGCAGAACAGTGAACTGTTTTCACTGGTTGACAAAGGACCAGCAAGTGTGTATGCAGTTAGGCATACAACTGGCCACAACAGTGAACACACACTCGTATAATTTTGTAGACATTTGGTTAGTTTGGTAACTAATAGAGTAGAAAAGAATTCACATGAAGGGTAATATGATTACATTGATTACTTGAATGGCACAGTAGTTGTTCAACATTTATGAATTAGTTTTTTTTATCTAGTCAGTCTACCTGTATTTCCATATGAAAAATTCCTTTTCTTTATTTTCTTTCTTTTCTTTGTTCTTTCCTTGTCTTTTCCACTCAGTATATTTCTTCAGCTATTTCACTTTGAACTTTAACTATTGCTTGTGTGGGTTTTATAGCTTTATACATAAATATTAATATTCTTACAGAGTGAATATAAGTTGCTGGCGACAAGTCAGGACATTGTTTGTTCAGATGCTTCTCATCAGCAACAGATGACAAGCACCATCTCCAAAAGAGCCAGCTCATTCTCTACCAAATGACAGCACAGAATTATTCATGGTGTCAAGAAGTTTGTAACTTATTTTATTTATTTCATAATGTAATAATTGTGAGCTTGATAAATGTTTGGTTCCAGTGTCACACCCCACCCCATGTCTGGTGAATAATAAAACTCCCCAGTTAGTTTACACAACAGCAAGAACAATAAATACACATTTAAGAATGAAATTGCACGAATAGTTACCATATGCATAGATTTAGCTTGAAGCAAAGGGCAGCACACATGATTTCAAATCTGTTACAATTTTGTAAGCTTGCGGCGGATATAATTTTTGCCCAGATGGTCAATCAGCATAAACAAATGAGTCAGAAACACATCCTTGACACACTTACATGGGACACAAATCAATTGAGGAAATGAGGACGTCCAAAAGAAACACTTAACATGACCATTGGGGACATAGTCCCAAGGTGCTGGCCTAGATTCCATCCTTGATATTGAAACAATTGCTCAGGAAGGTCTGAATGGAAGAATGATCTGCAAGCCCTGTGGGACATATATCAGCACAAGAGGAGGATGATGTGTCACATGTACTTAACCATTGAGAATATTATTTATACCACCAGATTTTGTTTCCCCTTCTAGTTTCTGACAATTCGATACACTTCACAAAACATATGCTATGTGATTAGCAGAGGGTCGCAAATATTCATACAGTGTACATGTATTTTATAGCCGCAGTGAAGTATTAGATGGATCTGCAATGGGTTAATATTTATATCTCACTGAATGTGTTATTCACATATATATTTTGATTCTCCGTTGAACTGTCTGCAATTCTATATACAACAGGACTTTTCTTGATTACCTGTACAGCTAGTTAAATAATTTTTCACACCAGACCCCATAGTCCATATATCTGTTTTGTAACTCTGTGTGGGCAGTATTTCAGTCACGCTGAATTGTCACCCATTTAGTCACTTAATATGTTATTCACACACTTATTTTTTGGGTTTATATTCTATTCCCTGAAGTTTGATATACAACATGACATATTTGCTCACCTGGTTAGCTAAAGGAATCATTGTGACCTCATTGCCTCCAAATCTCCCATGTAACTCAGTGAGGCACTGTGTAGAAAAATTTCAGTCATGCTGACTCGTCATCCCTCTAGTCACCGAACATGTTATTTACTGATCAGTATTTCTGTTCTGTATTTCATTTGCAAAATTTAGATGCACAAAATGATGTACTTACTCACTCGGTTAGCTAAGAGGAGTATTTATTGAGTCATAATGTTAATTCTCAACCCGTATTGTTTTAACACATTTTTTGTGTGGGAACAATCTCAACAGGAGGCTATGTCACTGACCTATCATAGATTATTTCACGTCAGTGAAATGTCCTTTTTCTTAGCAGGGTGCAGTCTCCCCTGTTCGATTTTGCAGTCTTCCAGAATTATATTGACAGATTTGTCAACCTGTGAAAATTAGCACACTAGTCTAATGTGATTACCAAAGGGCAGTAACTCTGCAGTTTATCACAGGAACCCTATGCTGAGTGATACTGCCATGTATAATTTAGAAATGGCACCAGCAGTAATGCAAAATTGCAGATAACATGATTGTAAATCAATAGCATGCAATACTTATGCCATATAGAGGCACATTGAATATATTGGTGACAAGCATTATGCCAAATTTATGAACCACGGTTAAAAAGAAATGTGAACATTGGTGAATATAAGTAAAGAAATTTGTATAAATTATGTCTGTTGGAAAGCCTAGTGGTCTTCTTCAACAGAAACTGACTGCTGTCTGTACATAACTTAGATGCCTCTTTGAGGTCCAAGGTCCAGTTCACTAAGCAAGGTATGATCGCCCTCGTACTTTGTGGCTTGGGGTCCGAGCTGGTTTCCTCCCCTTATGGTTATGGTAAGGATAAAGGTTGGGATGAGGAGTTAGGTCGGGCATGTAGTTAAAAGCTGATGTCCTTAGTGCAGAGAAGGCAATCTGTGCGTCCTTGTGGTAGCTGGTTACTGGCCATAGTCTCACTGTGTAGTTTCTTCTTTCAGAAGACAATGATGGGTGGGATGCTGGGCTGGGTACCCCTCATTTTGTTTTTAAAAAAAATGTTAACAAATTTAATCTTGGTTGCCTCCCTTGGTAACCTCTTGGTGATGGCTGCAGAACAGTGAACTGTTTCCACTGGTTGACAAAGGACCAGCAAGTGTGTTAGGCCACAACAGTGAACACACACTCATATAATTTTGTAGACATTTGGTTAGTTTGGTAACTAATAGTTAGAGTAGAAAGGAATTCACATGAAGGGTAATGTGATTACATTGATTACTTGAATGGCACAGTAGTTGTGCAACATTTATGAATTATTAGTTCTTTTTATCTAGTCTGTCTACCTGTATTTCCATATGAAAAATTCCTTTTCTTTATTTTCTTTCTTTTCTTTGTTCTTTCCTTGTCTTTTCCACTCAGTATTTTTCTTCAGCTATTTCACTTTGAACTTTAACTATTGCTTTATACATAAATATTAATATTCTTACAGAGTGAATATAAGTTGCCGGCGACAAGTCAGGACATTGTTTGTTCAGATGCTTCTCATCAGCAACAGATGACAAGCACCATCTCCAAAAGAGCCAGCTCATTCTCTACCAAATGACAGCACAGAATTATTCATGGTGTCAAGAAGTTTGTAACTTATTTTATTTATTTCATAATGTAATAATTGTGAGCTTGATAAATGTTTGGTTCCAGTGTCACACCCCACCCCATGTCTGGTGAATAATAAAACTCCCCAGTTAGTTTACACAACAGCAAGAACAATAAATACACATTTAAGAATGAAATTGCACGAATAGTTACCATATGCATAGATTTAGCTTGAAGCAAAGGGCAGCACACATGATTTCAAATCTGTTACAATTTTGTAAGCTTGCGGCGGATATAATTTTTGCCCAGATGGTCAATCAGCATAAACAAATGAGTCAGAAACACATCCTTGACACACTTACATGGGACACAAATCAATTGAGGAAATGAGGACGTCCAAAAGAAACACTTAACATGACCATTGGGGACATAGTCCCAAGGTGCTGGCCTAGGTTCCATCCTTGATATTGAAACAATTGCTCAGGAAGGTCTGAATGGAAGAATGATCTGCAAGCCCTGTGGGACATATATCAGCACAAGAGGAGGATGATATGTCACATGCACTTAACCATTGAGAATATTATTTATACCACCAGATTTTGTTTCCCCTTCTAGTTTCTGACAATTCGATACACTTCACAAAACATATGCTATGTGATTAGCAGAGGGTCGCAAATATTCATACAGTGTACATGTATTTTATAGCCGCAGTGAAGTATTAGATGGATCTGCAATGGGTTAATATTTATATCTCACTGAATGTGTTATTTACATAAAAATTTTGATTCTCCGTTGAATTGTCTGCAATTCTATATACAACAGGACTTTTCTTGATTACCTGTACAGCTAGTTAAATAATTTTTCACACCAGATTCGCCAGAGTAATTGTACACCATGCACTCCTGATTGTCATTTTAAATTGCACTGCGGCCACTAAGGACCTGATCGAAGGCCTTAAAGACGCAGCAGAAAAGAAAGTCTTTACTTGTGCGAACAACCTCAAAGTTGCGGTAACACTTGTTAAAGATTCAGTCGCCATTGCTGTCAAGGGCATTAACCCTAACATCGACATAGCAAAGATCACCGAAAAAATGAAAAACGAAAATCCAGATCTGGAATTCATGCAAGTAGAACGGATCAAAAAAGGCAACGGGGACCCCACCTGGCTAGTAAAGATCACCATAGCAGGAACACAAATCCCCGCTTGTATCAACTTCCAAAGTAGAAAAAGATACTTTGAAAAGTTCATTCCACCCATGATTCAGTGCCGGAAATGTCAGGTCTACGGGCACTCCCACACCAGCTGCCGGAAAGAACTTCCGGTCTGTAAGTACTGCAGCATGAACCACTGGCACCGCGACTGCGAGAAAGCCAATGCCAACAAAAATAATTACAAAGTCGGCAACTTGGAAAGAAAATGCGCCAACTGCGGAGGCAACCACAGCGCCAAATACCAGGGGCTGCCCGACACTCAAAGAAACAAAAATGGCCTGGCGTGAGTCCCAGCTCACAAACATTCCCATGAAGGTAGCCAGATTCCACCAGTCACAGAAAAAAACTGACAAGGAAATACAATCCGACCTGAGAATCATCAGCGCGAGTTTGGCAAACCTTCAAACGGCCCAGGCAACCAATCAGAAGGTGGCTGTAAGCCACGTTCAGCCAATAGCCGACACAGCCGAAAGTAAAAAAATTAGCGACCTAACAAAAGAACTAACCGCTGCTAGAAAAGCCCTTGAGCAAGAAAAAGCCAAGAGCAAGAAAACAGCTGAAGAATTCCAAGCACAAATTAATAACCTCACCGAGACACTGGCAATGGCCAACCGAAGAATCGAAGAAACCAAAACTCACGTAGACGAGCTCACAAAACTAATCGAAGTGCAAAAAAAAAAAAAAAAAACAAATACAGCAAACGAAATACACGAAGCTTTTAACAAATTCAGCTCGAACATTGACGACAGAATTCTTAAAATTGTTAATAGGGCGCTGGAAGCTCGGGGCTCCGAATCCCCACGCACTGAAACCGAGGGGGAGGACGCGACAACCGACACCAGCACCTTAAGCAGCAGCCTGTCCGACTGTGAAAGCCAACCAGATACCCAATAACCAAACCACAAAACCAAAAACGCAAATGTCCCAACAGACTAAAAACCAAACAATGAAAGACACCAACATCAGAATTGTTCAGTGGAACTGCAGGGGAATCAAGAACCTTCTAGGGATTATGAATCAACTAGAAGGGGACTGCTCCATCATAGCCCTGCAGGAGACACTTCTTAAACCCGCCGATCACTTCAAGCAGCAAGGTTACATCACCTACAGACACGACCGAACAAAAGACACACGAGGTGGAGGAGTGGCTATCCTCGTACCGCACACAATAAAAGTCATTTGCCATGAATGTTTTGACACCGAAAACTGTGAGGCCATAACGGTAACAATCGCCGGCATAGGCAAACAGATCAAACTTATCAACGTCTACTGCCCAGCTGGGAAAATAGAGGCAGCAGACACCGATGAAATTAAAACTAAACTTCAGCCACACTCCATAATACTAGCAGACATGAACTGCCATCATCCGGCGTGGGGCAGCCTCACAGCCAACAGTGCAGGTAACCGGCTAATGGAATTCGCTGAGGAAAACGAACTCGCCATCCTCAACGACGGTTCTTTCACCAGAATCAACCCCAACCGGAGGATGAGAGACACAGTGGTCGACGTCACCATGGTCACGTCCGAACTCACGGGCTGCCAATGGGTGATATCCGAAGACAGCAACTCCGACCATCTCCCGATCTTCGTGTTCCTAAACGCACAAGCGCTCACAAACGAAGACAGTCTCCGACCCAACTTCAACTTTAGAAAGGCCAACTGGGAAGCGTTTCAGAAAGAGCTAGCCGAAACCACCATAGAACGTGACCTAGGCGAAAGCCTATCAGCCTATTCAGAAAGGCTCACGAACACTATACTGGTAGCAGCCATCAGAAAACATCCCAAGTAAAAACATGCCGCCACACCTGTGCAGCCGAGCAAACAGAGCGGTCAGACCTCACACAACAGTGAAAAAAACGCCTGTAGCTTGGTGGAACGAGAAGTGCACGGCGGCCACAGATGAAAGAAAAAGGGCTCTGCGGAGATACAGACGCAACAAGACCAATGCGAATCTTGAAGACTACAGAATCCAGAGAAACGCGGCCAACAGAATCATAAAGAGATCAAAAGAGGCCCACTGGAAAACATTCTGTCAGAGTCTGAATCCGAGCACCCCTGCGAGCAGAGTGTGGGCCCAAATCAAGGCCATCAAAGGGAACAAAAAGTCGTCTCGAATCCCCACAATTAAGACACCGAGCTTGGCGATCACAGACAAAGAAAAGGCCGATATGTTTGGACAATTCTTCTATGAGATCAGCTCAACAGAGATGCTCGGCCCAACAGAGAGGGGGAGACGAGAACGACTTCTTGCAACTGGAGAACTTAAGCCTGAACCAGACATCACAGATTATTACCTCGACACCGACATCACAATCGACGAGGTCACCTCAGCGCTTCGGGCGAAAAAAGACACAGCAGCAGGGGCAGACATTCTGAGTTACAAACTAATCAAAATGCTCCCTAGAAAAATACTTGAATTGCTAACGGCGCTGTTCAACGATGTATGGACAGAAGGGACAATCCCACAACAATGGAAACACGCCACGGTCATACCAGTACCCAAGCCTCAAAGGGACACGCAGAGACTGGACTCATACAGACCTATCTCGCTGACCTCCCACCTAGGAAAACTGATGGAGACCGTGGTCACTAGAAGAATTAATTTCCATCTCGAAAAAAACAACAAGTACAGCTGCACCCAGTCCGGATTCAGAGCTAACAGATCCTCGATTGACCAGGTGATCAAACTCGAGGATCACGTCAAGAGAGGTTTCTTAAAAGGAGAGAAAACAATCGCCATTTTTCTTGACCTTACCAGTGCCTTTGACACTTGCTGGAGGGAAGCCGCCATCAGGAAACTGAGTGTAGTAGGAATTGTGGGGAAAACGCTCAATTACATCAAGAGTTTCCTCCAAGACCGAACCTACTCAGTGATAGTGCGAAACGCAAAATCGGCAACCCACTCGCAAGAGAACGGCACCCCCCAAGGTTCGGTGATTTCCCCGGTGATCTTCTCCATCCTCGTTAATGACCTGGCAGAGGCCATAGGAGAAAAAAACGTCATGTTATCACAGTACGCCGACGACTGCGCCATCTGGTGCTCAGATTCCAACCTAGAGCTAGCCAGAAACCAGCTGCAGAGGGCAACCAACAACGTTACAAGGTGGATGGAGAAGTGGGGATTTCGTATCAACCCAACCAAGACCACCCAGATGATTTTCAACTGGAAAAGAGTACGAACGTACGAAGACTTTGACACCCGCATAGAAATAGACGGTCAAAGAATACAGAGAAAGATACAAACGACGACATTTCTGGGAATGCTGCTCGACTCCCAAATGAGCTGGGGTCGACACATTGAACAAACT
This sequence comes from Candidula unifasciata, assembly GCA_905116865.2. Lineage (NCBI taxonomy): Eukaryota > Metazoa > Mollusca > Gastropoda > Stylommatophora > Geomitridae > Candidula > Candidula unifasciata. The sequence continues at coordinate 388,966 of CAJHNH020007656.1, forward strand.
GTCGCAAGATGCAAGAGCAATAACAACCTGCTACGAATTATCAAAGGATCCGGCTGGGGTGCACACACAAAGACACTACTAAATTTCTACAAGGCATTCATCCGAAGCAAAATTGAATACGGTTCGATCGTATACGATGCTGCTTCTGATGCCAAAAAAGAGACACTAGACACTATTCAGAACCAGGCGATGGCAATCATCCTGGGGGCAGGGAAAGGAACTAGTCAAGAAGCCATGGAAGTAGCCTTGGGCGTCATACCACTAAAACTACGCAGAAAACAACTTAGACACGGCTACTGGTCCCAAGCGGCACTTGACCCACGCCACCCTGCCATCCAGGCACTTGCTGTCAATGAATACCCCTGGTCAAAGGTCAGCGTTCCAATGCAAACATTCCAGAGACCGGCAGCCTGGAAAACGGCATCCGAAATTGACACCACCACCATAACCAGCGGTAAGAAATACCACCCGACCATCCCCACCTGGGAGCTTAAGACACCGTTCACCGACGAAAGCCTCGCCCACGTGATAGACAGAAACCATGACATACTCGATGCAAGGTCGAGAGTCGAACAGTACATCCGTGACGCAGAAATTGACACTATGATTATATACACCGACGGCTCGAAAACCAGCACGGGAGAAGTCGGGGCAGGTGTTTTCATACCGACCTGGAAGACCACACACGAATACCGACTCACTAACGATATGGCAGTCTGCTCAGCTGAGCTGGTAGGGATTCTGAAAGCACTGGAGCTAGCCTGCGAACGGCCCCCCATAAAACTTCTCGTCCTTTCTGACTCACTATCAGCAGTACAAGCCCTGAGAGACTTTTCGAAAGTGAGCCGGCAAGACATTAAAGAGGAAATCCTGACAATTTCCACCCGACTCAGAAGCCTGGGATGCCAAACTACCATTGGTTGGATCCCAGCACACATAGGCATTGAGGGCAATGAAGCAGCAGACAGAGCGGCGAAGAGAGGCACGGTTAGCCACAACACAGTATTCGCGGGACTGGGCAAAACTGAACTAAAAGCGATTATCAAAAGCAGAATATGCAGAGAATGGTCCCAACAGTGGTCGACCAGCGACAAAGGCAGAGCTGCCTACAAACTACTCAACAAACCCAGTCTCAAGAATCAAGTGACTAAACCGACCAAAATTCCGGCCATTCGAAAACTGTGGAAGATGCGACTAGGGTGTTGGCCAGACCGATTCCGCACTCCTGTGTGCGAGGAATGCAGGGCCCCCAACTCCATGGAGCACTTCTTACTAAACTGTAAACACCACGAAATAGAGAGACAAGAGCTCGTGCTGCACTTCAGAGCCTCAAACCAACCTATGACAACTGAAAACTGCCTCAGTGTGAGCTGTGACGATAAGATCCAGCGACTTGTGAAGCAGTTCATATCCAGAACCGGGAAAGCGATCTGAGAGCCACCCCCATCATGATGTGACCAGATCCAGCGAGTACCAGCACCCACAACAGAGGCAACTTTACCTCTCACTCACTCTTCCGACCTCACTGTATGTCCTCTCAAAGGCATTCCTGCCCCTCAGCCTGTACCACCTCCACTCCTTCTCCACCACAGGCGAATCAACCAGACTAAAAAATTCAACTAACATAATTTCTCATAGTATATTTTCAGAAAGAATAATACGACCGAACCCACCAAAGGCCACCCGACGCTCCGAGGCAAACCAGCTAAAGGGCATAGCACAAGAAGGGGACCAGCACTCGTGGATTTCAGTCTGTTATGCATTTCATTTTGTAAACTCCCCGCCCCTCCCACATATATGTTTCAATGTTAATAAACTCATTTTCAGCTAAAAACCGAGGAAACCCACCAAAGGCCGCCCGACGCCCTGAGGCAACCAGCTAAAAGGGCATTGCACAATAAGGGGACCAGCACTTGTGGAACTCCAGGCTACTACGCTACTCTGATAACCTCACCCGTCCCTCCCCACATATATCTAAAATGTAAATCAGTCTATTTTCAGATCCACCCAGGCAGAGCAGGCAGTGTGCAGGACTCAACCCACCAAGGACCTCTTCCTCAACCTAGCAAGCTATCTGTCTCTCTCCAACTTCCGACCTAGCTATACAATATCTTTGCACCTTCGGGCGTTCTAATTTTTTTGCAACCTTTGTTACCTCCTCTACTTATCTAACGGCTGCACACAACAACAAGATTGTGACAGTCGTCCTGTGGGGGCCGTGTTTTAGGGCGCTCAGTATGCGGAACTGTTTGTTTCGTGGCGGTGTGACTACGGACTGACTTGGTGCTAACACAGATGGACGATGCAAAAGCTAGCGAATAGCCAATTAAACAGGAACCAGGCCTCTCAGAACCAGAACTTAGGCAACAAATGAACAAACTCAGGTGAAAGTGCTCACCACAAGGAATATAAATAAATAAGACAGCAAAGGAACCGTCCTTGAGAAAACAGGCCATCAGGCAGTTAAAAAAGGACTAAGCTTGAAATTTTTGTTTGATTTTATACGATACGATACGATAAATTATGTCTGTTGGAAAGCCTAGTGGTCTTCTTCAACAGAAACTGACTGCTGTCTGTACATAACTTAGATGCCTCTTTGAGGTCCAAGGTCCAGTTCACTAAGCAAGGTATGATCGCCCTCGTACTTTGTGGCTTGGGGTCCGAGCTGGTTTCCTCCCCTTATGGTTATGGTAAGGATAAAGGTTGGGATGAGGAGTTAGGTCGGGCATGTAGTTAAAAGCTGATGTCCTTAGTGCAGAGAAGGCAATCTGTGCGTCCTTGTGGTAGCTGGTTACTGGCCATAGTCTCACTGTGTAGTTTCTTCTTTCAGAAGACAATGATGGGTGGGATGCTGGGCTGGGTACCCCTCATTTTGTTTTAATGTGTTAGGCATACAACTGGCCACAACAGTGAACACACACTCATATAATTTTGTAGACATTTGGTTAGTTTGGTAACTAATAGTTAGAGTAGAAAGGAATTCACATGAAGGGTAATGTGATTACATTGATTACTTGAATGGCACAGTAGTTGTGCAACATTTATGAATTATTAGTTCTTTTTATCTAGTCTTTCTACCTGTATTTCCATATGAAAAATTCCTTTTCTTTATTTTCTTTCTTTTCTTTGTTCTTTCCTTGTCTTTTCCACTCAGTATTTTTCTTCAGCTATTTCACTTTGAACTTTAACTATTGCTTTATACATAAATATTAATATTCTTACAGAGTGAATATAAGTTGCCGGCGACAAGTCAGGACATTGTTTGTTCAGATGCTTCTCATCAGCAACAGATGACAAGCACCATCTCCAAAAGAGCCAGCTCATTCTCTACCAAATGACAGCACAGAATTATTCATGGTGTCAAGAAGTTTGTAACTTATTTTATTTATTTCATAATGTAATAATTGTGAGCTTGATAAATGTTTGGTTCCAGTGTCACACCCCACCCCATGTCTGGTGAATAATAAAACTCCCCAGTTAGTTTACACAACAGCAAGAACAATAAATACACATTTAAGAATGAAATTGCACGAATAGTTACCATATGCATAGATTTAGCTTGAAGCAAAGGGCAGCACACATGATTTCAAATCTGTTACAATTTTGTAAGCTTGCGGCGGATATAATTTTTGCCCAGATGGTCAATCAGCATAAACAAATGAGTCAGAAACACATCCTTGACACACTTACATGGGACACAAATCAATTGAGGAAATGAGGACGTCCAAAAGAAACACTTAACATGACCATTGGGGACATAGTCCCAAGGTGCTGGCCTAGGTTCCATCCTTGATATTGAAACAATTGCTCAGGAAGGTCTGAA